>KN538387.1:585697-653272 GCA_000797535.1 Trichuris suis | reverse complement strand
CCAAAACTTTACTTGGCTGTAAGAGAGGGCATCGTCCTTATAAACTTTCACCAGCCGCTGATGGATCTGATCGCCTGATACCCCTTCACGAAACAAAAATTTAATGACAGCGAGTTGCTCAAGTCGTTCGTCACCGGGATCCTCCATAATTCGGCTAAGTAAATCAGCTTTTACGGTTGACCGGTGACGCTGATCTTCATGTAGCTTTGCACACAATCATGCTAGACATTTATCCACCTTAATATGAAAAAAATTTTTTGAAAAACGAACAAGAAGTAGGCTAGGCCGGGAACTTTTCGGTCGCCCTATACCTCCTTTCGGTCTCGATGTTATCCATTTTTGCGTAATAGTCTGTCGTCCCACTTATTGTAAGATTAAATGGAAAAGCAGCTTCTATTCTATGCATTAGCAATTGTCATTGCCTTCGTTGGCCGTTGTTGTCTATACATGGCAGGCATGTAACACTTCGCTGGTCGTCTTAGCATAAAAAATGAACTATTAAGTTGCATTATCAACAATTTTGTCCTCTCCTTCAGAAATGCTGCAAATATGGTATTCTGTTTGTACGCAAGCTGCGAATTGTGCATGCATGATCAGTGGATAGAGAACTTCATCAGCGTTGTGCCTTGCTGAAGTATTTGTTATTGTTAATGATCAAATTAGTCTTCGCTTACCAGTTGCATACTTTTTTCCAAATATAAGTTTCGTCATAAAACAAGCGTGAATTCATTTCGTTAACCGGACGTATCTTTTCTATTCACTGATAATCGTTTGTGCTGCTGCCGAATGAAGAATAGCGGCTAGAAATAGCTATAAGGGTGTACAGATTGGCAAGTGTGCAATTAATGAACGTATACAGTGGCAACATTATAGGAACGCGTTGTTAAGCAGTTCGCAATGAATTCTGACGAGTCACGCCTGAGGATACTTTAAAGTTACGTTTTCCTATTATTGTCGTGGCTCAGATGAAACTTTTGGAAGCTATTCGGTGAATGAGATATGCTTGAAAATCGTCTGCTTGATAACGGAGTCGGTATTGTTTCATGTTCGGAATGGGCAGTAGTTTTCTGTTAGCGATTTATTCGAACAAATTAATTGCAACGTTTTGTAGATAAGAATAACTTTGTCGTCAACGTGTTTTTGATTGTAGCAGCAAAAGAAGGACTTAGCGCTACCGATGTCTCGACGGACGAAGAGCGAGAAAAGATGAGCGATTCCGGTGGCACAAGAGCAGTTTCGGAAGTTTCTTCAGCCAGCACGGGTTGCCCGCACAGCACTTCAACTGACTTTGAATTTGTCGAAAAGCCTCTTGAATCCTAAAGACAATTTGACCAAGCCTGCGGTAGACGTTTGTTCTGTTAAGAGGCACTTGGAAAGAGCTGTTTGTCTTGGTTGGCTGTTGTCTTGTTTATTCCTTTTTACCATGGAGAACCAACACGTCTTCATGCTTAATGGTCCTTGATGAAGTTGTGGCTTTTTAGGAGGGAAGCCTGCTTGTTTTTCATTTTCATAGAACTGCTGTAAACAATTATTGGTTTTGCTGTTTGATAAAATATGGAATAGGCTCACTGCGAGATGTATTGAACCAGTGGAATGGATATTATGTAAGTATGCCGAAAATAGCCATTCATTTCGGTAGTACATGTAGCTTTGAAGGTAAATATTAGTATACGTAAGCGCTTTTCATACTTCTTTACGGTAACGATCCATTTGTTTAATGTCAAATTAGCCGACGTAGCTCTTGGGATCAACCTTGTCCCGTCGTCAGCCTCTGCTTAAAATCCTTCAAGCGCATCTTCATACAAAACCATTTTTGACAGATAACCTTTTTTCACTTCCTACTCTGATTAGAGCGAGTCCTTTATGTGAAAGGGTCATATGAGCGTTTCCTTCCTTTTGAAAATGTGAATGCGTTGGAAGCTCTGCTCGTTTTATCCATCGATCAATTGTCCATTTCATGTAAGGTTTGTTGCCTTTTTGGTTCAGAATTCTTAATAGTTTGTCGCTGATCTGACAGATTCCTAAAGGTTTGAGGTGTCCTGATTAAGCAACGTACCACAATGACTGCGGCGAAAAAGAAAGTCTTTTTGACGACAAGTGTAAAATCCTTTTGGTACCAAACCCTATTTCCACAGGGGATGCTATCAGTGTATGTAAGCCGCACTATCCCTCTTTTGTGTTATCATTGATTACTGTAAAGCTAGATTGTGTTGCACGTTGCGGAATCGTGCCTTAAAATCGAATTTACTGTTGCAAGAGCGGTTGCGTATGGAATCTTTTTCTCCAGCTTTATTTCATGAATCAGAAACATTTTCGCAAGCTGCCTTATTCATTCGTTCCTACTTCTTGAAGGCTATGTCATAACTTTGTAACAGCGAATGTTCTTTTGTAAAGAACGACAGGTTTCTCTTCCTTTTTACGCGGTTGTACTAGAACAAAATCCGTAATCACAGAATCCTGAATCCAAAAATCGAAAGCGATTCGAGATTACGCTGATAACGTTGTGAGCTTTTGCTTCTGAGCAGCTAAACAAGAGATGCATTTGAATCCTAAAGGTATTCTTATATTGGATCGTTCAGTAGCTGCTTACCTTCTTTTTCTTTCCTCTGTTGCCGTATCCCATCTTTCCATGACTGTCTAATAATGTTGTACAAAATATCGCTGCTTAATAAGGTGTTCGCTTACGCTTAAGGCCGCAGTTCCGCAAAAACCGTGGGTGGTCAAAGTACAGTAGATTTTACGGCTTTTCTCCGTTCCTGGGTACAAGTAAGCGAACTTTCCGATACTGCCTCGAATCCCAATTTTCCTGTACTTAGCGTGTCTCGTATAACGCGGTTTACTATAACCCCAGATTTCCAAGGAACCAACTTTCGCACCATAGGAAAACTGACCATATTTAAATGTATATTAGGTCTTTTCTGATATCCGTCTCCACATTACTGGTGGACAACTTGACTCTGCAGGCAGGTCACTTTGTTGTACTTTGGTAGGACCAACTCGCTGCTATTATCAACAGACAAAGTAGACTGCCTAAACTTGAAGCAAAACTCAAGGACGATTTCGTATAGGTAAATTCGCGGCGCTATCCAGTTTGGCGCATGCATGGAAAGCCTATAGTCACTTTTAATAAGAGCACCGAGCTACAGCAGAGTGTGTAGCAACTTGTAGTTGCCACGGAAGAATCTTCCTTCGGTGTTGGTTTGAGCTTTGGCTGCCTGCAGTCACCTTTTTCCACAGCAGCGTGTTGGTCCAACCAAAGTGCAGCAACGACTTAACCGACGAGTAAAGGTATTCGCTCACCTACAGTAAGGTGGAGGGCGGTGTCAGAAAGGGGCAGACTATGTATTCAGCATACGGTTCTGTATATTTATTATATCAGGCGCAAACGCTATTCTACATCTCGTGCATTATTTCCGCTTGCTGATTTAGGTTTCGTAAATCTGACAGCCGTGCCAGCTAACGCATAGAGTTTTCTATGCGAACTAATGCTTAGGTTCTGTCAATACTCAAAAAGTGGGGGTTAGCTTTTTTGAGCATAAGAAAGCATAATTCTGTTGCAGAGATGAATCGCATAGACGCAGTGACATACTAATGATTCTTGCGTTAGCGTAAAAACCGTGGGTAGACGAATCATACTTCTAAATGAACAGAATAAAGAGTGAAATTTAAAAAATAAGACTTTCTGAAATGATACGACTGCACACCTTTCTTTGCTGATTGGTGTCATACGGTTAAAGGGAAAGTAAACTTGCTATTTACCGCCGCTTTCATATCTTCCTTAATTAGTTGCAATTTTGACGCATTCGAAGTTTTGACCTATTCCCAGGTTTTGATCCTTTCAGCATTTAGACTTTTCGTCTTTCGGGCCCGTTCGGTATGCTGACATTTCACGGTTTGGCCCTCATTCTGCGTTTCAAAGCATCCGGCACTTCTGCCTTTTGAGGCCTCCTCTCGTTCAGGGACTCCGCTTCCAGAAGTTTTTCACTTTCAGAATCATGATTATAGGCAATCCGAAATAAACGCATTTTTGATATTGCGCGAAAAGCCCCTTTTAGGAAACATTCTTCATTATTTTTTGATAACATCACTCTTCCGGTATTTTTGTATTTCGGGATTCTGTGATTCGGGACTTTGCGTCACACGGTTACCCGTTATACTAGTTTAGTAAGTCTATAGCCACTGAAACAAGTCGTCGTTAGCGACTGGAAGGTTGGGAAGTGTGTTAATGCAAAAGGGACGAAGCTGAACACATTCCTTCATCAGCGCAGCACAAATAGACTCTACCTGTGTTGCACTGATGACGGGCGGTCGTATTTTCAAGTCAGCTTCTTTCGTCTCCTGCCAACAAAATTCCCTTTCCCAACCTTCCAACGACTAGGGAAATTTTTTTTATGATTGCGTATTTACTGAACAACTGTAAAGGATAATGCAACCGTGTGAAAGAAAAGTGAAACATTACGGTCCCTTTACTAAACAGCTAGTATTCAATAGGAATAGCGGATATTGTAAATGTAATTGTACTAATATTTTTGTGCAGCATTTATGGAAGCTAGCCGTTCAATTAGGCTTTTTACTGCGGAACTATCGGGGCCTTCCTTGTCCTGTCATCTGCGCACGTGTTAATAATTGGTGTAACTTATAAAGCACGTTTGGCTAGTCTTCTCTGCTCCAATTCCTATGGAAGAGTAAAAGCAGGCTTTTTGAATTATTCAAGTAGTTCATCAAAGTCAGTATGGTTTTTGATCAAGAAATTACGTGCTTCTTGATGTATAATGGAGGAAGTTCATTGCTTCACGCGCGCATACGTGGTGCAGCTGCCTGACCAAGTAACAATGCGTTTCAGTGATTATCTTCCTGAATTTATAGCCTGAGAGTAATGAAGAGACGTCGGCGGGCATACCTTTCTCCGGATCGTTGTCCGGTGAGAAGTAGACGCACATGTCTTTTTCGCTGTATTCTCCATGTATGCCTAAACTTCAGTTACCTGATTAGCATTGCAAGCGACTTAGTTACCTGTTCTAATCCATCCATATTGGTCCGATAAGGGTTCTCCAGAAAAGTAAGTACTTGCGCAAGCAGGCCCTCGAACGTAAATGTCACCCGTAATCTCCGCGTAGCATTCCACCATGTGAGGATCCGTAATCTATAACTTCAATTTGGTGATGCAACGTGCTACCAATTCCAACGTGCTTACTCACTTTGCATTCGAAATTTGGTGCTACCAAAACGGGAGTTCTATCCGCTTCGTTTGTAGGGATCTCAAGTGACACGAATGGCCATGACAGGCATTCCGACATTGAAAAAACTGTGCAATTTAAGACAATGAACATTAACCATTGGTGCTCACACTTACCGATAACTGTCGAGTCAAGCTTTCTTAATACAGAAGTCGCTTTCTGAGCCATTTGATGGTTCGAGGCCGCACAAACCATCGTTGCACTGTTTAACTTATTTTCCCTGACCTCATTTTCGTCCAGGAAGGCCAGCATCTCTACGGGTGCGGTCAAAATGTTAATCTGTCAGCATTGCTTGATAGGTGGAGTAGATTTAAACTGTTACCTAACCTTATACTTTCGTAGAAGATTGCTTAGAGAATGCATCTCGAAGCAGTCGCGCACTACCACGTGATAATGGCTACAAAGGGCATGTAGCGCGAGCAAGAGTCCCGAAGCAGTCCACAACGGAAAACAAACTAGAAACAGTTCTCCAGGAGGCCTCTTTTGGAATACCAATGTACTGGAATGAGTGTATTAACTACAAACCAGCTTTAGCGTAAGCATAAACCTACTCTCCTAACATTTGGATTGCAGACGAAACATTGTAATGTGTAAATGGTATGGCCACTAGTTCAAATGTTCTTGGCCTTTGGTCAATCATGATCAAGGCCAGGTCCACTTTAGCAACTAAGAGGTCAGAAGTAGAAGTGCCAGGTTTCGAAGGTTGTTCAATTTCAACGTTCCTTGTTTGCAAAGTGAAGTATGCCTTTGTCGACACATTCGTGAGTACGGTCTGCTTAATGTGATCACTCATTTTTACTAATCGCCTTCTGAGTAACTCTACTCAATAGTTACCTTTTCACCTTCGTCTTCTGTTCTAAAAGTGCATTTCCAATTGTTTCCGGAAATGATCCATTTTGCATTTACTAGTCTTATTCTTTTCTCTATTTCGTCTAAAAGATTTGAACCATTATCCTTGTTGTCTTTGGTTATTCATATGACTTTTTCAGCGCACTGGTCAGCTGGAATCATGTCATATCCTTGTTTCAGTCTTTCGTATGATAAATACACTTGGTATTGTTTTGGTTGAAGCACTTTATGCATGTTCGCAAAAATAAGTTCAAACTACATTCAATCCTTGTAGCACAGAAGAATTTTATAAATGAAATAATGGGTATCAGTTTGTTCGAATATCAGTTACTCGAGAAACCGTCGGTGCAGCTTCGTTCTATGCGTGAATAGAGTCCCTTGAGTAGTATGCGCAGTAATAGTGAATTAATATTTTATGCTAACAATCGAGTAAAATAGTTCTGACGGCTCTGAACCACTTTTACTGATTACTGCCCATCTGTCAGCTGATTAGGTAATCCTTCTCTAAAGTGCACTGCAGGCAATCAATGAGAGTAAAACAATCGCATGTACAGCTTGCGGCAGAAATTACGAAGTCGCTATTATGTGTTAGAAATTTGCTACACGAAATAATTCGAAAAATAAGTATTTCTATTGCTAGTGTAAGTTTTAAACACTTAATATTTAAATAAATACGGAAAGGTGCGGTTCTACAGTTCTTATCGACTCAACGTAGTTTTGAGAAATAAAATCTATGGTAAATAACTTCGAAGCAACAAAAAATCAGGTCTTTGGTCATTTAACCGCCCGCTCTACCGATGAGCTTTCGTGTTGCTCATGCTCGATGGCCATTCCATGCTACTGGGTGCGCAGCGTAAACGTAAGTCATGCGTTTAGGCCTACGCTTAGATAAAGGCAGAACACGATTGTTAGCATGCTTTTCTCTTAGCCATTCTGCACTGCCTTCAGTAAAGCTTAAGCCAAAGCAAAAGTGTTACGTTTAGGCTTGTTCAAGTGAAGGCAGGACCTGGTTACCGCCATGCCTTTTCGTCAGTCGTCCTGTTCTGCCGTTACCTAGGCTTAAGCCAAAATGTAAGTGTTATGTATTCGCCGTGGAAGTCCTAGCGGGTGGATGATTTGTGGGGGGGCGTCCAATAGCGCTGGGAAGTTATCGAACATGAACATCACGAAAGGTCGACGGTAAAGAGGGAGGATAAATGACTGAAGATCTTAAAAATCTACTCCGAGTAACTGAACTTGCGTCTGCAGAATTAGTCTAAACAATCGGGTTTCTACCGTACTGCTTAAACGGCAGGTCCCAAACAGAAGAGCAGGTGCTTTCGGACAAGAGGGATATTGATAGCTTTTTCAGACAGAAGTGATACCCATTTTTCTGGCGTGCAACATTCAATGGATTGTGTCAACGCAAGACTGGCTGCACTGCGTTTTCGGTTACTGATACGTGCTTGCGTGATAAAGGCGCCTTTTGCTCAAACCAGTCCATTTGTTAGTTGGATAATGTCTTCGCCATGCAAAATGATCCTGTTCAAATAGGACCATACATTCAGCTGTGTAAAGTTAAAACGTCGAAAAAGGACGGGAAATATTCGTCAGCAAGATTGACGCAAACACATTCAGGAGAGATTTGAGCAGCTGATGCACTTAGAGGTTACCAACCAATGCTATTAATATAACAAAATGCGGAAAAGGCATAGCTGACAAGTTTGGAGAGTTAGTTCCAGCAGAGAGAGGGCTGCCAGGAAGCATAGCCTTAACGAAAAAGGACTGTTGTTGCTTACCTGCAGAAAGGCATGGACTGATGATCGTTACTATCCCGCCAAGTTGCCATACAGCAACGGCATACACGAGAAGATGTGAGCTATCAGGAAGAAGTATAACTACAACATCTCCCTTATTCACACCGGCTGAATGCATTTCGAAATTAGCTTCACGAATCGCTTTGTACATATCTCCGTAAGTCATTTGTGCGGAATTTACATCTTCTGTCTGTACAAGCAAAGCTGTCATTAACATTTTGGAAATGTTGAAAAGCAAACTTAACGACAGCGATTCTGTCAGGGGCTTGCTTGAAGATATTTTCCAGAAGAAGCTGATGAACGAGGTGACATCTGAGAAGCAAACGCGGTGCTGGTCCGCTGAACGGCATGCTTGAAACCGGCCTTATTAGTCTTGAGCTAGAAGCTGCAAATGTCCGTCAACGTGACGCTGTTTGTGCAACAGCCAAATGTAGGCTATGTTTAAACAACGATTATTTGTGCTGGCACAGAAGGCGATGGCATTGATAAAGCTGACTTAAGTATAGGTTCAACCGTGTTTCGAAGGAACGCTAAGAGTGCAATTATCTGATAAAAGGCATAGGCAATTCCAGCTGCATGCATAACGTCAAGTAAGGAAAACTACCTAAGAATTCTTACCTTTATATTTAGTTTTGCAACTTGCTCTAACTTATTCAAATACAATTCTTGCTTAAGCACTGAAGTTCAATGAGCTTAGCGGTGAAAGGATGGATAGTCTTATCTCACCTTGAAGGACAGACAGCAGCATTGATTTTTGTTCAACTGGATCATCAGACTATGTCATTTTTGAAACGGCTGCTGACATCATCACCCAAAGGTGCCATATAACGGTGAACGTCTGTACTTAAGGACGTAACTAATATGCGCCGTTCTTCTGTCCGCTGGTCACTTTCCGGAAGAACTACTAATATTTTTCCGATAACCTGTAATCATATGCAGCTAAGGGTGCTTCTTAAGGTAAGTGTGTTCAGAATATATTCAGAAAATAATTTTCACTCCCATTGCGCGAGAGGGACTTCACAGGGGATACAAAAAGTTTTTCACCTAATCTACTTCCAAATGAGCTAGGAAGACGAAACTTTATTATGATCAGATATAATTCCTTTGAATCTCAGTGAACTTTCATATCGAGATTTCCAATTCATTAAGCCACTAAAAAGAAGTTTTTTCATAGGGTTTAAAGTACTCTTCAGCTGCCCACTGCAGCTCGTTGTCGTTTCTGAATCTCTTTCCGTGAAGGTACTACTTCAGATTTCCAAACCAAAAACAGTCACTGGGGGGAGCAAGGTCTCAACTATAGGGAGGTGGCTGATCTGACCGAGCCCGCATTCCCGGACGGAAGCGGGCGAAACCCTTGACCTGTGAGTTGGACAGTTCTTGTGCAGAAGCGGCACTTCGCATGAGATATTTCCTTGGGGTTTTTCCTTGATTGCATCTCGAAGTTGGTGGAGTACATTTGAGTAATACTCCCCTGTAATAGTGGCTCAGTAGTCCATAAAATTAATCAGAAGGATTCCTTTTGCATCCCAGAAGATCACTGCCAACGCGTTCCCCATTCAGCGCTCAGTTCAGTCCCTTACCTGTCTTGGAAAGTGGGCGTGCTTTCCAGTGCATGCTTCGTTGCTGGGATTAATGGTCATAGTGACTGAGCCGCAGCTCATCAACGGTTGTTATGCGCTGGAAAGGACCCTCTTATGGCTTTCCAAACGACTGTAAGACCTCCTTCGAATGCAGTAAGCGAAGCTCCCAGTTTTGGGTACCAAAAGTGCACTGATCTTTGACACCTTCAGGCAATCATATAGGACGCTTTGAACTGAGCCATGATATCTTCAATCGGTATTCTTCTGTTTTGCAAGACCCTCTTTTTCATGGCTGCAACATTTTCGTTTGAGATGGCTTCAACCGATTGACCAGACCTTCCTTCGTCGCAGGTGACTTCCCTGCCATGACGGAACTCAGCAATCCAGAACTTTACTTGGCTATAGGAGAAGACGTCGTCCCTGTAAACATTCAGCAATCGCTGATGGATTTCATCACCTGACCCCTTTAGGAAACAACTTGATGACAGCGCGTAGCTGAAATCGTAAGTGGCCGCGGTTTTCCATAACTCAACTCAGAAAAAAAGCTCCTACAGCTGTATGCAATTGCTGATTCATATGCAGCCTTGCGTATGATCATGCTGGACGTCTATCTACATGAAAATAATCAAAAAATTTATAAACACGCAAAAGCAGGTTAGGCCGGAATCTTTTTGTCCTCCCTATAACTGCGTTGAAAAATACGTAGAATGCAACGGATCAGCCTAAGCCGCTCATCTGTTCTGTAATACCGAACTATCGGAATAAATAATCTTTCTGCCATAGGTTAAAAACATGCATATTCATCACTGACGCAACCGTTTAACTTGCAGCAGGCAGAAGGTATAGTCGGGAAAGCTGTTGCGAACGCAAACGTAGGATACCAATAAAAGGCTGAACTTTCTTCAGTCCAACATTTTTCAAGGAATTTTGAGAATTCGTTCCTAGTAGCATGCAGAAGGTTGGATGTAGTCTAGTGTCACCAAGGTGCTAGCAACTCAGCGAACGTGAATGCTACGCATTAACATGGTGATTACTAAAAGCGGCTGAATACTTGCTTGTTGGCAAGATTTTCTAGAATTACCAATACCACGAATTAGAATGAGTTAGAACAGTGATTCTGAAGGCGAAAGACAAAGGTGCGACTGGAGGGCTAGCGAGGGTAGACGAGCTGAAGGGGTCAGTCCGAAGGTTTACTGGAGGGAGGAACGACGACGAAGAAAAACTGCGGCAGAAAGAGTGGTGCAGAAGGAAAGAAAGAATCATGTTCCAAAAATCGGTATTAATCCTAACGTTGGGAACGCGCGACTCTGTGCTACCTTCTCAAGCCACTAGAGAATGAATAATACGCGCGAGACTACTCGTGAACGTACTCTCGTTTCCACAATATGCGTGTCTCCTGCGCCAGATTCACGAACATTGCACAGCAGAAAGGGTACGTCAGTAGGCTGCGTTTCTCAGTCTTCCGCATCCCAGCATAAATGATTGGTAGTTCTTTTACACGGAAGCAATATGTCTAACTGACGTGTTTTGAAAACAGCGTGCATTTTTTCTGCCTCATGGCGGGAGGAATAAGTTGTAGGGGAGTTCGGCCAGGAAAACTGGCGGAAAAATTAGCGGGCCGGCGAGATCGATCCAGAGGCACTAGCGAGTCAAAGTTCTGAAAGGGGAAGGTAGACAGGTCTTGAGAAACGCCGAGTTAGGCGAAGACAATTTCACTTTTAGGAAAGCAGTAGAAAGTATAAAGTGGGCAAACACGACATGACCGCTGGAGCGTTGAAATTATTTACGAAAAGTATTATTACGCAAAGGATCCGCCTATCCTGGGTGTATTTAAAATTTGATAGGTCATTATTATGTGCTGGGCGTAAGGCATAACAGCTGACAATTATGCATGCAAAATTTTAGGTCCATTTTATGTTTCTGAGAACGTGACTCACTTAACTGGCAGAATGCTGCAGCTATGCCTGTAAAGGAATTCATTCAGACCTGTACTGTATTCGTCCTTTCTTCATTTGTAGCTTATGCTGTCATTCACAGCCAACTATTAGATTAGTAATTTTTGTATTAATAGGCCCACTACTGCCAGTCAGTTACGAATTCATTCTTGAAGTTAGCATGACCTTTTGCACGAGACTAGTAAATGCAATGAAAGCCTGCAACTGAGAGGTTACTTGTTTCAGCTATATTTTCCACTGCAGTGTCACTGCTGCGTGAGGCAACTAATGTGGGAATTCTGAATTGGTTTTGACTGGCGGTTACTGCCCTTCATAAAAGCATGTGCTCGGTGTTGATGAAAGTTATTAGTAGAAGTGCAATTGTGGGATCACTTTGGCTTCTACGGTACTCAGTAAACAGGGGTTCAGAAAGTTTCTGGCCTAACGTACTTTTTCTTTGTACCTGGACATGTTGTGATTATTTTCGTGTACTTGCACGTACAAGGTTACAGAAGAATCAGCGATTGCCTTTAGTGACGTGAGCATTTCTTTTAGGATAAGTCATGGAAGATTGCAGTGACGTGTGTTTCGAACGGCGCGCAGACATTACACTTTTCTTCACGAAAGGATCTCGTGCAATAAAATTTACAAGCGATTGCGGGAAGTTCACAGGGACGATATCTTCCCCTACAGACAAGTGAAGTGGATTTCCTAGTCTTGCTGAGGCAGAGAATCAATCAGTGACTATCCAAGGAATCCAACATGAGACTGAGTTCCACTAGAAGCTACACTTGGCTGAACGCAAATTTCTGTCGCTTCTCCTGCAAGACATGATCCACTTTTGTAAGCTGCGTGAAGTAGAAGTCCGTAGTGACCGTCTGAACCCGCCGCAGAAACTCATGGCCCGATATGCCTTCTTGGTTCCACCATACATAGTGAACAGCACTTTCGCCATTTAAATTGACCTTCACTGTTGATAACGACCTTTCATCCTGAGAATTATGTTCATAAGCTGTCGTGCATGATCTGGTTTTCATCGCTAGTAGCAATATCCCCTACAAGTAACTTTTCCTTCTTCGCCTAGGCAGTAAGGAAAGGCAAATGAAGACGTCATTCATTGCGGTAATTTCAGGCAACTCAAGCATCCCACATATCTCAACTTTTGAATCTTTTCGCCGCGGCTTGTAGCCCATTTATGCGTGTTAAATGTTTTGGAGAGTTCTCGCCTTGCCGCCGGACAACTTTCATCCTGTACGGCTGCCAAACTTTCGTTTTCGGTTTCTTTTGGGCGCCCTGACCTCTATCGATTGCCATCGTCCAGATCGTCGCTCCTCAGACGAAACCTCTGCAACCTATTTCGTCGAATAGTCGTTTTCCCGGACGGACCATAATCATGCATAGGACGTGGTCTCGAGGGGATCGAAACCTGAATAGGTCGAAATTCCCTACGTATGAAAAGATGAATGGGTTGAAATCCCGCATGGGTCGAGCCCGAACAGAACGAATTGCTTAGTGTGCGAGGAGCTGAATATTTTGCCAAGTTAAACTACAGCAGAAGGTCACTGGTTCAAAATTCAGGGCAGGGCGAAATCCGAGTGGGTCGGAAACATGTTATAAGCGCTTTGCATTGTGGCTGCCTTGTACTTGAACGTTCTGCATAAAGGATGCATCTCAAATGTGGAGTTATTTTTTTCCTTTGACGCCCCACTGTCTTTGCTTCTCTGTAGAGCACCTATGAACCATCGTTGGTTGACTCCAGTTCTTTCCCTCGAAGAACCGCATCACCGTTCCATTTGCCACGTATGCATAATAAATACAGGTTCGGGTTGTTCTGTTCTAGTTCCGTCGATTTGTGGTTGCTATACATTCTTCCATTTGTTTCGCTATTATGGATCAGCAAATTGCTCTGCGTAAAGCAATTTTCAGCTATGCTGGAAATGGAACCTTGGAAATGCATGAGCTGCGGGAAAGAAGACTCCCTGAAGCGTATGCCCACAACCTAGTGGAATCGTACCCTGTGGAAGCTCTGTCCCGTGGCCCCACAGAAACAGACGACTCGGGTAACGTGGACCAGCCGAAGCGTATTTCCACAGATCACTGGAAACGTACCCAAGGAAGTTTAACCTCATGGTAACATAGTCGAGCAGAAATTCTCTCTAAGGAAAACGAGCATCCTTGAAACGTACAACCCGCGGAAGCGTAACCGCCGTCCAAAAAAGCGGCTGAAAAACAAGGCCGTCGAGATGTGGTCTGTGAGGTATTAATATTATACGCCCTGACTTAAACCTAAAGGAGGTGGCCTAGCGGCGATGGACAAACATCAGACATCGAATTCGATTAGTGGGATTTCAGTCCCAAATTGTGCTTCCAAACGTAATGCTCTTGATAATGTGAACGGAAATTGATGTCAATCACCCACTGTTTTGGAGATTCCTAGACGAAATTAGAGCCATACAAGGCCAGAGAGGGTCGGTGCACAACTGCACAACACTCCGTCACCACATTTTCGTAGTTTGAGTTAGCATCTATTAATAATTACTGTTGGTATGTCTGAATCTACTTACATGTTCATACTAAAGGCACAGGTTATTAAGGCGTCTAGTTCTCGTATTTTCTTTTTGCGTCTGTCTATCCGTCTGTTGGTTCAGCGATTGAACTTTTTTGCAGCAGCTGCTTGCGGTCAAAGGGAACGAACCGTTTCATACAACCAACAAATGAAAAGGTAGCTTCGCATTTATAAAGTGCGCATATAAAACAAGACTTCATGTCTAAGTTTCCCCTTAGATCCACTACCTTGCTGCGGAGAGGGGCTTATGCAACTGAATGAAGCCATGAATTATGCTCTGCAGAGTTAAAGCAGATAAGTCAGCAGCGGAGAGTTCTGACAAAGAGTGGTCTGCTGGAGAAGAAATGACAACTCACTCCAGTATCTTTGCTGAGCAAACCCTATGGATGCCCTTAAAATGATGACAGGTATGTTCAAGGAGGTCAAAAGAGTCAGACGCGACTAAATGATTAAACAACAGCAATAGCAACGTATTGAAATAGTTTATTTCATTGGCCATAAGCAACAGTGATGGCATCACGTCATTTTCGCTGCTTTTTCAGTCCCAGGCAGCTGTCGAGATAGTTGTTGTACGCAATCATTGACCCACGTGTATTGCCTGGATTGTTCTTCAATACATTCTTGTACACTGCAGC
Source organism: Trichuris suis (assembly GCA_000797535.1). Lineage (NCBI taxonomy): Eukaryota > Metazoa > Nematoda > Enoplea > Trichinellida > Trichuridae > Trichuris > Trichuris suis. The sequence continues at coordinate 638,675 of KN538387.1, read as the reverse complement.
GGCCTCCGCGTTGCACTTTTCAAAATCACGTGCCGCGCTCTAAAGTAGTAATTTAGTCGAAGAATATGCTCCCATCTGTTGGTGGAGATAACTCTGGCCAGAATATTACTGATAATAGTATGAATAATACACATCATTCAGCTGTTGGGTAAATGCATGAAAGCTCGGCTTTGCCGTTTGTTGGTAACTAATTTGAAGTATCGGTTCAGTAAATGAAGTAATCCCCAATGTCAAGATTTTCCAGGGTAATTTGGCTGTATTTTGCTTTACATCCAGAAGAAATAGGAACTTACGATTGAATCGCAGGAGAAGAAAAGAGCGAGGATGCACAGCAATGCGACAATCTTCATTCTGCTGAAGTGAGCAGAAGCTCACTGTCAGTCATATTTATACGGTATTCCTTAAGCTGATCAAAGTATTTACGCGAAGATTCTCATTAGAGAAAAGCCTTAGTGAGACAAGAAATTGGTTTCTCCCAAGAAGAATCTATGTTTGCTTGGACAAATTGCGCGTTTATTTGCATAGTCATTGAACCGAGCCAGCGGTTTACACCTACAGACGCAATTTGGTGATGAAGAAGCTTTAGTTTATCATTTGAATATACCACATTTGTTTTGCACGCGTTTTCTTTTCTGTAAATCTAAGGGCGCAATAAATGCGGACAGGGTAATTTCTTGTCCAAGCGGAGTTCTTCTATGCCTCGATTATGAACATTTTGGCATACATTTTATAATCACACAGGCGAAACTTTCATTAATTAGATGCGAATTTCAGTCACCCATAGCGATCTGGGAAAGCATTTCGTGCCAACAGGTTCGCCACCGTTAGCTTGCTGCAACAGCTGGCGTTCCACAAATTTTTATTTCATTATCCTTTCTTCGCGGCTGGTGCTACTGGTTTTCTGGAGGCCCTCCTCACAAAAGCCCAACCAGGGGATGGTTCTATTGACTGGCAAGGCATCCATTTTGTAAACTTACTAACAACAAAGAAGGAAAAGGGATAATAGGCTTCAAAGACGAACAAGGAAGCTATTTTGACGTGTTACGACGCGTCGAATACTCAACGGTGTTTTTGCTACAGCGTTTCAGCATCGCATAAAGGAATTAATGCTATTAATAAACCATGTTCATTTCTTGTTGTCAAAGCAAAAAGTCTGTGGTGCCCATTTTGAAGCCACTGCCGGTACTTTCAAGTGGGGATGCTTCTAAGACGAAAGTTGCGTCGCTGAGACAATATGGTTTACATTCAGCATGCACAAGTTTGTCTAAAAACTTTATATGCTTTTCTTTTCATTGTTGCGAGTTTCATACGCCGAAACACATGTTACGTCACCGTTATCTCATTAAGTTTGAGCTCTGTAAGCCTTTCTCATGAATTTCTTGCCCGTACTTAAGGCAAGACCATTACTCGTGGTATTCCTCGCTCTATTACTTCGAACTGAAACAAAGAATACGAGGAGTGCAGTCCGCATGTCAGACAGTGTTGAAAGATGAAAACTATTTCTTTCCTATTATTTGTGTTAGTAAGGTAAACGTAGGTAAGCAATCCGTTCTCCTAGGGTGCTATCGTTGTTGAACGATGAACACCTGCACATGGGAGACGATCACTAGCTTTATCTCTCCAAAGTTTATCATTAAACATTATCGCGTTGGTAAACAGCTTTAGTAGGCTGTCGTAAAAGTGGTAAGCTTGATGACATCGTTAGTATACTTAGATAGTTTACGCTAATTAGGCAGCTTGCCTGTAGTCCATGTTGTCGATGTGAAATTGGTTCACATCGTAAATAGTTCTGCGAACTAATGCGAGCCAGCAATAAAATCAGCTATTCAAAGACATAGGTAAAAAGTAATCATTAAGAAAGCATTACCATGAGATATGGGGAGGTAGAGAAAGAATATCTTTGAAATAGCTTTGACGACGTAGTACTTCGTAAGAGGTCCATAAATTTTCATGAATGAACGTTCACCTGTTTCTACCACTGAAGACGGGTCAAGTTTGGACCTGAAAGCTAGGGGAGCAAAACGTCTTTACAAGACATATCTCGCCGTAAATGAACTACACCATGAAAATCTTTGAAATATTTTGAGAATGTTTCAGTTGCTCTACGGGATCTATCTCGTGGCATGATTCATTAAGAAATTTGCACTAAGACAATATACATGAACATATTGCTGACATTTTGCGTTTAAGCACGCAAGTATTCAGTTCCTTCCCCTATTGCGTTTAGCGGTTTCTCCATTGTCATAAATCTTTATAATAAGCGACTGCACTGAAGATACGCGTAGGTTTTCACTTTTTCCTTCAGAAATAGATGGCTTTTCTCGTAAAGAATAAAAAGGATTTCGTATTGTGTGATCCTGTTACTTACAAAGGAACGTGCTTTATTCCAACAGCAACGTCGCAATTTGCGCTTTAATTCATAGACGTGTCTTGCAGTTTATCGAACCACTGAGCAGCTTGAACCTGATGAAGAAGTTGAAGAACGTGCATGCCCTTCAGGCGATGACGTTTTTAAATGCTTGGAAACTGCTTTGGGTTGGTAAAGGCAAACAGAATGTAATTCAAAGGTCCGTTGCACTTGAAAGGTATCCACGACTTCGCAGGTAAGAAAAGGTGTGCACCTTCGAAGCATGCACATACAACGGATGTTTTATTGAGCTTTTTTTCGAGTACGTTAACATTTAGCTGTAATAAATTGTTGTAAGCTTAAAAACGTGTTATAAATGAAGTCTACAATAAAGGAAGTGAAAACAAAGAAGGAGCCAGTAGAAACACAGGTATGCGATTATCCGGATAAATCCTGGTCCCGTTTAGTCCGGACAGTTGAAGTTCTGCCGTACTTAATGTTTTTCCCTGCATATGTCTACTGCAGCTAGCTAACTACGTACACGGAGAGCACTAAGTAACCGGACTTAGTCATGTTGAACATCTTATCATTAATGTTAATAGTATGCGGCGTTGAATGTACAGTTAATCATAACCAGCGGTTGATATCGCATTACTTTTAAAATGGTTTCATTCTTGTTGATTATATTCAGTAAATCAGTAGTTATGGAAGCAAAGCTTGAGCAGAAGATAACTAAGCTGCTATTTAGTAAGAACAAGCAGTACTGAATGTTCCAATGTAAATTTGGAGCTTTCGGAACCGTCTGGTTCCACCGTTAGCCATTTGCAGGTGACAATGGTAAGCTGTATTGAACAATTAATAACAACATGCCCAGTGAGATTCTGCTTGGTTCTAGACAGGTAAGCTTATCGTTATTTTAGTCCCCGCTCTTTCGTTTGCTTTGCAATCACTTCGTTTTTGCTAGTATGCAGACTGGCAGTTCTTTTGCTTGTACTGTAAAATATATACCAATAAAATTACTAAAACTTACCAATATAAGCACTTCTGTTAGTACTTATTTAGGAAAGGACTTTCTTTCAGCAAACCGCTGACTGAATGACTAAACAGTCCTAAGAGGTCTGAACTCAGAACTGTTCATTCTTGCTGAATGAACTATAAGGGCCATCATAGTTTCAGGCTTCGTCTCATGATTGCAAACAAACTAAGCAATACCACCATGTATTCTTTCCAAAGATGATGAAAAGGGCTGCGCGCCTTCAGGACTGAATGCTTTCTAAAAGTCTAGAAGTTGAAATCTCTCCTTATTTTGAGGAAGCGGTGGCGGTCAAAATCCTGACAGTCGAAATCCCGGATAGCCAAAATCCTGAAAGGTCGAAAATGCACTGTATAGTGTGACCTTGTAGTAGTTCCGCATTGACGTCTTCTAGATAAGGAATGTGTTTGAGTAGAGGCGTTCTTATGCCGGTCTTGTTGTTTGGATCACCAAGTTTTGGGATTTTAGATCACTAACTTTTGCTTTTTAGATCACTAAGTTTTCGACATTTCAGGAGATTGGCCCATCCGATATTTCGACTGTCAGGATTATGACCTATCGGGATTTCGACTTTCAGGATTTTGACCCTAACGCTTGTGTCATTGCGAGAAGGCTTTATCGAATGGGCCAATGAATCCACCTAGGTTCAAGGAACACTCCACGAAGGTGCACCATAAAAAGAGTAGTAAGCCTACTTTCGCGCTGCGATACAACATTCTGAATATGCGAATCCTCCCCTGTGTAACAACTGAATCACAGCTGGTGCTTGATGGTTTGCTTTCCTCTCATAGAATTTCGTTAATGATTGCAAAGCCCAGGCAACTGCATGCAGCTGATGAGCAGTCCCTGCTTCCACTCGTAAAGGAACTTCTACAAACGGTGCTGCATGAGCTCGTGGTTGACGTCGTCAGAAAAATTCCCCTCAGCAGTGATACTGTGCAAACACGAATGACCAAGGATGTCAAAGATATGTTATGCAATCTGTTGAGAAGTACAGAGTTTTCGTTAGAGTTGGATGAGTCAACGCTCCCAGGCAATGAAGCGATAAAGTTAGCGTACGGTCACTTCATAAAGGATGGACATTTAATGCAAGAGTTCTCGTTTGCAAGGGAACTTAAATCGGACGCAAAGGGTGAGTCAATCCTTCGCCATCGTTAGTTGCTCCTTTAAAGAAAATGAAATTCCCCTTAGGAACATACCGATCGTTGCCATTTATGGAGCAACGTCCATGATGGGTTGCCATCGTGGATTCGTTGCTTCTTTGAAGGAGATGCTGGCGGAAGTTTTGATGCCGCATTGCGTTATTCATTGGCAGCCTCTAGCCGCGAAGCACCTCACCTATCGTTTGAATGAGTCATTGATATACGTCATAGTTGCAATCAACAAAATCAAAAGTAGTTCTTTGAAGGACAGTTTGTTTCGTCAGGTCTGAGAGGAAAACGGCAAAGAATGTAGTCGGCTTCGCCTGCACACCGAAGTTCGCTGCCTGTCTAAAGGTACTTGCTTAGCCACGTTTTACCAATTATTTGAATCCACTCTTTGATTTTTTGAAGATGAAGACATTTTCGCTACGCGATAACTTGAAAAGTCGTGCACCTGACATAGCCTATTTGGCTGATTTCTATTTCAAGTTCAACGACATGAATGTACAGCTGCAGGTGGTGCCCTGAATCTGATTATGACAAAGTCTATTATCTCTGCGTTTGTATCTAAGCTGGTCTTGTGTAACCGGAACCTGTCGCGTGGTTAACTATGCCAGTTCCCGGAAGTGAAGAGGAACGCTGACCCCTACGATTCCGATATCGACATGTACTGTGAACATCCACAAATGGTGCACGATGACTTCGCTTTCATGGCGTATTGTCGGTGGTGGTGCCGAATTGGGTATTTGATGCATTTTCAAGTACTCTGGACGCAGAAATGTATTTACAAGAAGAACTAGTTGACTTGTAAACAAACGACGAACTGAAGCAGAGACTAACGCAGGGGTATGACCAATTTTAGCTACAAAAACAAATCCTAACGTTATATCCCTCTCTGCAGTCTACTGTAAAAGGATTGCTAATCTCCTTCCTCTCGTCTTCCTTAGCTAAACGCTGTTCTAGGGTCGTTACTGACCTTTCAACAAAACAGTGCAACCGCTTATAAATAGTCAACCGACGTGGCCTACAGCTTCGTGCGACGAAAATTCAGTCAGACGTTGAAAAATTAGTTCGCTCACGTGCGCCTTATCGTTCACTGTAAATGCTACCTGTATCTAGCAATGGAGGGAAAAGGAGTAGGGAGGTCCTTTGGAAATAGTTAGCTCACTGTTAGCGAAAGACGATCCCTGACCGCGGGTGAGCAGGTCATGTAGTGCACGTGTAGGCCTGTCGGGGAGAACGTCGGAGACCTCACCTCGCTCCACCTTTCCCGCCAGTTTCTCCTGGCCAGGGAAAGTGCCGGCCAGTCAGCTCACGCGGAACTGGCCACTCCCAACAGGGGCGGTATAGACGCTAAGCCTGAGCGGCACTGGTCTAACTGATAGTGAATTTAAATGATCAAAGGGGAACGACCTTTATTTCAACTCCTGTGCTCCTGTACTGCTATTTCCTGTACTCGCAGGCATTGCATCGCAAGAAAGCGAGTCGTTTTTGCAAAGTAATTGAAAATCAGTGCACCTGCTATTAAACGTTATACGATCAAAGTAGCGCACTATTAATGAAAAAATGGATCAGAATACTTGAGTACAATGCAATCTAAGACCTCGAGTTATTGCTGAAGACGGAATTACAGGCTTCCCAAAGCATCGAAGTACGTTTTTCTTTGTTTTCTCCGTTTTGCGCTAATAAACAATTCGATTATGTACTGGTCAGGGTTTGTTTTACCGAGATTATAGAATCTTAAGACTGGTTGAACGATTCTCCAGCCGTTTAAAAAGGCCATGACTCTGCCTTCGATATTAATAACGAGAAAGGTTCTTTATACTTGGCTTACACTGCTTAATCTTTGGAAATGGCTCTTACCGTTGGCAATGAGAAACTCAAGGCTACACTTTGACGCCAGTACACATCTGCTGCGGAGCTCTCTAGTAGGTGAACAGTAAGCACGCTCCTCCGATTTTGACGAATTGCATGCTCATATTACTTCCACAAGCTATAGCAATTCCTGAGCATTCAGCTGATCCAGAAGAATAAGCAATAGATATAGAATGCAATATTTTATGGCTAATTCAATGAGTGACTGATTTACGCTATTCATTGCGCAGAAGCGGTTCTTGTACAGCTTGTATCTGCCACAGGGCATGCGCAGAGTCCGCAACAGGTGAAGTGTCTGAAACTACAAGTATGTACTACCAAAGAAAAGGAAATCAAAAGGATAGCGTTCTGTTCATTCAGCCGCTATGACAGATGGTAATTCAAGTTCGTAAAAGATGACTTGCTGAACTGGTTTTTGTGATGCTTCCATCAGTATTGCAATATCTTTGCTATTAAAGAAAACACCACTCCTGCATTGCATCAATGATCATTAAAACCAAGGTCAAGCAGTGCATGATTTATTTTCCGGTGATATTCTTGCACAGTATGCAAAGGAGTTACTCATAACTTCCAAGATGCGTCTTTAAATTTAATCAATTTTCAGTTTAACAAATTAGCATTTATTTCGAGGGGACAATCTCAGTAAACACCAAATCTATTATTAATAACTATCTTTGGTGTAAACTGGGAAACATTATTTTTAAAATGTTCGTTTCACCCAGTTTTCTACCAGTCAGTGTGGTTATCAATCATGCACGCGAAGTGTAAGCTATTTTGAGAGTTCAGTTCACTCATTTATTCACTGCTCAGCGCTGGTATGAATCAGTGGGTGGCATTTTCACTGTTCACAATGATTTTACCCTTTTTGCTCTGTTTCATTGGTGATGCACAACTGTGCTCTGAATTCGCAGCACATATTTAAAAATGTTTAGGTTTAAGCAGCGCAGTGCCTATTCCGCATCTTAATAGCCAACCGATCATTTTTCTGGAGGACTTTGCCCAGTTTTCAAGCATTCCGATGGCAGAAGGCGTTCAACGTGGTGAAGGTTTCCGAAAGACAATGGAAGCTTTATTTCGTGACAGTGAGAGCAAATATTATTAACTTCTTGCACAGGTTAAAATAGCCTAGTATTCTAGGCTTCCGCGAGTCTAATTACGCGCATGGACATGGCATCAAAGCTCCCATTGCAGTCAAATGGTTGGATGCAAGAAAGGACCAGAGCGAAAATATGCAGAGAGTGTATGGCCTATGGGATCCAATCGATGCCATGATAGATAAGAAAACTGAGCACCTCGTCTTGCAAGGATGATAAATACAATAGCACAAATCACTTATCTGGGTCGAGAAACATAGAATTGTGCGTATAAGCTAGCTAAGATATGGTTTGAATGAGTTACGTAATGGTGGTGCGGAGTGAACAATAAGCAGAAGGATTATCATTCCACGTTTTTACTATCAAGTGCCCATATTTGTTCCCATTTCTTTTCTTGTATTCTGCCATCTCAGATTCTGTGCAGTGCTAACCCGGAACGTAATCATGGGTTACGTCGGAAATACGATTCAAATTAAACAACGTAAAGAAATCGACCTGAGTGAACGCAGTGCAGTTTGAACCATATGTTAGGTCCATGCATAAGTTCATAGTCCTGTTGACAATTTAAAGTACCCACAATTGCAAGTTGCGGCAACAGGGTATATTCAGAATAATTTCCATCGCAACCGACTTTTGCCAACGTTCAGACAGCAGATGATTGCTGCGGTAGCGGGTCTGGCTTTATTCCAAGGAACCCTGCAATCTGTTTCTCGACATCGTCGTAAGTTTTGAGGTCCTGGCTAAATAAGTAATGCTAGCTTAGTCCCGTATTTCCCAACCATCTCTGGACCAGGGTCCCTTTTGCAGTTCTGATTTTCTCAGGACCCCGCTCTTTCCCGTCGTCCTCTTCCTCGTTCTGCTCCCTTCATATCTTTCGCCTGGTCTTTACTGAGTACTTTCATTATGAAGTTGCCGAAATAAGTTTTCTAGCGACGGCTAAAATAACTTGCGGAATGAAGAACCAGAGTTGTCATCGTTGATCCCTACAAAACAGCATATCGAGATCCACTCGCCATTCTTCAGATCTCCGTCGCGTTTAAGCAATCTGGACTGAATTACGGTTGCACCTTTTCCTGGTGAGTGTATGAAGAAAGTAGGAAAACCTTTCTTGACTATACAACATTACTCCTAACTTCTTTACGCAAACATCTAGCTGACAGCAGGAAGTCTGTCATGTGTTCCTTGTACAGATTTGTATTAACGCCAATCAGTTCTTTCTAAGACTTTAGCCCGCATTACAAACTTAGTTTTCAAATCCCAACGCTTTAAGCGGCTTCGTTACAGGTGTGAATGGTGCTTTTTAATGTACAAAATCACTTTCAACTTCTTCTTTCACCATTTTTTGTCGCCGTGTTAATATACAGTACGATGCGTTAGTCAGTAAATTCGGTTCTTCAAACTCCATAATACTGCATTTAAATTTAATACTTCTTGTGAAAAAAGACAGGTTAGTTAATGGTACGTGGTTAATCAGCGTGATGGCTGAGGCTGATGCAACAGGACCAAATTTTCCACGTCCGCCTCAATGTTCGTGAGCAGCAATCTTAAGTCGCCGCGCTGGGCTATCCGCAGCCAACGTTTTTCTTTCCCAAAACCTCAGTTACGCTGCTGAATCCACGTTCAGCCAAGTTAGATGAGAGAAAAGGAACGAGAAACTTTTCAACGATATCCCATAATCTGGGTAAGGGTCCACAAGTTGGTGCTGCAACTAGAAGCGATGATGGCTGTTCTTAAGCCTGGGTTTCAACTCCCCGGTTGGGTTGCAACTCAGTCAGTTCTTCTTGCAAAAGCATCTCTGCTCCATCAACGTTTGAAGACGCATTCAGAATCCAATTGGGTATCTGTATGAAAAATGCCTTCATATTCCTCACAAATCTCACTCGATGATCGCAGTAGACGAAGGCCTCATCGTCATGCGTTTCTTCATTCTTCTTGGGTTCATGGAGATTCGGGGAGTGGTAAAGCTCCCCACCTCTTAAGTACTGTTTGAGAAGCACAAGCGTAGTGACGAATGCTCATACAGAAGCTTCTCCTCATATGGAAGAAGTACACAAGGGATCATCGACCTATGATATACTCTTCCTTTTTAGAAACTCAATAAACGGTTTTATCCTGTACTAATCATTACAATTATCCAAAAGAACCACATTTTCAAGTTTAGAGTAACCAAACGTTCGCTTGCACTTTCCATAGTTGTCAGCTGGAGAGAGGACGTGAGTAACCTTGACGAAAATAAAAAGACTATTCTATCAACAATCGTCACTCGTTAAGAAAGAAAGATTATTAATGCTTGTAGTGCAACAACCGCTTAACTTCTGGAATGCTGTGCCTAAATACAGGAAGTCTTCTGATCCGCAGGTTCTATCATTTTTGGCGGCGATCTGGAGTTACTGTAACTGCCGTGATATTCCGTATTTTGGAAATATGGAGAGGTGGACGAATTACAAGTATGGGCAACCACTAGATAAAAGAGCTTTGCTGGCAAGCGTTGGCCAGCTGTCGTCTGTCAAGTATTATCGAGTAATATTTTTCTTTGTGACGTTGCAATTAGCCAAAGGCTCGGTTGTTGTGTTTCCTGGAATCAATGTTGCGTCAAAAACCCTGATGGGTTAGCCTTTATCTTAGCGAATGTTGCATAACTTAAGACGGAACTTTCTGAACGGCCTTGTCAACGACTTGTGAAGGAAAATGCTGTTAGACCACTTGGTCCATACGGTGGAGCATTGGTCCTAGTCCGTTTTTTCGTGTTACGATGTTGGTGAGAGAACAAGCTAGTTCGGAAGGTTCCTAGTTTATTTTTACGATGAACGTTTTCTCAGAAGGGCGGTCGATTTGTCATAGCCTGTGTTAGAGCTCGATGCTTTGTCCGTCCGTTGCCAGAAGTGGAGTCTATGCACTTGCGTTTCGATTTGCATCAATTGTTGTGCTAGTGTTTCAAAAATGGTTTTCGTTCTAAAAACTGCTGCATGCCCTAAACATTTACAAGGGCTTGTATCAATATTAATAATTTATAAAGAAACTTCACTGATGCTAAAACATCGGAGTACCCTTCTTACCATTGAGTTCTGTGAAGCGTAGAAGACGTTCGAGCAAAAATTTTATTTTATTTCTTTTTCAAATGGTCCGAAAGATGGTTGCAAGTAGATTTCCAGTCAACTGGCTAAAACTGTATTTCGTAAACTTTTTTTCTGGTTTCAGGAAGATGATCCACTATTCTGCGCAAGGTTCAATCCGAGTAAGTGCTACTCTTTCCTATGGTTGTTTGCGATGTCCAAATTCATTTAGATTATCAGAACTGGTACCTTCTTGGGATATGCAACGAAATTGGCCATCTAAATGTCTACAATACAAAGAGAGCAGAGGTTAATGCCATCAAGCTTAGCACATGTACTCTATGAAAAATATTCTCCATTGTCATCTTCAACGTTGACAAAACTTTTAGCTATATGCTTTCATAAAAACGCAATCTTCGATTTTGCCTGGTGCCCGGACACGGATCTCAAGGTTTTGATAGCTTCGGCGGACGAGAGCATATCTTACTCTGATGTCGAAACCGGCAAGACGCTTTCTACATTTTTGGGACATCGGGGTAGCGTTCGGGCAATCTCCTGGTGCAAGGAAAATCCCAGTAAGACTTTAATCAATTTGTTTTCACCTTTTACCATAAATTTACAACATGCAAGTCTCAAGTGTTAAACCCGCTGCATGTGCTGCTAATAAAAACGTCCTATTCTTACTTTCGGTATGCATCTGCTGCAGCGGACAACGTATATGCAGTCAGATGCATATTCTCTGATCTATCTGTGAGAGTCGTCGACTGTGATTCCCTAAAGGCATTTGTTCGTGGTATTGCATTTGTGAAAATGCATTTCACGCTTTTAAATTTACCTTGCTGTATTTTACTTTCTAACTACGATAATTATGGTGTGCGAATACCATGCCGCCTAAAATGCATTGACCTGTTACCTCAGGTGTTTAAATTTGCACATTGCTAAATCTGTGTAAAGCAAGACATGTAGGTACAATCTTCCGTACAATGCGCATCGACCTACTCATTTATCCCGCTTATCCAAAGATAATGAAACGGTTTGGGAAATAGCAGATTTTATGAATTCTAAAAGCAGTTTAATCAACGGTCTTCGTCAGTGATCTTCGGTCACAGTAGACAGTCTCCTACCAGCGGATGAATGGATAGTTGCTAGCAAATAAAAGTGACAGCTTATTAGTTTGGAACTTCAAAAACTAGGGCACTTTATTGTCAGGGACATGTTATTATTAATGTTTTTTTGTTAGTATGATTTGTGAAATGTCAAATTCCCCGATGATCCACTGCAGCAAATTGCAGAATTGAATTGCTCAGATAACTTTGTCATCTCGTTAGCTTGGAGCCAAGCTGTTCAATCTCGATAATCGTTACGTTTTGTTTAAATTTACGAAATTGTGTTTTGTAGGTCTTTTCTCCTCAGTAGGGCGCGACGGGTACCTTTTAGTATGGGATTTGCGTCGAAGTAAGTTAGCGTAAATGATGCGTCTGTCCTTATGATTTAATGTTTAGACGAAAGAACTGCCGCAATCATCGTTCAAAATGCTCACTTGGATTTAAAGAAGAAAAACGTGGTAATTAATTTGCACAAAGCTGACAGTTTTTTCATGGCGTGCGTACATCGGTTATTTATAATTATTTGAAGCTTAGTTTCTCGAGCTCTTCCCCGTTACTGTCCCCTTTTGCAGCACGTGTTCCACCAACACTGCCGCTAATCTTCTTCCGACGGTCTCTATCCGGTCATTTCCCACAAAGCATGGCTGTTGAAATTCAAAATTTTAATCGTCAACACATATCCTTTGCTTATTACATGGTGGAGAGGAACGTTAGTCATACGTTTACAAGGCTAACACACAGCACATGTATCCTCGATTCTCCCCTCTTCTTTCTTCCAGCAGATCTTTTATTTGTCCTCCCTCTTCAGCTTTCTACCCCTGTCTCCCAGTCGCCCCGTGTTGGCTTCTGGAATCTTCTAACGTCCCCGAGAGTTTCCGATATGAAGTGACAGAGTACATTTTGCTTTCTTCTGCTGACTTATGTATATGCTTCTTTCCCATCGTAACTTCTGCAATTTTCACATTTCTCCTTTAGAACAAGAATTAATGTATTATTGTAAGCATGTAACTTTTCGTGACGCTACTACGACAGTTCTCTTGTTTGACCAAGTACAATTGAACGATGAAAACTCTCCTTATTGAAGAAAATGCTGCACGGCCGCTGATGGCGAGCTCCATTTGCCTTTAAAGCTCCCGCAAATAAAAAAAGATAAAGCCGAACCGATGTCAGTCCTTACATTATTGAATAGAAATAGGTAATGGTCTGTAGCAGTGATTCTCAAGGGGGCTGTGGGAGGCTAAGGGTAGCGCTGAATCGTAGATGTTTAACCTTGGTCAATTCAGCGTCAGTCGGCTCCAAAAAGCCAGTGGGTCCTGAAGTAGAAAGCACTCTTGGTCGAATCAGCGCTTTGGGCTCTCCAACCGAACCTGTGTAACCTGCACTGGAACGCCCGTGACCAAATGGCACTTGCAACGTCTGGGGGCTCTAACGACGTCTAGGGGGGCGCTGGCGCGAAAAAGGTTGAGAAACTACGGTCTGTAGTTTTAATCATTTTTAATTTTATTTTCAGTTGACGCAGCCCATATGTGCAGTTTTCCATCGATGCCAGCGCTATGTGTTATCCGCGGGATATGCAGAAAGGTATCTGCTGTTACTTGAATAAGTTTTTTCTACTATTAGTTTTTCAAAATTGAAGTGGCATTCGAGTATGGGATTTGCGAAAAATACGCTTGGTTTCTCGTTTTCATTGTCGTCCCTCAGCTGTCTGGCCATACTCACCTTCCCAAAGGGACGGCCGTAAGCGACGCTATGGTTTTACGTCAATTTCTTCCGACTCTATGAATAATTTCATCTTCGTTCCATGTACTGATGGGACGATTTATCAGTATTCGGCGCTCAGGCTAGATCCCAGGCCAAGTGAGTGCACTTTTGTGTTTCAACTTTGGCATTCAGTTTTCTAGTTAACCGTTTTGTGGGGGCGGCAATTCGAACCTACTACGTCTATCCAACGGTGTGCCCGTTTGCGCCGTTTCTGGCGTGTGGTTCTGAAAACGGACAAACACTTATTTGGAACTACGATAAATGGAACTCTCCCATGTATGCCATGGAGGGACACAGAGTAGACGTCTGCTCAGTTTCATGGAACATCTACGGGCAGTTAGTAACTTGTTCTGATGACCCTAGCTGGCGAATCTGGGCACCATGCTGGGATGACAAACTGGCGGAAAAGAGTGCTGACTACTGTTCGGTACATCAACTAAAATTCGATGGTGACAGCGTTGATAAGGATAGGATGGAGATGTATCGCTTTCGCTTCAGTGACCAAACTACTCGAACTACCGTACCTGAAGAGCATCGTGGTAGAGTCGCCTCTAAAAATATTAAACCATCAACTGTTAGCATGATAGCTAGGAGAGCTTTGACTCTGGACAAATCATTTGAGAATACGCCGAATAGTAGTAATGCTCTGCAAGTATCGAATATTAATCTGCCGGACAGTTCTGAAAGTGTGCTTCTCTCTTCAATGGAAGAATGTCCTGGTAGCTCTCAAAGCACTGATTCCCGTCTGAGCGCAGTGCGTCGACGTCGAACTTCTATATTGGACTATTTTACAAGGCCGTAAGCACACGGTTCTTGTCCAAACATGGACGCTTTTAAAGTTGTTGAAAATGGGCGGGTGAACAATAGCAAGAACAGCCTCCAAATGCCTGCCGTGCGTTTAAGCTAGTTTAGTTGCACAGTTGTGTTGGCATTTTTTGTGACTGTTCGTGTTTACGATTAAATATGCAGCGCAGCATTGATGTATTGACACTTTTTCCTATGTATAGTAGGCCATTACTTCTCAAAGAAAGATGTGCCTTCCATCTTGGTTCTTTTTGGCGGTTTGGTATAGTTCCATGTGTTCTGAAAACAGCTAAATTACCCAGGTGTATTGTAGGATTCTGCAATGGTGGACAAACATACCCTAAACGAGTAGATTGTTGGGCAGTTTATTAGTGAAAAACAGAGTAGGCAGCGAAAAGGATCTCAGAGCTTTCGGAACTTCAGTTCTGTCGTCAGCAATACAAGTCGACTGTCGTTGATGATGGAACGACTGTGCTTCAAAGGCTCTGAGATGCTTTTCGTTGTTTTACTCTGCTTTTCACTAACAGACTTCCAACCGTCTACTAGTTATGTTTTTTGGCCATTATTATTGGATTCTCACAAAAACATGAACGGGTTCTTCAGCCGTGTTGAGAAGATGTGAAACTTTCAGTGACGAGCTAGTTTACCCAGTGATCGCGGAATAAGCTATACCTTATACTGTTTGGTAATCAGTTCTATAGGCAGCTGATCTTGTTGTTCCATCTGTACGATGACAAATTGAGTGTTGGGTTATCCGCTACGATCAGTGCTGCTCTTTCCTGCTTTCGCCATCTTTCAGCTTGTCCTTGTCGCTGTACTTAGCCACACATATGCAGTTGCAAGACTTCTTTGAAGCATAGTTAACACTTACTTGCATTTGCGGAAATCGATAAGCATGGCTGTTGTAACGGTTTTTTTTTGCGGAAACTATACTCTCAAAACCACTGCAATGATAAGGCAATTGTTTAATTAAAATTGCAGGTTCATTAATAGGAGCCACAACGTTTCTATTTTTTGTCCGCAGTTTCGAACTCAATTTGGAACGTCGCTAGGTAGCATCATAATAGCAATAAACGGGACTATCTGCACCGGGTCAGCGTAGCGTATGCTTTCTCATTACTCTGGATTTGCATGGCGCGCAATTTTCTGCAACGCAGGGCATAAACGGTCGATTGTTCATACGTCTGTTGATTCAGTCGTGTAAACGTTGTTTCGTTCATCTTTTTTTATGCTCATTGTCTCCGGAAGCTGAAGGTATCTCGTTTCCGGCAGATAGCGTATCACCATTATTATGTGAAGTATTGTCATTGAGCCATAAATCATAAATGGCAATGGAGCCAAAAAAGTTGAGAGGTATGCGACTTGAGGGGCAACAAGGCTAGCAAGCCTGGAGGAAACGTTCACGACACCTCGTGACATGGAGCGAACAACTGTAGGAAATAACTCAACGGACATTAAGTGATTTATCTTCCACATAGGGTCTATTGCGCCTATTCCAATCACCGCTAAAACCGGCATATATTCAGCCTTTCCAACATAGTAAAGAATGACCGTTCCCCATGCTGAGAAGCTCGTTATCACAATAGAAGTTACCAAAATCGGTTTCCGACCGAGAACTCTGCTCAAAGGATAGGGTATGAAGCCGGTAGTTCCTTTAAACAGGCCCATAAGAAAAGTTTTCAGGAATATGCTTCCTGCCATTCCGCCAACATCAAAATAAATACCGAAAGAGATCACGCCGCCAGAAAACCAACTGTAAGAAAGAACCAGCAAGGGAAGCAATACAACTTTATCACGTATAAGGTCGAAGTATGTGTAATTAACAACACTACTTTTCTGCTGATCGTCTTCTTCGTCAGGATAAAACATTACTGCATGTTTTAAAGGTTCTTTTCGGTTAAAGCTGGCAATGCGACGCAAAACTTTCTGCGCCTTTGTTGGTTGACCGTGCTGCAAAAGCCACCTTGGACTTTCGCTGATAAAAAAATGTGCAGCCAAGAAAGGAAGCCCTTCTATTCCCAAAGCTAAATGGTAAATATTCCACCGGCGGGATAAGTATGCTGTTAGAGCCATGGCCATGCATCCAAAAGGCCATCCGTGCAGGCAGTTACAGAGCATTCGCCAACGATTCGTAGTCACTTCTACAGGAGGTACCACACTAATTACCAAATAACCACCAGCGAAGAGTCCAAGCAAAAGGAGCACTATTATTACTATAGTTAAACCTTCGGCTATGAATGGAAACACAATGTTAATCAATACACATCCTGCTAGACAGCTAATAAGGCAAGGCTTTCTGCCGAATCGATCTGCCAAATACCCAAATATAATCGAACCAATCACACCTCCTGCCATAACGGCTGTGCTCATTGAAGTTGCAACGTAGTTGCCTTTACAAGCAACGCCAAGATGTACTATTAGAGAATCGAACTCTGTTTCCAACGTCGCATTTTTGCACTTGCAAAAGTCGATGCTTGTGGAAGCATTCTGAATTAAACTGACAAATTCTTCGTCGTGGCAAGTCTTCACTAATGGCTTCAGATTGTCGAAAACTGTGCATAACATGCTTCCTGACACGGTTACATAACTTAGTTGAGTTATTAATAATACCAGAACTTGGTAGAAGCTGAATGCACCGCACTCCTCCAAATGACTATCGAATGGCCGCGGACTAGAAAGCATGCCGAAGTCAGATGATCATGAAGCTGTACACAGAATAAATTGGATCAAACAAGAAAGTCTCGTTACAGCAATTTCTATTACTGTGTATACAAAAATTGCAATCGTTCCTTACTAGCAAGAAAAACGCAGCTGTCAGCACTCTTCATGCTGAAGCAATGATTCATAATAGTAACGGTGAAGTGGACTAAAACGCACCGTCACGATCTTAACGACTTTGCTTTTGTCGGCGCAGGAAACAGATAGAAGATATGCAGCTGAACATATGCTCATAGTAAAATCCATTAGCTGTTAGCGTCCACCCTTCCAGTCACATCTGTCACCGTCACAACTGAATGCGAAACTAATTCGTCAGCTGTTCCGTTGCTGCTCAATTCCATCGGTAGTAGTGGCAAATTACTGGGAAAAGAAGCTCACAATCGATTTCTAGTCAGAGTACGCTCTGCTTATTACTTGAATCGAAGTGCTTTGACAAACTATGACGCGCTGTGCACGAATTATTACTCCTCCACTTGCGGCGTGATTCGAGATAATCAAATACTTATTGCTTTTTAAACGCTTACGACGCTCCTTATCAATTGGATTTTCAAAGATTCAATGAAGGTAGAGCTAATATAACCACATCCATCTTATTCACGTTCTCACTTTTCTGATCTTCGCGTGAATTAAATTTCTCAGAATTAAATGCTTGTCATGGGCATTAAACGTAGCTCCTGCCAAACTGGCAAGCATTATCTTGTTAACAGGAGCTGAGAAACTGGAAATTCTTTATTTCTCTTAAAGTTAAGAATAACGTTAAAAGTGATGAAAATTCAAAGCTAATGTTTACTTCCAACTAATGTTCTGCCATAGCACTTACCAGTACGGAACGTCATGCCAATTCGCAAACAGATTTGCGGTAGGAAATGGTCATTCATTGACAGTTGTATCAGCAATCAAGCTTTTAATCAGTGCATTGAGAAAGATTATAACAATGAAAGGCCCAAAGTCAGGTCATTAGAACACGGTTCATTTCATTGATAAACTCGGAGAACTGAAAAATGGTTGATGAAGGATCGTTACGAAGAACGGATGCAGAATTCTGCAGATGAGGCAGAACTGAATTTTCAGGAATGTTAATAGAACTGAAATTGAATGAAGAACTGAATGTGAAATTTGAAAGCAGCTTCCAAGCTTTCTGGTTTCAGTGAGGCGATGCAGATTTGTATGCTAAACTATGATGTTTCATCTTTACTATAGTGCGAAGGAGACCACCCGTTCCGTTGAAACCTGCATTTGCAACAAGCGTTCGAGGATATGCAGGTCTTCATTTTACGGTAGTATCCCGTTTTCTGGAACAAAAAATCTTTTATTGTTTTTCCGAAGCTTTCCGATTAGGCCATAACCCGTCTACAGCGGATAACCAAACTGGCTATCTGGTTATCCGCTCAAGATGGGCTGGGTCTGTATGTTTGCGTAAAATGAAAAAACGTTGCATGATATGAGTGAACCTTTCCGAGGTGCGTCTCAAAACGAAGGCAACACGGTTACTGAGCGGGCGAAACAGAACAAGCACTTCTCGCTGGATAAAGCAGATACTTACTACAGCTAAGCCCGTGTTGCGCAATTTGCACGGAACTGGCGAGAAAATCTGATAACGTGACCTTACGCATAGATCATATAGTAGCAGCAAGAAGAAACCTGATACGTGTATACTGTTGAAGATGGGGTATTTTGTAACGGGCCTGAATGACCGCGTTGCTTTGTTAATCATGATATGTGAGAAATCAGCCTTGTTTTGCAAAACTGTGCGAACCTATGATACCTCAGTCAATGAAACAACTGTTAATAGCATTGGATAGATCGACGAGGTAGCTTTGTAGAGTCATCTTGCTCCGCTGATAGGAAATGCGGAGCAAGATGACTCTACAAAGACTCATCATCCTCCGTCAACTGATATGAAATGCGTGAGATGTGTATTTTGCGCTTAATCTGAATGCAAATTTCAACAGCTGCATTACAAAATGCTTTTGTGTGAAACTGGTTGAGTTGAAAAAGAAGTAAAAGCTATGCATACTAGCATAGATGATTAGGCACATACAATGAGAAGTAATAAAATGATCTTTCAAAAATACAGTTATTTTGCGAGATCATAAATTGTTTATTGATACTACGTGATTTTCAAACTTGCTTGCCATATTTTTTCCTACACATGCTTGTCCTATTGTCAGCATTAGGGCAGCTGCAAACGCGAACGTGAATCTCCAAACCTGTAGCTGTTACCCTAACCCTGACGCCGGAAAAAACATGTCCTGAAAGTTCTGTTTTCCTTCTCATACCCTCAGCATAGCGTGTTCATTGTTAACATTAATAGACTGCGCATTCAACAGTTGGTAGAGCACTTACTGTTCTGCATGCTTATTGAGTCCTGACAAAGAAAATCAAACTGTCCTTAGCGAATAGACCTACGAAATCCAACTTTCAATATATCACGCATAATCAGATCTTCCTTCACGGTACAATTAAAGAAACTATGCCTTCGTAAGCTGTCGCGTTTCTTTTAGGATCATCGATTAAAATACAGTTCGGTAGATGCTATTTGAAACAATTTCGCGCTAGCGAATTCGTACATTGTATCAATGTGGGGATGATTCGCAATCAACTCACGGTCAGAACATCATATTTGAAAAGACAACTCTAGCAAACAGCTAGTAACAGTAACGCTGACGACGCGGCAAATGAGTCTCATGCGTTCAGTTATTGTGTTTCTTGATGATAAGCTGATCATCCAAGAGTCGGTAGGGCGTTTTGCATAGTTTCAGACATTTTTCACGATCTTGCCCCTTTCGACGCACTTGAGCCATCCCGTAAACTGAACAAATGCTTTATCAGTACTCAACCATTCGTCCGTAGGTCACATGTTTGGTCTAACAGTTACAGGCTCAATGATTGTTAATAAGGGAAACGAAGCCATTTCATGGAAAATAAGCAGTGCCAATAAAAAATTAATAGTTATTAATATTTCGCCTGGCTTACTTTGATTTGTCTATGATTTTTCTATGACAATAAATAATTGTAGTGCAAGAACGTATGAACAACCGCGTTATAGTATGGCATGAAGTTCTTAAACACTGAGATTCAGTGAGCACGCGATTCAACTGAAATGCAGTATGTTCAAGGCTGGTCATACCTTGCGTGTAGCTTTTGTCCATTCGTTGAACCAGAGAACGTCAGCGGTCGTTCAGACTTTCCCATAATGGAACAGAGCAAAGGAAGGTTTCGTAGTGAGTAAAACTAAAGAATTAGCTGTCAGGTTTCGTGTTGAGTAAAATTAAAGAATTAGCTGTCAGTTCATTTGAAAAGTTGGCATTCATTGACCCATATGAGCAGCTCTAATTCACCGATGGCCAGCAGAAATTTGTGGTTGCTGTGAATTCACGTGTCTCACCTTATAAGAATTGCCGGATGCACAGGTAACAGTCAGTACGGTCAGTTTATTCCTTGTAACGATTTTCACATTGTGTCCCGTTAATAAGACCCTGCAGACGAGCAGATGTCGCCACTTGGATACGTAAACGAACCGCCACAGGGAGTCAAACCGGCGCTGAACGCTCAGCGGAGTAACTAGAACTAGTATAGGCAGATAGCTGTGAATAGTCAGGGTCAACCATGCATGAGTGCCACAACACAGAAGTGGCACTGAAAAAGTTTAGCTGAAACAGGACATGAAACTGGGACTTCTGATCCACTGGGTCATATTAAATCAAGATGGTTAATTTTTCGCAGAGAGAACGTTTTGTCCCGCACAGCAATCTGATACAGCAAATATTCCTTGCTTTGACAAGCATTAAGATATAATGTAATGTGCTTCAGTGCAAGGTAATGTAACATGATGCACTTCTGTCACGCCTTTGCTTGTACGCGCAGTTGCTCTTTTGCCCTTGTGACACAAACACTATGAAAGCCGAAAATCAAAATTTATTTCTGTTTCGTCACGAAGAGCATATAGTTGTTACACTTGGTGATCACCTAACGCTTTACCAATCATAATATCAAAAGAACCGGTTAGTGTTACCTTCAAATAATATCACGCACAAACCCCTAACTAGTACCATTTGACAGGTGCGACTCAGAGGTTGCAGTAGAGATAATCAACAGCTCAATCATTGCTCTTTATGATTGGACAGTTGCGGTCCGCACCTTCCTTCCGAAGCACATGAAATAAATCTAACTGTCTTTCATAGTGAATAGAGGGTGATTTAACTGTTTATATTAAAGAAGAGGAAAAGTTATATTCCACGTGTACGAACCAGTCATATGATTCCGGGAGTTTTCAAGTTCAAGAGTAAGAGAAACAAGTATCAAAACTTGTATCCACTCCTTGCTGACTTCCTGAATTCATATTTAGCAAAACGTGAAGTTTTTCATGATGTGCTAAGTTGAAGCTGCTTCGTGCAGAATGCTTACGTGCTACTTCGAAAACCAACTTAAGTTAGCAAACCTTTTTTGAAAATTTACGACCTGGGGCAACACATCTTTAGTCCATAGAGAACCGATTACTATTAATACCTTTGTAACAAAGTTTCACGGAAATATCCTGCTTTTATCAGAAATGAATACTTTCAAACGATTATCAGAGATTTCGGGAACCTCCTTGTCCTGACATCAGCGGATTAAGCTATGTTGCCTATGCACTTGCTGTTAACAGCAGTTAAATTTTTCATCTTGGTCATCCTCATTTGGTCGGTATTATAAGTTCATAATTTACTTGACGCTTGGCACTCAGCCAAAACACTGACATAATTTTGTTCTGTCCCTGTTCCCTGAGTATGTACGAAAGAATTAAAATAAATGAAGGCATAAATAAATGACTAATTGTCTACAGATTAAAACGACGTTAAGGCCTACAAATGAAGGAATTAATAGCCAATTCCCTTCCCTTAAAGTTCAGGGCAAAAGCTGCTAGAAAGAAAATATGCAAAATGCTAAAACGGACTGCACATACCGTTTGACGGTTGGGTTTGTCACTTGAACAGATATTCCATACATTCGTATCAGTTTAAGTCGCTGTTATAATAATTTCATCTGTGCTTCAACGAAAAAGATCAGTCATCGAATGCATAGCTAACTGACAGTATTTGCGGAAAACTTGACGCGGAAGCAAATTTTTCTTAAATCCAATAATTGTTAAAGCTGCATATGGCTAAATGCTTGATCTTCATATGTCTTCTTCACGTAACTCATATTCAGCTACTGCCTTAAAAGGTACATAGGTGACAGAATGGGAAGCACTTTAGGGAAACTTTTTAATCAGTACCCCATCTCCCGTATCAATGCATCATTTTTCAGAATTAAGTGAATTTTATGCACGCGGTTCTGGAGTATTTTTCGGCAATACTCTTCCTAAAAGGGACTACTGCCAAAGGAAAGTCCATAGTGCGACTTCCTTACCTCTTTTTCGTACATCAGCGACGTGGCTTTTGCAGTTAGGTCAACTATACTCATCTCCTACCATTCAAGTTGACCAAACATAACGTTCACGTTATTAGTAGAAATTATTCAACGTTTTCGCCTTCAGCGGGGACGAGAGGGTAAAGACCCTAAGAAGATGTTCCAGTGGATCTTTTAAACGCTCGCTTTCCTGGGCAAGTATCCTTTTCTATTGAAAAGAAAGAAAATGGGATGTTCTCTTTCCTGAACACCGTCATCAGATCTCCTGAACGATAAAAACAACAGTATAGCGAAAACCTACACGTTCAGGCAGATACCTAGACTTCCACTCTTATCACCCCTGGTCCCTCATGAGCGGGATCAACTAAAGCATGCTAGACCCTGCGACTGCGATATGTGACCCTCAGTTTATCGATCAAGAATTAAATCACATCCGGAAGACATTCAAACGCAGCTTTCTGTTTGGCCTTATAAACTCAGCCATCGATAGCAAAGTCAACAATCGACAGACTCATGAAGTGGAATCAGCTCTGAAACCGAAACTGGACATTCCGCACACCGCTGGATTAGGGGAAAAAGAATAGACAACTGGGAAAGCCTCTTAACTTTCACGCGTGGTTCAAGCGGGCTCCCAGGATCCATTCCGTGATCTGGACGGACGAACTCAAGATTACGGCAGACCAACTTCAACGTATTATCTACGAAACCAAATGCAAGTGCTCAGCGTCTTACACAGGAGAAACTAGACAAAGCCCAACTAACAGATCCAAAGATAACATGAAAAATTTAAACCGATACAGAAATGCTGTGGGCAGACGGGATGGAAAAACCAGAATGCACAGAGGTCGAAAGTCACCACTGGACCACCTCACCTCAATAGAACGAGCTGTAAGGGAGCTGCCTTTGCAAAAAATGCATCACATTGCTCAGGTTCTCGCCAACGTAAAATTGTCTGCATAGAAAACTCGTTCGACCTAAGGAAGATAAAAGAAGCCTTGTATATACGCGTCACAACCACACCATCAACAGAGACAATGGTATAGAAATATAGAAATCAGTGACTTTTGGGAACCTCTCATTCATTACATTGTCTGCTGCTCCCTGCGAACTTAGTCCAACCTCATCAGAACGAACGCTGACTTGCTTTACCATTTATTCCATTCTGTTTCCACATTTTGATCTTATTTTATGTTTATATTTATTTTTATTTTATCGTAATTTATTTTATTTTTTACTTTTACTTTTATTAATTGTTTTTTGTATTTTCTTAAATTAATTGTATTGTTGTCGTTTTGAAAATCATTAAAACCACTTATTGTTTTTATCTTAATTCTTATCATACTTTAAGTTACTCAATTTTCGTTTTACTCCACCCATACTTTATAAATATTTTCCAGCCTGCAAAAAACGTGACAATCGCCTCCTGATTCAGTGACGTTAGGCTTAAAGTCAAGTTCCATCATTTTAAAATGTCATTATTGTGCTGACGAGACTAAGCCTTCCAATCCTTCGTTCTTAATGCTGATAGCAAGACTGGGAAGGTCCTGAAAGCTTCATGTTTCTTAACAGAGACCGTTTATAACTGCACGTTTAGCCGCAACAAAAAAGGATGAAATTATGCCAGTCCAGCACAGTCGTCTTAAAGGTATGACTTCCTGCGGTGATAAAGCCTTTATGTACGCTGATGGAATAACTGCAAGGAAGGTGGTGACTTTATGGAAGCTTACACCCCGCTGATCCTCTTCTGTTTTCTCATTACCCATTCTGATAGAAGCAGAAGTGCCCATTTATTGCCGAATCTATAACCTATCGAACGGTCTTAAGTGTTTTAAGAAGATAACTTTACTTGGTGAAATATTAATACTGTGTGTACGTGTAAAACAGATTACCTCTATTAAGGCGAATGAATTCAGAAAATTGTTTTTCTACGTTTTAGAACGATTACCTCTCCTGGCTCATATTTCAAATATCAAATGAAATAGGATTTTGATGTTTCAGGTGACATGTAAAACAGCAAAAAGTGTTTTCTTAAATACAAGCCAGGAGAATTGATATGCCCTTACTGATTGTTGACGTTGCTCTTGTACTTATAAACGAGTTTCACAAGGCTTTCCCTGTTAAGGAGGCAGATGACCTTGGAGGTAGGGTCTCGAAGAACCATCCCGCAGAATGTGTCCTCATTCCCAGAGAACCCATTTTCTCACTAGCATGGGTTGCTGCAGTCAGAGTTGCAATTTTGTCGAACCGATGGTTTGCGTTGTCGTATCTCTTCACTTTTGCAGGCGACTGTTCTTGCTGCTTAAGTTTTCGTGCAGGGTAGAACGTCTTTATTATGTTTGCATAGTTGCCTTGTCCTAGCTTCCGCGGTCGTGGATTCATAGCCTGTTTAACTGAAATGGAAAATATTTGTTTTCAGCCTGTTTTACTTGATATGTTCAAATATGGGCTTACAGCTAACTGAATTCTAGGGTTAACGTGTCCCTTAAGAAAACCGCAGTTTATTTTTGGTTTCAAAGAGGAGATGCGGGTATTGATGAAAAACGTGGTGGGCTTCGGCGGTCCCCGTTAAACAACGAAGTTTCAAAAGAAGTGGCAGAAGCACAACCTGATACCACTGCGCGGGAATTAGCAGAGAAGCTTGGGGTCAACAGTTCAACACTCAACAGGCGCCTTACCCAAATCGGCGAGGCAAAAACTTGCCGAGATTGATTCCATGCGAACTAATAGAAACGTAAGGTCAGAAGAGGGTTTCGGCTTGCTTCAACTTAGCGCTGCTTCGTGCAGAAGATCCTTTCCTGAACCAGATCATCATCTGCGATAAAAATTGTGCCTTTGCGATAATAAAAAGCACGAATTCCTATGGCTGGATAAACATGCACCACCAAAACCATTTCCTAAACCAAATTTTCATCCGAAAAAGTTATTACTGTCCGCAAGGTGGTGTACCAGGGGAGCTATCCACTACAAGTTCTCCAAACTGGCCGAAACGGTTGCAGCAGACTCCCAATGCCGTGAACTAGTGACTGCGTTATATAAAAGTTGCGAAGCTTCTGCCCAGCGTTAGCTAATCGTAGATGACGATCTGAACGCCAGATCACACAGCAGCAGGAGGACAGAAATAAATTACAGAGAAGTTGGGCATTAAATTTCCCCGCTATTCCGCACGCTCATCAGATCTTCTGTCCAGCGATTACTATCTTTTCTGGGCCCTCGAAGCATTTCTGCATCAGAAAGTACACCGCAATGAGTCATCGCTCGAAAATGGAATTGGCCAGTTTTTGAATTTCAGCTGCAGTGACTTTTACTCTAATGGGATTAATGCTTTCGTTGAACGTTGGAAAAGCGTGCTCTTTTTAGCGGTGCACATTTCAATAAATAAGGTTAACGCCAAAATACAATCATTTAAACGTAAGCAACAACATACTGCACGTTTGGTTGCAGCAACCTAACATTACTAAAGCTTATTGAATTAATAAAATATTATACAACATTAACCTCATACTATTAACATTTGCGCAAGGTACATGTAAGACCTATGTAAATTTCGTTTGTCCCAGGCTCCATCGCCCGCATAGCATGTCACGTACAAGTAAGCAATGTAAAGTTCAAAAAGTCTGAAATTCGTATCAAAATACATAACATAACTGAGATGTACTCTGTATAAAGTGCAATTCCTATCAGCAGCACTTTCCCAAAATAAAGAACAAATATTTTACCTACTAGTGAGTAAACGGCTAATCGTAAACAAAAGGGAGAAAATAGCCTGCTTGAGTTTACTGCGCGGAGTCTCCGAGCCTTTTTTCGCCCTCGACGTCATGAAGTGGTAATGGCAACCTTACTGCATTACCAATGGAAAACCAATCCTTCAGAGTTATAACGGATAAATCCTTATCCATTGGATTATCAAACATTAGTTCTTTACGCTTATCTTTCATTAACAAGGGGCATACTGTCTCGCAATAAAGAAGGCTACGAAGCTGATGCTTTTCACGGTTTACCAATGGTAATTGAAAACGAATGACTTTTTAACACTGTTTTGAAATTTCATGTTGTATTTATTAGGGAAACCGTACAAAGCGTTTATTCGAACTTACGAATAAACGGATCCTCAGAGCTTTCGGAGCCCTACGTGCTCCGTTGTCCGTATTTGTTATCGTGGACAACGGAGCACGTAGGGCTCCGAAAGCTCCGAGGATCCGTTTATTGGTAAGTTCGAATAAACGCTTTGTACGGTTTCCGCATTAAATACAACATGAAACTTTACCAATGGTAACTTAATGTTTCTGAATTTCTGCTTTTCTTTCTTTAGCGTCATGAAGATAATAAGCGATTTAAGCAGATCGTAAAAAATGGACGGCTTGCACTTTCATCGTAAAGTAACGTTCATTAGACAGAGTTACTTGATTGCTAAGAGTTATCCAACATTTAGAATCGTTACGTGGAAAGATGTAATTTGGTTTGAAATGAGCAAAAGGTTGTTGTCGCTTTGCCAACGACACAGAGGCTTACGACAGCTTTGACTAATCCACTCGTTCTTTTGTCTGTTTTCCGTCAATCAACTATTCAACCATATCCTTTTTAGGGTTTGTTTCTCCCTGATTACAAAATTACACAACAACTTATGGAGGTTCTGGAAATATTGTAAGAATATTTCAAAAGGAGTTAATTTCTGTTCCTTTAAATTTCAGACTGCAAACAATGGATGTTTCGTAACGGTCTTCTGTAACATTTGGCCTGTCTTGACTATGTGCGATTGTTGGCAAATAAAACGCTTTCGTTTCCGTAGCTTTCAGCGGACAACTTCAAAATGTACGTTCAGTCAAGTAATCTCAAACGTAGTCGACGCAGCAGCAGTTGTCTTAATAACTGCTAAATGCGGTACTTTTGCTGCATAATCGAACAGTCAAAGCGGATCGTTAAAATTCTCGACTTCAGTGGTTCGATATTCTAGTGCCGTTTAAAATAACTTCAGGAAATGCAAGTTAGTCGCTTGACAGCTGGGATAAGGTTTACTGTTCAAATGGTTTATATTTCCCGTTGCAAAGATGTGGAAAAATTTTATCACAGCTTTTGGAAACTACCTTTGCCGTCTTCAGCGCTTAGATCTTAACGCAAAGGCCTTTGCCATAACACGTAAGCAGTTAACACGGAAAAAGCAATTTCCGAAAGCTACGTTATTCTTCACACATCTCTGCAACGGGAAATATAAACCGTTTCCTTGAAATGAAACTCTAGGGAACACTGAGTTATTAGTTTTCATTTTGTTTCAGTGAACAACTTTTCATTCTGTCATTTTAAATTCTCTTTTGAACAGCAAATAATCAGTAAAGCTTCTACTCAACGAAAGTTGGCTATTCTGAACTACGGATTAATAGGTAACACTCATGCAAATTTAAAATGTTGACATTGTGCTGACACTAAACGAACAGCTACTTTGCCTTGGCCTTCTTACTCACCTTCAGGGTCACTGGTATTGTTTTGAACGATTCAGTGATAAAATCCAAGAGTTACAGCTTCCTCAACAAAAACATGCCATGTGCTTCATGGAAAGGGAATCATATAATTGCACGCACGATGACTGCGAAAGGGTTCATACAGTTTCACTGTGTAATTACGGCAAGTGCTCTCATTACAAAAGGAATTTCACTCATGTAAACTTTACGCTAATGATGAATCAAGTATGATCTTAAAGATTCGGAGACTTTACGTACGTAAACTTTCCTATATAGGGAGAAAGGCTGCCGTAATTACACAATGAAAAGGCAATCATTTGTCATTAACAGACTGTTTTATGCCTTCGTATTTAATGTCCAACCTTTTACTTACTCGCTTCTCAGTACGTCCTTCCCACCATCTTCATTTAGCCGTTTTTTGATTGTCAGATGGAATAGTAGCGCTGCAACGTTAGCAGTCTTTCCGGAATGCTGAAATTGCAGTGCATGTAGCTTCACAATCGTCAAATATTTGCTGTTCCAACTGTCTCTGATTGGTGGGAAAAAGGATGTCAATCAATATCTTTATTTACACCTGTTTGCCTACACCGAACAGCTAAGAGCACCTTGAAATCAGGCGTCAAGGCCATCTTAAAGCCAGCAGCAGCTCGCATCAATGCGGTTATATCAACAACAGAGCACGAAAATTCGAGCTCTTTGAAAATAAGGGTATTTAAATAAATACGAGCCCACATTTTCAGAAATAAAACTAGCACAGTCGACACTGACATAGGTTAAGTAACATGTGCGATTTGTGCACATGTTACCTCAGCTTTGAGCACCCAGTCTGTGTGTGATAGGAAACAATTTTGTCTTTCCACCTACTTCAACTTTACAAAGTGCGACATGAGAATTAATCAACCGAAGCATCTAAGGGAATTTGCGGTTGGTTAGAAAGAGTTCCGTCTAGCTTTGAAACAAGCTGACACTATAGCCATTTACTGACGTCAACCCAATGCAAAGTAAAGTAAGCACAGAGGCAAAATGCTATGGCAGCGAAGATTACATTCCACGCTCCTACCATGGGCAGTTTGCCAATTACTGTGTATGTAACATGAGAATTGAAAAGCAATACTGTAGAAAGCAAAATTGTCAGTAGTGCAAGTTTACCTTTCCTCAATTGCACTGCAGCGGAGTGACTGTAAGAAATACGCACGGGTTAGAAAATTGTCTTTACTTGGTACACTGCTTGCGAAACTGTTAGAGTAAGTAATCAATTTTCTGGTTATGATTTACTTCGTAACAGCTTCCTAGCACTTCACAGATGTCTGGCGCCATCGCTCTAGCTAGTAGGCCGTTCCTTGCAAATCGACTCAAACCCAGCTTCCAGTGGAAAACGACGAATTTGGTAATTGAATAATGTTGTGTTAAACGAAATGCAGCATGCTGTAGAAAGGAAGTGGGTTTTGTGTTTCGTTGCCTCGAGATACGATGGTAGCGTATGGCAAAGATATAGAAAATACATGACGACGTTGGATTACCATTAGTTGATCTCCTGAGTAAGCTTTTCAAATCAAAAATCTCGTTTGAGTAACGGATGCGGGGAAATTTCTATGTAATGAGTGGCATTGTCTCCTTTCTCTGAAACTGCGCAGTGCCGTTACGAGGCTAGTGCCTGTAAACATATGTAGGTTTGGTGTTTAATTAGGAAAATTAGCAATTACCAGTATGATGTTCATGTTCGAAATGTTAGCTACGGTGTACCTGCTTATTCGGCAAACAGTTGTGGAGCTTACAAGGTACACCTGGTCCTGTCTTCAGCGTGTTGCCAATCAGATTGTCAATACCCTGAAGGCGGGACAAGGCGTATCCCGAAAGCCTCGCCTTCTTTGAATAAACGAGTACATCGTAACTAACGCCTCGAATATGAAAACCCATACAACCTTTAGAAAACTTCCAGGGTTTCATCAAATGCCAGTATGGTCATTTTACTTTTAGGGAGAGCAGTTAGCGTTCAATTGTATTAAGCGATTTTCGTTTTAGAGATATGTTACAGCGTCAAAGGCCGACAGAAAAGATAGAAAGGTAGGAGTAAAAAGCCTTACTTTCACATCTTCGTTCACAACAGATGGTTGTAGTGGTATTTTATCGTCGGAGTTGCGACCGCTTCAGGAATTGCGCTTATGTACACGCTTGACCATGCCGCCGAGGCAAGTTCATTTCATCTGCATCCGCTGCATTTAAAATGGCCTCACAGTGGACTTATCCAGACTTACGATACTGCTTCGTAAGTTCGGTTTTTATTGTGAGAATTTCTCCTCCATACCCCCTTTTCAGCATTCGCAGAGGGTATCAGGTCTACAAGCAGGTTTGTGCTGCATGCCATAGCATGCGGCAAATTGCCTACCGACATTTTGTAAACGCATTTATGACAGAAGAGGAAGCGAAAGCCGAGGCAGCAGAGGTAACGTGTAAAGAAACCTCATGGTGTCTTAAAAAGGAGTATTTACGTTGTGGCACAGATTCAAGTTGAAGATGGTCCAGGAGATGATGGTAAAATGTATATGCGCCCAGGGAAACTGTTAGACTACCTTCCCAGTCCATATCCGAACGATGTGATGGCCAGACTGGCAAATAACGGCGCATTACCACCGGATTTGTCGTTAATCACTCTCGCTCGACATGGGGGTGAAGTAAGCTGTCGCATTCTTTCTGAACTTCCTGCGACTAACTTGTTGCAAGATAGTTAATTTTGACTCGATATTTTACAGGTAAAGCCGTTTTTATTTATCAAAACTGGCAAAACTGTTGGGATACTGATGATCCCGTCTTCAGCGTGTGCTGACGATTCGCACACGCTGAAGAGAGGAACAAGTGTATGATGAAAGCTTTGTGAATTGTGATAAATAAGAAACGGTTTCATCTGTAAAATGAAGGCTACGACACAACCTGTTCTGCCTTTAAAAAACATCCTATTTTCAAACTGAACTGAAAGGTGAGAATGAATCCTTGTGTGCTGTTTTGTTTCTCCTGCAGCAGACCTAAAAAGCCATGCTAGCTGTATACCATTCCAACGATGACGCCGTAATGCAACCCTTAAACTCCATTATTTATTATCTTTTGATGTAAGTGTATTTGTTTGGAATAGTTGCCTGTCTTCCGTGCAACAACGTGAAATTCCAATCGGTTAGCAGAAGCTAAACTTTCGGAAGACAGGGTCTCATGTAACAGGCTTCGGTATTTTCATAATTGATCTTTAGTTCACGGCTTTGGGCCGTTTTGTGTGTCTGTAAATAAACTTCAAAATGCCCTACCAACGAATGGATGAGCAAATTGTCAGAGATAAGTACAGAACAATGTCTAACCGTACGTTTCGGAACTACTCCTCTTGTTCCGTCGTCAGCGGTGTAAGGGGGGAACTCCCTTAGACATTGTTCTATATTTTCTCTAACAATCTGCTCGTCCATTCGCTGGCAGGGCATTTTGAGATTTATTTACAGATACACGAAACGGGCCAAAGCCGTGAACTGAAGATCAATTATGAAGCTAGACTTTCAACCAAATTAAGCAGTTTCTTTAATTCAGGATTACATATTCGCACTTTTGACTGGATATGTAGACCCACCTGCTGGTTTTCCGATCGAGTCATATCAAGCCTACAATCCCTACTTTCCCAATGGCTCGGCAATTGCAATGACGCAACAGTTATTCGACGATATGCTTGAATATGAAGATGGTAAATTCGTTTAGGTAATTTGTTAGTGAATAGCATCCGCATTACAGGTACCCCTGCAACGCAGAGTCAAATGGCGAAAGATGTTGCCTGCTTTTTGAAATGGGCCGCCGAGCCAGAACATGATGTTCGAAAGCGTTGGGCACTGAAGGTAATTTGTGTTAATGTGAATATGATTTCCGTGTCTTACGTACAACTCTTAGTTGGCCGTTATGATACCTCCAATCACGTTGGCTCTTTTGTACTGGAAGCGTCATCAGTGGACGTATCTTAAATCACGCCAGTTTGTTTTCAAGCCACCAAGGCGACCCGAAGCACCGCCTGAATGAGTTAGCTTGAAGAAAGCAGGAAACTGTACTCTGTGGTTGCTGCCTTAATATTCAAGATAGTAGAGCGTAGGAAAATCTTCAATCATTCTATGAACTTGTATCAGCGACAGTTGTCCTGGCTTGTTTGGTTCCGAGAGTTCTGCCGTGATTAAAGGATGAATAGGTGAAAGCATTCAAATTGTACCTGTCGAGTGTTAATAAGAGTATATTCTGCTTTTTACGTAGCATTGAGCAGAGTTCATACAGCTGAAGGTTGAGCCCTTCCTGATAATACTTGTTACTGTAAAACTTTGTTGCCACCATGGAACATTAACGCAAATATTAACAGTTTTGTACCAAATGAATGTAGCAGAATAAGCAGTGCTTAATATGCACTTCTTCTCTTAGGGGGGGGATATGGTAACAGTAAGAGCCCTTACCATCACGCTGACGACGGGACAAGGTCAGTACCGAAAGCTCCGTTACTTTGCTCGTGTACGATTAAAGAGTTCTTACTTTTACTTCGCACCGACGAAGAAACAGGAAAAAAGCCGTAAGTAACAACATGAGATTTTGATCGATAGGGGAAGATAACGAAGCTTGCAAATCCCTCATGCCAATTTTGGCGTTCATGCGTCTTCGTCATACAAAGAAAATACAAGAAATGGCAACCCCGAGTTTTGCAGAACGTGTTTTCGGTCTGATCACGATAACCGTCGTTGAAAGTTGGTTCTAGCAAAAGGTTGTATTTCCATTCAATCACTACTGAAATATGCTGAGTAACATCGTAAATATAAGTGAAACTCTACGGCCCATTCACAGCAATCCGATCTTCAGTAACCGAAACATTAATAGATAAATTTTGAAAATGGAATCGACATCGCTGAAAGCTCTGTTTTTAAATTACGAATAAATGTATAATAATAACGACTGGATGCTTGGCAACAGGGTAGTGGGTCTTCATTTGGCTTCCTTCCGTTCTTTGTATATCTGTAAAAAACCAGGACAAACGCCCTACCAACGAATGGATGAGCAAGTTGTTAGGAAATTCACAGACAGCAAACGCACGTAGCTTTCGGGACGCTCTAGTTCCGTCGTCAGCGTAAGGTAGGGAGGTGTCCCTCCCTACCTTACGCTGACGACGGAACTACAGCGTCCCGAAAGCACATACGACCCTCGTTTTTCCCAGAGCAGCTCTATTATCCGAATCAATTCGTTATCCTATTCACCCCCTGGAAAATGAGGCCCAAACAAAAGATGCTCTACTGTACTTGTTTTTCATGCTCAAATCGGCAACTTAAAAAAGTCGCCGAGATTGATATCACTTGAATTGACAGGGACACTTAGAAAGAGAAAAGTTGTCTGATGCCCTGAATTGCTGTTGCGCCAAGAGGAGACCTTTCTTGGGTCGAATCATTATATGCGATGAAAAATGGTGTCTCCGCGATAGTACGAAGCGTAGACCCCTTTGGCTCGACAGGCACATACCACCAAAATCCTTCCCTAAACAGAGCCTTTACCCCTAGGAAGGTGTTTCTGTCTATACGGCGCTGTGCCAGGGGAGCTACCAACTGTATGTTCTTAAAACCCGCTGTGGCGATCACAGCAGACGCTATTGTCACGAAGTGACTGACGCTTATGCTTTATAAACTGCGAAGTTTCTGGCCAACGCTGGCTAATCGTAGAAGACTTCTTCTGCTTCATGATAACGCTCGACGACGTACAGCAGATAAACCCCAAGTTGCTGGAGGGGTTGGATATCAATCTCATCCGTCATCCAACGTACTCAACGGACCCATCGCCTACCGACTGCCATTTTTCGGGCCCTTGAACTATATACCGTCAGAAGGTGTATTAGGATGAGACCGCTCAGAAATGATTTTTGCGAATTTTTGAATTCCGCGGCCAAGACTTTTATCCTAATGGCACAATTCTCTTGTAGAACGTTGGAAAAAGCGTGTTCTTTCCAGTGGTGCTTATTTCAATTAATAAGCTTAACGCCTGGTTGAAATATACGCATTCAAACGTTAGGTGAAAAAATTGCAACTTTGATTGCAGCAATCTAAAACATCAGCGCGAGCACAGCAGTGCACTCTGTCAGGCCGTTACGAAAAACCTGAGTTTGAACTTATCGTCCTTAATGGTAGTCCTGAGCTATGCAAGCAGGCAGGGTATTTAGTGTTTTTTACTTAGGCATCTGATCTTCCCACCAGTGCGGTCACAAGTTGATCAAGCATCTAAAGATCCAGGGCGTTCCGAAAGTGACTTCCAAGTTGCAAGGTTGCTTCACTTGCGATTTTTGACCGAACGAAGATTCCACTGGTTGCAAGTTACTGCTGCCCTGTATGCTATATTAATTGTGGAATATTTTTCACCAAGACAACACTGTGTAACATGAAACGCAGATATCTGTTAGAATCTGTTGGTTTCATGCAGGTTCTGTTTATCAGCTTCTTTTTATCTCAGGTTACTAGCGCTTTTGAGCATGGCAACCTACTGTCGCTTTTCTCTCAACTCTTAGTGCGATGTCAGAAAAGTGATTCTCCAGATGTTTGGGAAGTTGCTTCTCACAACTTTTTCTGCGCTGAAAATATAGCTCACGTTTCTTTTAAAGCTGAGGCGGTCAAAATGCTAAATGAGTCAAAAGCATATTGTACGGGGTCGCATGCTAAATAGGGGTTGCATTTGAACCATAAGGGTGTTTTTGTAAGGAGCGGCCCAAATTGTCGTAGGCTAGCCTGACGTGGTCAGTCAGATTTCTCTGCCAGTTGCGTTCTGCGCCGTCTGTTACGCGCACCACTGTTCTGTTCCAGAAGAGGTCTGCAACCATATACCGCCGGTTTTATCACAGAGCGAGTTGGCCTATTGATACGGAGCGTCCGATCCCCATAGGTATACACACATGCGGTATGCATGTATACATATGGCTGTACTGCATATGTACGTATAGGTTTAGGCTTGGGCTTAATATCAGCGGAGGGCAAGTAACGGCAAGAGGTGGGGAAATTTGGTTGGCCGTACCAAGCTGGGCTGTTCCGTACAGAAAC
Organism: Trichuris suis; assembly: GCA_000797535.1. Classification (NCBI taxonomy): domain Eukaryota; kingdom Metazoa; phylum Nematoda; class Enoplea; order Trichinellida; family Trichuridae; genus Trichuris; species Trichuris suis. The sequence continues at coordinate 603,831 of KN538387.1, read as the reverse complement.
AAGTTTATGGTTCGAGTGCACCCGTTATTTAGCGGCGGTAAGTGCAGAACTAACGTATGGCGACCACTTACAATGCGTTTCCGATCCGCTCCGGGTTTCCGCGGATTCAGGATTTGGGTCTTAACCCTTTTAAAGAGCGCGGGGTTAAGGTACTCTACTTTTTATTGTAACTTGTTTTCAAATAGATATGTTTATTGTATATTAGTTCTATGGAATAAACTAAGCCTTTCTCCTTTTGGAATACTGTTCACATGTAATCTATGCAAACTTAGCAGTTGGGTACGTACAAGAGGTCAAATGGGGTTAATGCTAGTTTACGACCATTGCCTTAGCCGTGTTCAGACACTGTTTCGACGATAAGATGGAGCAATAGATCGCACGAAGTAGGAAATGTAGGATCATATAGATTGTGACTTTGTCTCTTCGCTTCTAGAGTGCTGTTCTCTTTGTCAAAGCTGAAACATTAAGGTTTTCAATAGAACTGTCATAGCGGCTGTCAATGGACGGGAACTAAACGCTTCAAGGGCCATTTCAGAGAAGCAAGCTTCCAGGAAGTTTTTTGACTTCGAAGCAAAATTGCATTTCCTTTGAAGAATGCTTCACAGTGTATTCAATTATGTTCTGTTAAGCTAATGAATGAGCGAATGTACTTTCAGGCGCAGAGCAGAGCAATTCTGCTGGTTAATTAAATGAACATAATCGAACAGCAATGATCGAACGGATCGCACCTCTCTCAATGTAGAAACATCAAGACGAGTCTAAAAAGCTTCGAGTCTACCATTATTGCGTCTTTGATTAAAAATACCGTTGTAGTTTGGTTTACGATCTATTACATATATTGTAGATGTAACTTTTAACGGCCGCTAAAACATCCTATTCTTTGCCAAGTTGGGCAGGTGTTAGATTAGACGTCTGCTAAGCTGTAATTAAGGAAATCTTAAGCAAGTGAGCTGCTATGAAGTGAACGTTCCTGGCTTTTGAGCATACAATAACGGTTAGTGATTCTAGAAGGGTATTTTGGTTTTCACAGCAAAGTTATTGATTGCGCTTTGTTCTACGACGCTACCGTGTCATCAGGTTCTCTTAGAATACAATGTTCTACGGAATAACAATGTATGAAATTGGTAATTTAGTACGTTTTGATTTATTAGTGCCTTCCACTGTTGTACTGTTAACTTGTAAATTGCCTCCGTTGAGCAAAATGCAAACCGATGGTTTTTAATGATAAATACTTTTCACAAGGTTAGTCGCTTTCAATGGAATATGATGAATAAGTCGAGATCTACATTATAGCGTATTTTACCAATGCATTATCAAGTATAGTCCAGACGCAAACGATTGCGTCATGCTGCTGTGCGGCCAAAACGAAGGAAATTTAAGCCTCGTATTTTTCCCCGCCCAAAGCGTAAGAACTTTAGCCTCCGAGAGAATTGGCGACCAAATCGCAGGAAACCGATTCGACTTCGGCTATTTCTATGAAACAGAACTGATCTTAAGGACGCGATGACATTGGCAAACAGCATAACGTTACCTTTCTTGCCTTTCAAAGCGCTGGAATCGGGGCAGCAGTCCATTCTCCTTAGACATTTTCTCAACGTAAATCTCTATAAGACGTTGCGCAGTTATTAGGTGAATGGAACAGAGAAACTTAAAATTAGAATTATTACACTAATGAGTGTGAGTGACTGCGCTTTAAGAAATGAAAATTGCATAAATGAGCAGCATAACCTTCATAGTAAAATTGAACAGTTTTGATTTACTGGAGTAAGATATCCTATAGCAGGTAAATATATTGTTTTATTCCTTTGAGAAAGTTTAATAGAAACACTGTGCGCTGTTGCTGCACTGTTTTATTACCTGTATTAATATTTCAAAATGAAGAAGAAACCAAAAGCAGTGTTTATTACAAGAGAAGAGCTTTGTTCCAGTGTTTGCAGGTGGTTATTGCATATGATTAAGCGTCGTGGTAGACCTTACAGCATTTCAAATTGGGGAATTTTGGAACCGGTATGGAAGTATTCACATTTATTAATATTAACAGAACCATGATTGAACTGTTATTAAACCTACATCGGATATTTATGCTGTTGACAGTTCGCATGCAGTCCGAAGTCTCTGGTCGTCAAACGGTTCAGTCGCATTTTTAATAATATCTTACGGGATGTTGAAGGCATACCTTTTCTGCCATTTATTGAACGAAACTTTCAGAAATATCCTTCTTCGTTGTTAGCTTTACTAGCTGCAAGGCTAATGGCAGAAAGTGCTATTTCTGAAAGTTTTGTTCAATAAATTTGCTTTAACTAGAAAACGTTTATGCTTTCAACATGAAATTTTACCGTTCCGCTTCAAGCCATAGGTGTCTTAGGACACGGCACTGCATGCAGTTTTTAAATATGTAACAATCATACCTTCATTTCCACGGCTGTCGCTTACACGATTGTCCAGTGTATCCGTTTCACTTGGATTGTAACCACTGATACCATTATAATTGTATATCCAGGAGCATTTGGAGTCCATAAACGAAACGAAAAGTATGAAAGCCAGGGCGTGATATGTGGACATTTCTAACTGCATTCAGCTTACAGAAGACCGAGTGCCAATTTTCCGCTGGTCCTTGACTGCTTTCCCCCTTAATTGACTTTCTTATGGTTACTGTGCAGTTGTGTAATGAATGCCACGATCGAGATGAACTCTAGACACAACGCTTTAATCCAATTATCAAATAGGTACCTATCCCTTCTATTCTTCCGCAATGGGGTTCTCAGTCTGCTGTCATTGGTATAAGGAAAGCTTGAATTTCTATTAACGCTGCTACCAGTAAACCAGTGAGCCGTAGCTCACTGCTTCGAACAGCCAATTGGCTTTGTTGTCTTTGTAAGAACGAATTGCTGCCCCATTCGATAATTATGAAGGACAGGTTCTAGATGCGTAACTGATACTTCTAAATATTATTGGTATAGCTGCAGGTCTCATAATGTACTTGGGAAACTCAGAGGTTGACCTACGTTCCGGAAAGTTCAGCTTTTGCTACTCACTTGTTATGGACTTGTAGTGGATTTATTAATATTTGCTTTAACGTAAATTAACCTTAACTATGCGTGGATATTGTATTTAATCATGTTTCTGTACAATAGGTTTCTCCATGAGTATAAATGGTTTCAATAATCACTTGATCTTTCCACACATTTTCCTGTTTCTTGCGAATATCTGCAATTAAGCAGAGCAAATCTCCATCTTGCTGATGACAAAATCACTGCATTCCTGAAGCACTGAAATCAGTAACACTGTTCCTCTGCATTTTGTTCCTAATAGCTGTTCGCCTATTCGTTGCCACAGCTATCGTTCAGTTTAGTTACCCATACATCAAATGATAGAAGCAGTGAAAATATGAAATGAAGCATCATGAACTCGTTTCATGGCATCCAGTTTTCAGTAACATCAAAATCGCTTACGGTGCACAATACATACACGCAGCGAAGCCGCCTATCCAAGTGCAGTTAGGTAGGCAATCGTCGGTAACTGCAAGCTAATTATTTATACGATCACTATCCACAGGCCAAATGGTATGAGCCCATTCATTGCGTCCGTCCAAAGAAGGCGCGTTTTGGAGAAAAGAAGAGCTCTTAACAGCAACGTTAGATCTGAAAAGTCATCATGAATCTAATTTCCTGATAATCCAAGTGCATTAAAAGTGAAACTTCTTCTAACGGATGTGTGAAAAATCATAATGTTGAGACGGATGTACGACCGGCAACGTGCTAGCACACGCCCTGCCATTATTTATGCGCTGATGACGGGAACTGAAGATTCCCGAAAGCTCCGCTAAAAAAAATTGAACGGGTCGTACATCCGTCTCAACATTATGATAATCCAAGTGACGATATTTTCCCAATGAATTCTTGGAGTTCTTCGTAGATGCATCAAACTATCGTCTGGCTTGTTTGCGCATCCTCTGTTACAGCAAATATCTACTGACTTCGACGTACACGCGCAGTAATTTAGGTCCGTTTAGGTCCAGCGACCTAACGGCACACGCTGCTAAGAGAGATAGAGGAAAAACCTTTTGCCAAGCGCATAACATACATAAATGGCGAGCCTAATTTCATATGTTCATTTGTTACGGAAATGGTACAAACCGTTTACCGCGCACACAGAGCCCAGACTTGTTATCGTTGAAAACGGAGCGCGCTAGGCTCCGAAAGCTCTGTGTGTAAGTATATAATAAACGGTTTGTACCTTTTTCCGTAATAAGTAAACATATGAAGTTTCAAAACGCTGATACGAAGTCTTTCATCTTCGGTGAGCCTAACTGCGAAATACCGCTTTCCATGAAGATTTCATTGGTATTTTCCACTTGTTTAATTAAACCTTTCACCATAAGAAGCTACCTTTGTGCCATCGTGAACTGTACGTTGCGAAAGCAGGTATAAACCAGTTTCGTAGGTGCTTGCTACTTGCTGATCAAAATAAGAAGCTGATACTGCAGGATTCAAATTACACTTGAAAACGTTGAATAAAATGAATGCACAGGGAAACAATGTTGTCTTGTAGTTTCTTGCGTTTCAACAGTTTGCAATTTTCATTTTCCAGACGCTAATCAGAAAAGCTATTTCCTGTGGAAGTGGCAAGGATCTATGATTCGTACATCTAAGGCTGCAACCTTTTTACGATTGCAAACAAGCGAAAGCAATGACTTGGAAAAGTAACGGAAGATCGGATGCAAAAATAGAACCGTGTTAGCGTTACAAACCGGCTCAGATGGGTGACAGCTGCTTTCTGGATTCTATGCTCAACGATTGGCTGCGAAAGCGAAGAAGTACACATGCAACTTCCTCGTATAAGTTGCTGCCGTGGAAGCAGCTGCGTCCTCGACAGCTTCAAAGTTTCTCGACTGGAGCAACTGCTCGAACCAGCGAAGTGTAGTATTTACGGAGGGGAGTTAACGTGCAGTAGTCATACGAACGTCCTGCTGCTCGCTGAAAAGCATTGAAAATCTCTTCGTGAAACGGTCCCAGTAACCATGGTAAGAGATTTTGCTTAACGCAGGCGTGGGGTGCGTCTAACAAAGATATACTATTATAATATGAACTAGACTATTTTTCATATATGATTATGACATCCAGAGCTTAAAAAATATATTCTAATCAGCACTAAATAATACTTTGTGTTCCAGTTTTGACCACTTTCATGCCATGTTCATAGGCTGAGTAGTTTCGAACATTAATGCTGCAGACATTTAAGGTAGCACCCAACGCAAGCAAAGTAAAGCATTTTGCGTGTAGTTTTTCTATGACCTGAGCCACTGAGTGCAAGGCTACTTTTAGACAAGCGAAGCGGTCGAAGAAGCACTGTCACAATTGAGCAACGAACAAATTGAACGTGAGACTTTCATAATACTGAGTCTGTCCGCGAGGAACGATGCCTAATTTAGAATTCAGAAAATACTTTAATATGTTCGACAAAGAGAAGAAAGGCTATATTCACACCAGTCAAGTGGGACAGATACTACGTACGATGGGGCAAGCATTTGAGGAAAGAGATTTGAAACAGCTAATAAAAGAATTTGACACTGACGGTATTCCTTTGCTGTAACTGGTATATCAAAACTCAGAGAAAAATTCAGGAAGTGGAGAGATCGAGTTCGAAGAGTTCGCAGCATTGGTTGCTCGCTTTGTAATGCAGGAAGACGATTCAGCTAATATGGAGGAAGAACTGAGAGAGGCGTTTCGTCTATACGACAAAGAAGTACGTTTACTAGTTGCCCAATTGCCTGCCTGCGTGGAACGCTTTCGTACTAGGGAAATGGCTACATAAACGTGTCTGATCTCAGAGACATACTGAGAGCCTTGGATGAAAACATCACGGAAGATGAGCTGGACGAGATGATAGCAGAAATCGACACAGATGGCTCTGGAACCGTCGATTTCGACGGTAAACTTGGAATTTGGTTTAGAAAATGCAATTTTCATTTTCGCTTTATTTTAGAATTTATGGAGATGATGTCTGGCGGAGATTAAGCATCCCCTTTCTGATATCAGAGTTTGTCTATGCCGCAGGTGCATTGAAGAGCGAAAATATTATCATCTTCCGTTCAGTGCAGCTAAGAAAGCATACTGCAATCGTTTGAATCATAAAATAGCATGTAGTGTCTTCGCTTTTTAATTGTCAATCACTGCGGAACAACGCCACTTTTATAAAAGTAAACATTAAACTCTTACGCACTGTCAGTGGCAACCGTGCAAAGTCGCAATGGACATAAACGTTGGATTGCGAACCTGCTGCTTACTTTAGCGCTTTGTTGATATGCAAGCCAATTTGCTTCAGTATTCCTGCGTGAATTTCAAACGAAGAACGACCCAATTACAAGCTTCATGGGTCGGTGGTATACGCTATCAGGGCTTAAGAGGAGCCAACAAAGATTTTCCTAATACATTTTTAAACCGATAAATAAAGCAAGCGTCAGTTCGTAAATTTGTACAGACTTGGTCAGCTAATCAAACATGCTAAAATTGACTTATTTCCCGTTCCCTCGTCAGTGATAATGGAAGAAGTTTCTTAAAGCCCCGTTCAAGTTATTCGTCCACGGGTACGAAACTGTGCTGATCAAGGGAGTAATCTTCAAACTAGCCACTTTCGCATCATTTGGTGTTCCAGTAAGGTTCAGGTGTCGTTCATTTAGGCTGATAATCCAGATCTAGATAAAGAAGCAGTTTTATATTTGATTACATTTACGGCAACGCACCCCGCTGGTTAGCTTTCCCATCATTTAAAGAAGCATGTAAGAAAGTCGGCCTTACATGGTTTTGGAGAAAGGAAGCATAGGCGCGGAGAGACCGTAGGTCTCGTCTATTACCTCTGACATGTACTTACACTCGCAGTGCTGACCCTGATTGGTGCATCTGTCGAAAAGCTATTGCTACACTGTTTCATTCGTGGGTTACCTAGTGCTCATAGGAGAGAGCTCTTTGGCTATGCATTCATATTACGAGGATGCCGCTGTTAAAAGCGCGTTCAATCGCGAACATCGACTCTAAAGTGATGACACCAGAGGCGCTTCCTGCTGCGAGCAACAACGCGCTGAAGAACAAAGTTGATTAACTTTCCTCCGCTGTAGAACGGTTACCGTTGAAATTGCGTGCCGCTCAGCAGGAAGTGGCAGCGGTGCGCATGAAAGCATTGGCACGAACCTATGTGCGATGGCCAGGCATCGATGAAGAGATCGAACGACACGACAGGTGGCTGGTTGCTGTCTTCCAATAGTACACAAACAATCTGCCAAAACCTCCACCACGAGTTTAGAAGCTTCCACTTCTAAACCCGTGGTGGATACGACGTGAGCTACGCAAGGATCAACAGTTACGTGGATTGGACATCTGTCAAAACCGGCTTTTCCAAACCAAAGTGAGCCATTTTCTGCACAGTATAATCGTGATGAAAAGTGGTGTTTGTACGAAGCAGAAGGCATACAACTGTGGCACGATAAGCTCACGTGCTAAACCCTTTGTGAACCCTGATCTTCACCCTACGAAAGTAACGGCACCCATTTAGAGCAGTTCCAAGGGACAGCGCTAAATCCGCTACTCTTTCTCAAAGCGTAATGGAAAGAAGACTGCAGATATCTACTGCAGTGGTTGCATACAGCTGTCCAAAAGACTGCCGGCGCTCCTTGACGAAAATCGTCCCAGGACCCTACTCCAGGGCACTCTCAACCATACATATCGCTAAAGAGCTGCCTCAACGCGCACGAGTTGCGCATCGAGGTTGTCCACCATCCTACTTATTCACTTGAGACCTTTCCTCACTGACTATCACGTTTCCAGGGAGCTCGATGCTTTTCTCAGGCAAAAAGGTAGTCTCTGACGAGGAAGCCCACAAAAATGAGGTTCAGTGGTTCCTCAAGACCCGCAGCATGACTTCCTAATGCGTCAGCATAAATTCGCTTGTAGATCTTTAGCAACATTGCATTCATTCTGTTATCGTTTAATGTGTGAGAATGCAACAAAGTTAGGCGGCCTGAGCCAAAGGGAGAGAAAGAGAGAGAGAAGACACCGAGACAAACAGTACAACAGCACGTGCAGAGGACTGACTATGTGCTGATGCGGAACCGCTTAAGAAGGAATAAATAGGTCATCGTTCCGGTTCCGGAGAGCGTTATGTAAAATTCGCCTTAACACATTCTAATGGAGTTCATTTCTGTCAACAAATTTTCCATACTACTGAGACATAGGTAATAAAGCACTGACACTACCAAAAGGTTAACTTCTAATTTTTTAGCCTATTAACAATATGTGAAAAATAGGCATGGGCGAGCTACCTTCTTCAATACACTCAAACAGTCGATTCCTTAACAAGGACAACCGAATCACTGACGAAGAACAAATAATAGACTTCAATTCTTAAACGATTAGTTGTGAAAGAAAGAAGAGAACTAAAGACAGTTAATTAATAGATAACTTATTCCGCCAAATTTCAGACCTCTCCTCACAACATCACCCTCACACCGTTAGAATATTAATAAATATTATAAGTATGGTCAATTTGGCAATTGTAATTTGTGATCTTGAATTTCTTGTTGAACTTACGCCGTCTGCACTACCCATACCCGTCTATTAGTCGTCCGTACGTGGAAACAAATGAAACAAACGACATACAAGTGGATGTATAAATAATTATTAGGAAAACAACAGAGCACAGCGTCTACTGTTCTCGTATTCACAGTTCTCGACATAAAAGTTGTCGATGTCACATATGCCACCATTAGAGCAAGAAAACAAAACGACTTCCTGAAATTTCAAGCTGCCTTTATTCCGAAAACTTCCAGCTGACGGTTTAACGGAAACTGACAACATACTCATTTTTCAGACGTTAGAGAAGGGATGAAAATAACCTTAAAATTACTGCCCATGATATCCTTGCAGGCAGAGATGCACGAGTTTCAAGTCTCACCAGCCTGTCGCAATAAAAAGCTCCGCTGTTTACAGAGGGCAGATTACGAGCTGCTATCCGAAATTCTTGTCCTCTGAATTAACGCATATTCTAAAAGTACTAAACGGAAATAGCTATCCCGAGAAATTTGTACCGTGTGTTATACAACGCAACTGAACCAGTAAACAGCTGAGTCCTGTTGCAACTTTACCTTCATACGATGGGGTGGGCAAAAAGAACAGTCTCCTAAATCACGCACATAACTTCAGTGTTCGTTTAAAAGCCATACCAAACTTCTGACCAGCACAGTTACGAAGATTGTGTTCTGATTGATCCCCGTAATTACTTTCCCCACGTGCATTGTCTAAGACCTATTAGTAGGTTTATCTTCTTACTGCTACTGCATTTGCCCGCTTGCGTATGTACCACCTGGAGAAGACAGATCTGACGCTGTGTAAATGTAGCAGCGTCCTGCTATACTTAACAATTCTGACCATGAAAATGATATTCCGAAGACGAAAAAGCACATGCTCATTAAAAAAATGTTGAAATCTCAAAAATACATTTGAATTTCACAATGACGCAGTGGTAAAAAGAAAAAGTCTCTGAAACCCGTAGAAGAATAATTTTAATAAAGATTACAAAGAAAAGAGATTTTTTGGTAGATTTGCGACGCGCGCACCGTTTCATTTTTGCGAATTCCACACTTTGGATAATCAACTGCTGATTTTCGTGAAAGACTGCAGAAGCAGAGCGTGTAGTAACGGTTTCCGTACTGCCATTTGTGCAAATGAATACTTCCGTCCAAACGAAATCTTTCCGTCATGTAGATAGACTAAACGCAAATATGATAGCTAAGATCGAAAAAGAACTATTGTGTTGGACGGTAGTGCTGCGGATGTTCAGAAGAAACCATTGGAAGTTTAGGGGAATGAAGATTCAACTGTACTTCGAAACGCTTTCCAGCTATTTCTACTTCATATACAAAATTCACATTTTGAATAAAACTGTCTGCTTCTCTAAGGCTTTTACAACCGTCCACGGAAACGTGACCAAGGCAAACCTTAAGCAAAGGAAGTACAACTCATTCGCAAGCAAAGAAGCAAACCTGGCAACCGAGAGTAAATGCATAAGCTGCGCTGGTTGTTAATCCACAAAACTGTCCATTGCGATAAATTGGTTCATTTCCTTGTGGCCAAGGATCATTGTTGATGTCATGATCTTTAAGCAGCAATTGTACAAACCGCCGTCGCACTCCGCATTCCCTTTCCATTAGTAAAGCTTTCTTGCCAATGAAATCCTTGTTTAGGTTAACTCGAAACAGACGACCACATTCGTTTGGTGTAGCGCTGGAGTTGATATCCACGCCCCATCTAACGAAAAACTTTTCTATTCGAAGACAGTTGAATGCATATGCACCAGACAACTGCACGTCGTAACTTTTACCCAAACGCATCAGCTCTTGAAATACATGTAGAGCAAACTGAACACCCAAGCCATTACGAACAGCAGATAGTAAAATTGCATAAGAAAAATACTTCGTTTGGTATGTACAGAGTCCAACCTAATTCGCCGCAATGTGTTACTGACACAGCTTTCAAACTGCTGGCACAGCCGATGTTTAGTTCCTGAAAATTTACACGACAAAGAATAAGCGTGACAATCGATCCGTGCTTTTCACCTTGCACCTAAATGCTGGGAAACTTTGAGAATCCAGTGGTTGGTCTGTCAGTTCTTGAAGCAAAAGTCGAGATGTTGGGCCAAGCACGTTCAGAGTCGTATACTTCGAGGTTACATCATGTACACTTATAACTTCAGTTGGCTCTATATGTTGCTTAAGCCAAAGAAAGAGCCGCGTCTGCTGTGAGCTTGGTGCTGCTAATAGATATCTAAAAAGAAATATTCATCTCAGCAGGATAATCATGACAGAATTTCCTGTCTAAATGTACATTTTGATGACGCGGCAGATGACAGCAACTTAATTTCTTTACTAACACTATTCCTTTCTTATCGAAGGAATCGCTCGATTCGTTGCAAACGAATAGGCTATCATTCAGACTGGCTGACTTCCCTATAGGAACTGTAAGAATTAAGTTGCCTTAAAAGAAAGAAACTTCTTTACTGAAATAGCAATGCATGACATTGAAGATATAATCCTTCACTACAGACATGCGCTTTCACGTTACTTTAAATAGGTTAATTGCCCGTTGAGAACGTGTCCAACACGTGTACACATACAGAAAACATCTGATGAGACAGGCGTTAACGATTAAAAACAAGGCTACGCATACAAATTTAACCCACAGAGCTTGCGAAGTTAAGCTTGTTCTGTGTCAGGTGAAAACTTGTAGATGAAGCATTCAATCGTTTATTATGATAGTGTGATCCCGTGTGGGCAGGTGCCTTTTCTACAATGACAGATATTGAACTATTCCGTTAACAGGTTATTAGTACAGTTAATAATACTTAACAGCAAAGCAGCTGTGGATAAAGCTTTGATAAAACCAAATTGTTTGCTAAACAAAATTGCATACTGAAACGGGGCGAACCGGCTCAAGGTACAATCAGCCACATATCCGCCACGAGCATTCTGCATGCCGGTAAACACAGTAGTACCAACTGGCCGATCCACGCTGGCTGAACAAAGCCGCTGTAGATAATTGACCACTTTCTCATCCCTTCCCTGTGAATGAAAAAGATGACAACAGCTACCGATTAATAGAAAAACATCAGCATTAAATTGATGAATACCACTATCTCGAATTTCGAATGAGCGGACATATCCATAACGGCAACTCTTTCCCGACAGGCATTGTATTCAGAGGCAACGAAAGGAAACCACTTCGGTTTGCCCACGGGATAATTGATACCGATTTCGACAGAAGGAAGACCTAGAAACACTATGAACATGCTTAAATATCATGGAACGGCATCACTTTTGTCGGTGGCAAAATAGAGCGCCTGCTCAAAACCCATGGCTTCACCAAATACAGCTCCAGCTTCCTTAAACTGGAAATAGAGTGGAGAAGTTCGCAGATTGCGTGCCGTTGACCACTGGTACAACGGGTCAAGAGAGTTAAATCCTGAACCTAAAATAACATCAAATTCATGCGAACGATTTAAAAAGAATTACGAAAGTTTTACCAGCTACCTCAGCCGCCCTCTGGCAAAGATAATGCTTGTTGCAATGAAGCGGCACAAAACGAGATACTTCGAACTTTGAGGTGTCTGTAGGTGGTTCAGAACTAAGCAGCCACTGTGCAGCAATACGACCAAGACCGGGACACAGAGAAACAGCGGAACCGCTCATACCCGTAAGACAAAAGTAATTGCGAAACTAAAAGCAATGGTACCCAAAAAATGCCAAGCATCTGGCCTTGAAGAACATGTGGTATATTGAGAGAACAACAAGCTTTATCATAGGCAAAGTCTGGCCCAATTTGATTAGTAGCACAACAGTATAGGAGCAATACAAACTGCAGCAAGTTTTATCATGACACCAAGAATACCGAACATAGAGTTGTAACAGGAATGTTCTTCATGAAGATAATAGCACGGATAGCCCTGTTCAGAGTTTTACAAATGCCAGTAACATAGTAAAAGAAAGCAGTTTATGACCAAATGAGAACGCAGTTTTCCAGGCTCACCTGAAGAAGCGCCTCAGTAATCTCAACACTCACCAATCACGGCCTGCGACAATGAACCCTGAGCATTCCGTACAATAGATTACGCACTGTATATTGGGTATGTGCAAATGATCTTTCGTTTTTTGCAAGATAAAACACTAGGCCTTTTCATTTTGTGAATGAAACTACTACAAGAAGAGGAAGAAGACCGCAGAAACCGAAACTGAGAAATATCATGAAAATTTTGGTAAAAGCCTCTGCTGTGACAGACCATGCCCCCCAATGTGGCCAACCTTACCGCAACTAGATTAAATGAAGGAAATCGCTCCTGAAGAAAAACAGAAGCGGTGTGTATACGTCATAATGTACGTCTTAGCAGAGATCGTGGAGTTTACTAGGCGAACATGCCTAAATGTAATTCAAAAAACTGGCTGCTGCAAGAAAACTATTCTTCACTCTCAGAAAATCAATACACAAAATTAGCTGGAATCTCCTGGTTTAAACCGTAGACATCTTTATTTAAACTGCACTATATTTTTGTTGGGGGAGAACTCCCGTTAGGAAAGGACTTTATTGGTAAATAAATAGGTAGCTTTCAGAACCTTGCTTGCCCCGTCATCATAGTGAACAGATGATTGTGAAAAGTTCGACAAGTCAGTATAGTGTGAAATTTTAAAGCGGTGGAAAGTTGACTTTAGATATGGTGCCGTTGCAGCCTGAAGTGTATCACGTTTGGCATATTGGAGCAAACGTACACCTATTCCCAAAATAAAAGACTGAGAGGACACAAGATTGCTCAACTGAGGCGTGATAAGAATTACATTGAATAATAATCATGATGGTTATGACAATGGCAGCGCTTCTTATCACATACAAAAAATTGATAATGAAAAAAATTAAGTAGAGAATAATTAAGGAAATATGGAATAATAAAGGCAAAAACAAAAATTAAAAGCTATATCTGAAAACAAAGGAATGAAATCAAATAAGTTGAATAAAGTTAATAAATGGATTAATGTACAAGAGATCTAGTTAACCAGATGGAAGTTTGACCATTTGATAGAGATTGCCATCTTGCTGTACATTTCGATGTCCCATTCGTTGATGACGAGACAGAAGACTCCTGAAAGTGGTGTTTTCATTTGGCAATAAACCGCTTTCTTTTAAGGCACTCCAGACATTGATAAGTTCCGAACAGGGCTAACCGTACTATCGCTATGAATATCAAGAATAATTATTTACCACAAAACAGTTCCATATACACTCAGCACACAATTAATCAATGCTGTCGCTTCGGTAAAAGATCGCGTTCAACTAGCGATACTTACATCGGGCAAGAAACCCACTATAGGCAAACCGTCAGGTGTAAATGCTTCACGAAAAGAGAACAGTTCTTCAATTTCCAGGTCCATTATAGAACTAAAGCGTTTAGCCAACTTCTCCATGACGTAGCCTGAACGTGCCAATGCATCCTAACGTTCGGAGCAATGCTCGATCGATCAATTACCGAAAGCATCCCAATCTCCTTCGATTACCGATGTGTCTGGGCTTGGTTGTATGCGATTCAAGTATTGTAACGGACATTTCTTGAAAGCTCGAATATGAAATCCACCGCAAACCAAGTGGTCGATTTCATCAGCGACGTACACGTTGGAGTCGATATCATGGAAAGCTTGAAAACACCGCCAAATAGTTTCGGTACGTTAAAAAAATTTAATTGGAGAAAACTGTTATTGTTAAACCCGTTTAAAAGTAGGCTCTTAATTCAAAGGAAAAGAACGATTAATTATTAATATTAATAATTTGTTCTGTGTTCAGCTTTAAATTAGTCTAGAACGCTGAAGATGGAAAAAGCTAGCTACTAGTAGTTCCGACAGTTCCCTTTTTGGACTGAAGGTGCATTTTTAGACGGGCTGTTTGCAGCCTTCTTGACAGCGTAATCCTCATCCCGTAAAGAGAGGCTATTTTCTAATTACACTTTAAAAAACTTTAGAAAGTTAAACATAACTTTTTGCAGTGGGTGTGTAGGTAGGCTCTTACCAAAAGGCTTCAGTTAGGGAAAGAACGTCTTTTTTAACAGAAATGAATTTTCTCCGATAAACATTTAAGAAAATTCCTTTCTGTTAAAGAATGGGTTGTTTGTGTCAATAAAACTTCGGTACAAAAATTTAGAAAGTAATGAGCAAAGAATGTCTGGGAATACGACATACGAAGAAATGGAATGAATAAGCATGACAACTTGTGTGAAAAAACGATCAACACAAACTTTTCAACATAGCAGCGGTTACCAAAGGGTGAAGAGGGAGGTTGGAATATTTAGGGGGCGATGGCGGATAAAGGGTTGAAGAACAATGCTGTAAGGGATTTCACCTGATCACCTCATACTATGATTTTTGGGTCTTGTAACGTTTTGCCCAGATTGTGTACACACACGATGGGATTGCGTAATATAGGTGCTTTTCCACATAAACCGAAAATTCGCCAACACTTTCTGTAGGTCACCTAAGCCTAGACCTAAACATAAGACACCTGAAACGTTGGTCGTACTTTCCCTACGTGAACTGAAAACTAAAATCACTGACACTGCGTACAGTCGGCCTGCTGCTCACATTATTCGTTGCTCAAGCCGCTGTTGCGTATTGCTTTTCTGAATAAACCAAAAATTCGCCAACAGTTAGTGTGGGCCTTCTAAACCTAAACCAAACCTTAACACAACTGAGATGTTGGTCATACTTTTTCTATGTAAACTGAAACTTAGAACCACTGACACTGGGTACAATCAGCCCGCAGTGGCTCGGTCTAGATGCTACAATAAAGCCGCCACTGTTAAATGGCCTCTTACTGCATGCCATCAGAGGGTCATCAATCATCACAATGCTGTGACATAACGGGGGAATGTTGCCGGGCGTGCTCAAATTCCGGGCAAAAACGTTACAAGATCCAAAGTGTATTTTTAAGCAGACTGTAAACAACCATTTCAGATAGGTAAGGGCCCAGCACGTTCTGAAAATTGTTCCTTCTCAAGAACTGCTCAACTGTTCAATCCTAACTCTTTTGCTTCCGCAGCAAAGACAGAGAGAGGAGAATATCGCTATTAATAAAAGCGTTCTAAAGGCAAATATCAAAAATAATGAACAGCAGATGAAAATAACGTTTCAATAAATATGGCAAAACATCCTTGCAAGGCAAAAATTGAATGCGAAAAAAATGTCAAACCGCCACCGATGTTCTGTCAAGAAGAGCGTTGGCAAAACCTCCACTGCCAATTCTACCAGTGGTTAGGGATAGCGTCCGCCAATCAGCTCATGGAACATGAGCCAATCAGATTATGGGGGGAGGTGAGCTCAGAGCACTGAAAGGGGAGCGACAGTGACCCTGAGCCAGAGAAACATTGATCTAATTAATAATACTCATTAACAATCGCTCTACGTTGTGGCTGAAAACTTTCAGGTACTAATTCAGCGCGAAGTTTTAATTCACCTTACCTATTCGCACATTAAACTTTCCGTATAAAGTTTATAGGAACTCATGATTAACACTGCTTTGCAGCGCATTAAAGCAAGCCTTACTTAACACAGTTTAAATTCCAAAGCGAAGTGCGCTCAAAATAGGGAGCAGTCACTACGACTGCCGATTGCTTACGAGATAGACGGTGAAATGTCAAAACAACTGAACATTACTCGTCAATCTCCTGCTAAGAAAATATCTAACATTGTTGATAAGCCTAAGAAAGACGACATAAGCAACGATCAAAAGGGCAAAGCTTTGGAAAATGTGAAAGGAGACAAGGCTCAAGATAAAGACAAAGGCGAAAAGGCAGCCCCTTTAAAGAAGAGTTCGCAATTTTTATTGGCAAAGACTAAAGGGAGCAAGACTATCGACGCTATTCATCCCACGAATAAGGCTGAAGAAAGACGAAAGGTGAAGGACGATAACGCAGAAGGCTTCGATCCGCAGGCCACAGCAGCAATTCTAGCACTTCCGGAGGCGGATAGTTTGCGCCATAGAAAAGATAAGGAAGTACACGAAAAAGAAAGAAAAGTCAAAGAAAAGAAAGAAACTATGAAGGTCGAAATCATTGATAGCGACGGTGATGATCTGCCTCTCAAAGAAGCCTTCGGTGACACGCCTTCGGAGAAAGACCCGCGAACAAAAAAATAGTGAGAATGCTCGATACTCTACGCTATCTACTGAACAATAAACTCGCCATCAATAATACGCGCCCCGACTAGAAAGATAAAAGCATCTATTTCTGTAGTGTACGTTTTACATTGTTATTTTTCTTCATATCTGAAGGTGCGGTAAACCTAATTAATGTAGTGAAATAGCTGTTGGATACTATAATTAACTGATCTTTAGGAAGCCGCTGAAGAGCAGACACGTCATGTCCTGAAACTTAGCTCGTTTATTGAAAATTTGACCATCCAATCAACGTGCTATCTCTGTAAAAAGAAATGGAAAATTAAGCGTCCGTTAAGGAATTGGATATACAGCAAGACCTCCGTATCCGCAGGGTATACGTTCCAGGCGTGACCGCGGGTAATAGCGAACCCTTACGAACGCGTGCACTGTGTGACTTTAATATGAATACATACTAGATTGCATTGAAAATGAAGCTCTTTCTTACGGGTATATGAAAATTCTTAATGATTTAGGGAAGTGCGACCAGTGAAACTTTATTTGTATTCCCGAAGCATTCGGGAAACATCTGTTCCCGTCTTCCGCTCGTAGCTAATGGCAGAGGGCACCAGATTCGTGCAAAAATAAGTCTATTTTTCTTGACACTGACATTTCCCGGGTAGCCTACCATTGAATCAGCGTTCCTCAAGGGCACAGGTCAGCGAACCTGTGCTCCTTTTAGGTAGCCTACCGTCGACCCAGTGTTCCTCCTAGGAAGTGACCGCGGACATCGAGTCAGGAAGTCTGGTGCCCAGGCTGCCATAGCATTTCAAGTTGGCCGTTGCCTCGTAACCGCCACGGGGTCAGTCTACATGCAGAAACTGACACACCATCTCAGAACTTCCTTTAAATGGGGTTCCTAATGTTGCGCAGCTATTTACCAAATATTTAATGTGCAGCAGTGGCTCTGTGAATCATCGATAAGGAAGCATAGGGTGCCACTAGCTTGTCGCCCTTTATCATTGAGGAATCGCACTACTCTAGTAACGTTCCTTGTCCGAACAAAGAGTGCAGGCGGTGTCATAAAAAGGCGTGCAGACGCAATGATAACTTCATCAATAATGTTATTTTTAGCGATTAATTCGATTTGCACACGCAGAAATGCGACGAACCGATTCTACTTCTTACGTAAGCTGCGAATTGCGTAATATTAAATTACGTGGGCGAAGGAGAGAGAAACCGCAGATACGGGGATCCTACTACGTTTCGCACTAATATTAGTGTTAATAATATTTCATCGAATATGGGGTACTTTATAACGAGTACACATAATGCGCTTTCGTGTTCATGCATTTAAATCACGTCTTAACCGTTTTATTGTGTACAGAAAACCGCCAGCGTCTTTGTAAAGAAAGTTTTCAGGAAACGTGACTTAAATGTACGAACGAGAAAATAATAATAATA
>KN538387.1:537237-584179 GCA_000797535.1 Trichuris suis | reverse complement strand
CTCGAACGGTCACGGCGGTTTAGAGCTGGATTGGAGGACATTTCGAGCGCATACAGGGAACTATGCGACCAGAAAAGTCGTGACGCCAAGCAGTTGACTGTAACATCTTTTTTCAAGCCCTCAAATTTGACCGAAACGGACGATGAACCGCAACTGTCCACTTCCAAGCACACAGGAATTAGCCGCCTGTCCTGACGACTCTGCGGCATCGTACCAATAAATAAACTTCCTGTCTTCCTGCAACCACAGTATCCTCCCAATTATAGTAAACCGAAACAGTAATGCACTTACGCTATTTCCACCTTGTTATGGGGCCCTTTTTTACAGTCTTGCGGCTTTCAGTATAGCATAGGAATTTTCTGGATTTTATGTGTCATTTCCTGTCCATGGCACTGCTGAATAGTTTTCTTCTGGAATCTGGTCCGCTTAAACCCGTTTGCTATGCTAAATAATAGGAATTGCTGCTCCGCTTTACGAACAACTTCTCCAGTCCCGTCAACCTTCGTAAAGCGGGGTGCACCTGTACTACGACCTTATTTCAAAAATGCTTCCGTATGCACTGGAACAAAAGAATTTAACCTAACGGAATTTTAGTTTCATGAACGTTTGAAAACTATCAGCGACTAAATAGGCAAAAAGCTGTACTAACTGAAAATAAATATATAAAGGCTCCAAGAAAAATGAGAAACGTTTCTGATAATTTATTGTTTTAAATACAAACACCTGTTCGCATTTTGAAACCAACATTAGCAAGCTAAATGTTACGTTGAAAACGTGGCTTTTTTTGGGGGGTATGTCATCATAAAGAATGGAGTCAAGCGTTCAGCGTTAAATTCACGTTTAAAAAATGAAATATTATATTAATAAACCAGCAAGCGGTCATACCTGTGCAAGTCGGAGCAAACGAACGAGACCCTTCAAGCACCAGATAGTTGGCTATAAACGGATGTGCTGGCAGATTCTTGAACAGATGATGAGGATTTGGTGGTAGCAAATCGCCAGCACACTAGTTTGAAATAAGTCGAAACTTAACGTAACGTTATGTGCTGGATGGCTCTATGGAATTACTGCCCCAGCTGTGTCCACCAGAACGTCACATTTAACGAGGCCGAAGTTCGTCTCAACGCCCTCTATGCTGTGATCATTAAGAATTTTGAAAGATTTGACAGGACAATTTTCTAATATGCTGACACCTACAAAACGAATTATCTAACCACTTGAAGTATACGTAAAATCCATATACCGGCACGACTCGCCGCTTTTGCGAAAGATTGAACTGCAGCGAACTGGTTCACCTTGAAATCATTCACAAGCAATGCTGCCTGGAACTCTCGCATCAAAAATATCACGAGTAAACAATTGAAATACCTTCAAATCGGCAAATTCGTATCCTTGGTAACGATATCCCACCTCATCAGAAGTGAGCATTTTTGCCTCCATACCACAAGCCCTGAAGAACATTATTACACATGACCAAATGAAATGCATGTCTCGGAGATAACGTCACTTAACAAGTGGAAGTACCCGTCGAAGTTGCATCACACTTGCTTCAGTAAATGCAAGCAAAAGCCTCGACCATGGTTGCAAATCTGTTCAGCGTTAAAGTGCATTTAACCGCGCAGTTAACAACACTAACCAGTTGCTTTGCGATCACCAAACAGATTATTATATATGTCTAATGAAGACGCAACTATTTCCGGAAGTGCATAATTTTGCCATAAATGGTTGGCAGCCAAAAAACCGCTCTTATGAAACATAATTTCTTCACCTAGCCTTCAATCGAAAGTTGAATCATCACACCTGACTAGAACACTAAATATTCAAACCTTCCACGCTCAAGCAAAAGAACTCGAGCATTACCAGCAACGCTCAGAAAGTAGGCAATGGAAAGCCCAGAAAGACCACCTCCAATAATAAGCATATCAACATGATTAGGGTAATCTCTAAGGTTGCCTGCGTCATATGACGACATGCCAGAGTCAGCTGTCTGATGGCTTCTCATAACTCTACTGATGCCAGAGACAGATGTAGTACCACCAAATTTCATCATTCCAAGTTGATCATACAGGACTGTGCCACAGCCAGCTCGAGGGAGAAATGCCTTTGCCATAGAGCTAGAAATAACACATTTACGAGCAGAATAATTAAACTGCAAACACTTGTGCACGCAAGGTGATAGATAGTGTTAAGAAGATACAGCTGCCATACGTTGCATGCAAGATAAACAAAATTAACAAAATCCTGTATCTATTTTATTAAAGAGTTCCAACTAAAGTCACGTAAAGTAACTTGAAACCACTGTAGTTTAGAGGCACAGCAGGTCAATTCGATATGGCTGGTTCGGTGTAGGAACGTTTCGCTGACGTTCTCACGCGACTATTTAAACCTCTTTGTCCACTTCTTGCCGATTTGAGATGTTAGACAAGAAATTTCAGTTTCAAAGCTGCTTGTCAGAGCTTCGTTGCTAACCTTCTAACATTGTTCAGCACTGGGTGCCACGCAAAGGGGCAGTAATAGTTCATGGTATTGCGTATTTGAAATTAAACCAAACAAACACTCCACCGAGGAATGGATGAGCAAGAGTCTAAATCCAAATCAAGGCATTCACGATACTGATAATCAAAATCCTGGCAAACCAAAACCGATCAAATTCGTAAGCCTAAGCCTAATCGTAAGCACCCTAAAAACTGCTTAAGAAATCACTCTGAAACCATAACAGTGCGTTCTTCGAAGACGCTCTGCTTGGGGAACTACTGCCAAGTGCACTGTATAACTGGTCACACCGAACTGCCACGCACCCGTTTAATGGAAACAAATGATAACGTGAAATCGACTATCCTATCCCGACCGTATAGCAATAACAGGCATACTAAAATTAATGAAAACATGTGTTAGAAAAGCAAGAAACAGCAAACATGTGCTTGTAAAACTAGTTGATGCATTTAAACGCAAGTGTAAACGCACGCTCACACATATTGCGATTTCCAAGTTCATCTCAGTTAGATCAATCAACGTACGTATTTCACCCTTAAGGTAGGAATAACTAACGTTCGTGAAGTACAAAACTTGTGCGTATATATGAAGACGATTTAAATTGTCGCTGTGGAGCGCTTACGTACTGCTGCCAAAAAAGTGCTTTTGAAAACGGTGTGATTTACAAGGAATCCTGTGTCTAACGGTACATTGAAGTTTCCTTTAGTTGCTACTTTTCCGGGGGGAGCGGGGGCAATGTCGCTTTGTTTCTGCTTCTCTTGTGAAAACAAAAGCTATTCATTAGCTACAGGAAAAGTTCAAACACTTTAGTCACGTTTGACCTGTTTATTTGCAAAAACGTTTCAGAGCTTTCGGGACACCACTGATCCCATCTTCAGCTGAAGACAAGATCAGTGACACCCCAAAAACTCTGAACCGTCTTTGCAACTAAACAAGCCAAACGGGACCTAAAGTGCTTGAACATGAAAATGTTTGTGCCCATTAAAAAACAACCTATATTTCGTCGCAGCTAAAGGAAAATGCGCAACAACAGAATACAGAATACAGTGACTTCACATTGTAGCAGTAGTTTTATCCTAAGTAGCTGAAAATACCATAGAGTGATGTCATGTATTAGCCTTCAAGCTATATGTTACCTGAGTATCAAAACTGTAATTCTTCCATTGGTGGATCAATTAGGGTCGAATGAATATGTGAGTAAAAGACAGAACAGCTGAATTGTTTTTGATGTCAAGACGTCGGAGCATCGCAGCGGGGAATCGAATAAATGAAAGGGAACGCAGTCAAGAATTAAATTTCGAACTGATTTCGGCTTGATAAAAAATTCGTACCAGAACTTGCACCCTATATTATGTACAGTTAGCGAAAGATACATACACGTAGATCTCTTCCAACTGATGCAATATTTCTTAAGCTTTACTTCCCCTTCTTCCGCGTACAGCACGTTTCGACGCTGCCGTTTGTGCTCTCAGGTTAAACAACAGCAACGCAAGCCGTCGTTTTCGCGTTCGCGGATCCGTTGGCCTCTTGGCGTCTCCCTTTTAACCTTCAGTTAAGCAAGGGCTAGGGTGCATGTCACTTTGACGCGAGTACTCTTCGTGGATAATTCGAAATCGATCGGTCATCATTGGACTCGCCTTAAAACGACATGTAGACAAGCTACTGCTTGACCGAAGGATAAAAGGGACCGCCGAGAGGCCAGCAGACTCTGGAATAACAGCAGATAGCTGCTCTTTAACCGAAGAATAAATGCTGCTGCTTAACCGAAGGGTATAACGGCGGCGGCAGAGGTAAAAGCTCTGTATTCGCCTTTTTCCACCACAGAAGCTTCCAGCTGGTGCTTATGAAATTGACGCTAGGCTTCATTTGCACTGTTCAGTTCAGGCAATTATGGAACGCATGCCTTTTGCCGCTTGACTCCTGGCCATCGGTTTAGTTAACCTCATACAATAGCGGCGAAAGAGTCGCGGCGTCTCTACCGTGACCTTGATTCGCCATTGCTCGTCTGCTGCCACGGTCCGTTGCTTTTAGTTTGCTGCCATTATTTCACTGTTCCCGAACAACTCCTTTATTCTCTCTTCGGTTGTCTTGGCCCATCCCCTTTGGTTCGCTGCAGTTACTTTGTGGCCATTCGTTCAACTCCTGAATTCATCGCGCTAGCATTATCGCCTCTCTATGTCTACTAGACTCTACCACCATTGTGTATAAGGCAATGATTCTCATGGGGGTCATACCCCTGGTCTTTGGACTAAAAGACACTGGGAAACGTGCTACTTAGCCAGGGAGAAGTTCTGTCAGGAAGACTGCCGGGAAAATCCCCCTCCCGCTCCATCTTTTTTCGCCAGGTTTTCCGATGGTCAGGGATAGGTCGTCCAGTCAGTTCCCTGGATGAAGGCCAATCAGATCGGAAGTCAAGCTGAGCTCAGAGCTCTGAAGGGAGCCGATGGTGAGCCTGAGCTTCAGAGACACTGGTATAGATAAAATAAACCTATGGTCGGCGGGCAAACGGCGAAGGACAACCTTTTGAATAGGATTAGCGCGGATATGCTGTGCGGCAAGATGAACGCGTCAAAGAGAAAGAATCCCGCACACATGCATACAGCTGCGGTCGGTAGGACGGCTATCCCTCTAGCCTTCTTTCGTTTGATTTAGTACACCTCAAGCTGAAGTCTCGTTCCTGCTCTTTCGGCTCACTTGAGCCTCCAGCCCTCCTGTTCTCCTCAGCCTTCCCAGCGGTGCCTTGAAAGTCACTGATCTGCTCTTTTAGCAACATCTGAGTGCAGCCGTACTTCTCGTAGCAAAAGTAATAATTTTTCCGATAAATTCAATGACCTTTCTGCATCTTCATCTTTACACTCAGAGGATTACACAACCTGAACGGGTTTTTCAGTCCGTTATGGAGTACAATATGAAGCTGCTGTGAAGCGAAAGGAAGAAGAAGGATGTTTCCTGCTTGCTGCCCACGAGTCATACTGTAACTTTTCCTAAGCCTTCGCCTAAGCCTCAGGAACTGTCGTCACAATAGCTTGGCTTAGGCGAAGGCTTAGGAAAAGTTACAGTATGACTCATGGGCAGCAAACAGGAAAGATCCAAGAAGAAAAAAACAGTGGATTTTGTTTCCTAGCCGCCCACCGTCATGCTGTAACTTCCTGACGTCATTGAAAAATGCAGGTTCTGGCCCGTGACGTTCGCTGCGCAAGCCTTCTTCTCGTTTGCTAAACGGGAAAACTTGCTCATCGGCTTCACGTTTGCCAGGTGAGAAGGAGAGAAATGCAGGCTCCACGCTTGCGTTTAGATCTTAGTGTTACATTTAGGAATCTCACGGTTTGCCATCTCGTGAGGGTTATACCCAAGAAGGGTCATTTGCTTATGAGGATGCAATGTCAGTGAACGTCTTCTCTATGTTCGATTTATACTTACGCTTCGAGCAAGTAACCATTCGTGCAAGTGTCTTTCCGGCAAATGACCTTTCGGGGAAGTGTACCATACCGCCAAGTACAGGTTGTCGAGAGCAAGGAATAAGCCAGCAGTCCACAGAATTTATTGGAAAACTTTACACAGAACGGAAAAAGAATAGTGAGCTAATGGAACCGTGGAATATATGGCGGCATCAGTACGATGGGGAAGAAACTACGATCTCTTCTGTGATCTTCAGAAATGGATCTTCATGCGTAACCTGTGCTGCCACATAGACTTATCTGTTGGTAGGACGTTTGTTTGGTTTGATTTCGGAAACACAAAAGCCGTCAATACAAAGTCATACGAAAATTCAATATGAAAATCTTCCCAATTATAGTAAAGGGAGCTACAATGCGCATACGCTACCTATTCCTTATATGGACTTTTGTTTGAGGTCTTCTTGTTGCTTTTAGTATGCGCCAGCCCTCTTCTAGATTTTCTATTTTATTTACCGTTGGTCGCACGGATCGCTAGATTATTTTCTGGGCGCAGAACCGCTCAGACCCGTTTCCCGTGTTAAATACTAGCAATCGCTTCCCTGCTTCGTAAAGATTCGCTTTACGAACAACTTCACAGGTCCCATCAACCTTCTTGAAGCGGGGCATACCTGAAGTTGCTCATCCATCTGTTGATAGAGCGTTTCTTTAGTTTAAATGCGAACATTCGCATACGGCAAACGAAAGAACCGTCAAAACGTCCATAATTAGCACAATATTATTAATAATAAAAAATGCAGTGTTGGTAAACTGATTCATTTGTATTGGAAGTTGCACCTTGCATTTAATGCAATAAAATTCATGTAGAGTATACAGGTTTATTGTTGCGGAAATGTCCCGTTGTAACCTTCAATAAACTCATTCCCGGGGCTTTCAGGTTAGGCCTAAACCAGTCTTCAGCGGATAGATTGTGAGAATTCTCACAATTGAAGGATACAGCGGGACATTTCCGTATCAGTAAACTTCTATACTCTACATGAAACTCCAATGTCCCGTACCAAAAGGTTACGTTTTCAAATGAAATAAAATTGCCTTTCTAACAATATTATTACGCAATATTGACACCATGGAGCGAGACTTTAAGGGTACAGATATCAAAGTGATAAACGTTGCCACAGCAATTTCATATTCGCGTGATTGCGCAACTTTAAATAATTCAACCATTCTAGTTTCTTGTAGAGGATGATAGATAAAAAAAAGTCTTTCTTGGTCAAACAATGACCAAACAATCTCTTTCAGTAGGTTAGAAAATTGTTTTGGATATCAAAGCTTTTCAGCAGCTGTAAACACAACTGGGCTTGTGTATTCGCCAGTTTTTCTTTCACACAGTTTGTAGCATACAGTTTGCAAATGCATTTCTTATGATTTGCGCAGATGCGGATCTTTACGGTGCATACCCTCCTATAAGACAAGGCTCAAACTTGTGGCCAGTTTTGGGGCATTTATCAATGTCAGGAGTTAGATGACTGGTCCATTTCGAGCAAAGTAAAATCCAAACTTCGGTTAGATCTGCAATATATGTACTTATTACGCATCTGGTAAAGAGGCTAATTATT
Source organism: Trichuris suis (assembly GCA_000797535.1). Lineage (NCBI taxonomy): Eukaryota > Metazoa > Nematoda > Enoplea > Trichinellida > Trichuridae > Trichuris > Trichuris suis. The sequence continues at coordinate 576,675 of KN538387.1, read as the reverse complement.
TGTATCCGCACATTATATGTATAGGCTCCCGAAATTATTATTAATTGGAATCATTAATTTTGGATTAATAACGTTCAAAATGATGTTGTAACGGATTTGTAAAGTTTCATTACTTATCCAAACAGTTTTGCTACCCCTTGTGGCTTTCAGTGCTGCTTCTTGGGGAGTTGATCATTGTTCTAGCCATGACACATCGACTTGCTCACCCTGTTTGATAAAAGGTCTGGTAACCCACCTTGGCTACGCGAAGGGCCCATTGGAATTCCGTTGGTTAATGGAAGTGCAGCTAAGGTTTGAATATTACGTCGGTGCATACATTTATTGCATTTATTTGACAAAATAAAACACCTACAAAAGGTGGAACGACCTTATTTGGTCAATGCATTAGATCTGCGCATAAGTTCGTGACGTCTCTAACATACTAATGGACTCATAACATGGAGCTTCAGCAATGCTGTTTATGCAGGAGTGATTCCATTGCATTCAAGCACCTTACGTCTGACTGCCACAGTGATATGGAGTCGATCCAAACATGTGGACAACCCCTTTTTGGACGTCAGAGAAATTTTGAAATGCTGACCAAGGTGGGCTTGTTGCACTGACTGGAACGGGTATTAATCGAAAGGGGCAATGTTTGGTGAATAGATTAGGCGAGACGATACTTACCTTTAGTCAAGAAGGGCTTTTCTTACAACGAACATAGCTGAGGAGCACGGCTTAGTCGATGATTTGGCACTGGAGTACTGTCGCCTTCTGATTTTCCAGGCCAACGAGAGTTAGCCATGAAATTTTTAACTCCGTTCAGCCATGAGTTGAAGTCTAACAGCTTTTCCGCATAACGAGGGACCTGATAGCAAATGCCTGATTAAGCGTTGCTGCATGGACTATATACATAGAAAGCTAGCTTAAGTTTTTCATTCGGAAGTTTCTTCGTAACCTTGGGATCAGGGTCCCAACCTTCTCTAGTCAAGTGAGTAGAAAACTTGGTGACGCTTTCTTTCTTGTTTTTGATACCAGATAATGTTGATGCTCCGACTCCATTTTCTTCAGCTAAAGCTATTACAGGTATCCCCCGCTTTACGAATGTTCGCTTTTACGAAGGAGCCGAATTTGTACCTACTTTCGCCTTACGAACGAATTGCGTGGGCCTTTCTTCGCTTTTACGAAGAAAGACGACAGAGCAATAGCACGCCTTTCGCAATTCGTGCTGTTTTTCTGACCTCGTATAGCGGCCAGCCAGTGTTCCCTTGCGCGAATTCGTCAAGTGTCCTGTCGTGCTGCTGACAGACGAATGAAAATCGCCGGTAGCAAGTCGCCGTAGTTCTGATCTACGTCCCCAGTATTAACATTTACGCCCTTTCTCGAACTATTTCTTTGTTCTTTACTGGAAGTGTTCTAAGGCAGCAGCGCATAAGAAAGTTCGTAAAAGTGTTTCACTTAATGTCAAGTTGGATGTGATTAAACGCCTTGACCGTGGCGATGGAAGCGTGGACATTATGCGCGCCCTTGGCCTTTCTGCATCCACCATTCGAACTATTTATCTCCAGAAAGACAAGATCTTGAAGGTTGCAGAACTTACTATTGGTTCGGCCCATAACAAAGTAGCCTCTTGTGGGAGGCACCCAATAATGAGTAGGATAGAAAGTCTCTTGCTCGAGTGGATTGATGGATGCGGATATCACCGCGTAGGTCACCACCGTAGACTTCATCACCTAAACGATGACATTGCCGTACGGGAACTCACCCAGGATATATGAGTCCCCATGCCCTACTGTCAAGGCATAAACGAAATGATCCAAACTATATCCTGAGATCTAGGCTTTACGGTGTCTTTCAGCAGATCCGCAAGCATAGGTTCCATGCTAAAATCTGATAGGGCTAAAGTTGCCCTTGACCAGCGCCCTGGTGTAGTCTATGAGATCACCAGCACATGCGGGGCACTGTATATGGGGGAAACAGGGAACTCCCTGTCCCACCGGTTTGCAGAACACCTTGGCAGCCTGACAAGATATTGGAACGCTGAGGCAAGGCGCATGCGCTTGGACATCAGACTAGAGGCCGCCCACATACTTTGGAACCAACAAAGGTGGTGCAAAAAGCACTGGAAAGTTCAGCAGTCGCAGATCATGCAGTGGTCTTCAAGAAAACCTCATCGACTTAGCTCACTACGCCGCCGCGAGTTACAACACAAAAGGAGGGAGATCATAGAGGCTCTGTGCGTCAGGCACAATAGGACTTGCGTTACGCGGTTAGAGAAGCACGGCTACCGCTAACATCCGCACAAACGTGCTTCCATGTGAATCCAGCTGAGACATTCAACCCAACGGCGGCCAGCACTGCTGACGGATTAACACCAACCCCCATCATACGCGTAACCAAACCTGTCACCGTCCCTTCCTATAAACGGGCCAGTTTGTGTCACGATTTGTCATCCAATACGCTGACGATGGAACGCGAGCAGTTCCGAAAGCTTCGTAATTTTTACTCAGTAAGGAAGTACTATTCTACCTTCGGTACTGTCAACAGGAAAAGACCGATACAAAAACGTAATGCGTTACTAACATTATTGATGCCGTCAATAGGGAAGGAACTTGAGAACTTCTTTGCGAGAGATATGGAAAAACTACAACACAAAGATGGCGGTCGCCAACCTTGGAGGTTCTCCGATAGGCTAACCGTGTCTGTAAGAAATGGCGTTTATAGGGGTATATGTCGAAATCCCAAATGACAAAATCCTGAACAGACGAAGTCCCGAACGGTTCATATCCTGAACATTCAAGTCCTAAACGATCAATAGCCTGAAAATGACATTACTTAGTTAAGGCAGTGCAAGGCAAGATAGTAGTAGTTTTTCTTTCTGATCGAAGAGAACTATATATGGATAAAGGCAATTTTCGTTCGGGATTTTGTCTGTCTCCGCGTTTGGAGAAGTTTGTGCCCTGAAGCAATGGAAGTGCCTGCAGTATTGAATCCATCAGCCATTAATGAAGAAATCGTGGCTTTGGCAAAGCAAGCTGGATTCATGGAGGTTGACAAGCAGCATGTCCAGGAAGTTTTAGCTTCCCACGAACAAGATGTGTCAGAAGAGGAGCTCATACAAATGCAAGAAGAAAGAGTACGAACGGATGCTGAGCATGAGAGCGAACGACCAGAAGGCGAAGCCATTAGAGGAATGGAAACCAAGTGCCTGCAAGAGCTCTTAGCTATGACTGACGGTGCAGCAATGCTGGCTGAAAGATATGACGTTAATTTCGAACGGGCACGTCTATTTGGAGGAGGCTTGGAGGATGTTTCAAGAGCATACAGAAAACTGTACACTAGAAGAACTCGCGAGGCCAGACTGTCCGACATAACCTCCTTTCTCAAGCCTTCTCCCTCAACGGCAGCAGCCGAAGAAGCGCGGCAATCATCCTCCACAATGGCAGACATGCAGATCAGACGACAGTGCCTCCTCCAGGTCGAGCCATACGATCCTGCGACTGTCACCGCCAGCGATTCCTCCGCACTTTCAGCATTCCACTGGGGTTACTAGCTTACCAATTATAGCAGTGGTAATGCACCGTACAAACGGTGCTTTTACTTAAAATGGCTTTTCGTCACTCGTGCCGACCCTATTTTTACTATGCCTGTTTCCTTGCGTTATTCCCTCTGTCTGTTAGGGCTGGCAGGCTCTTTTCCGGAGGCCGGGCCTGCTGAAAACGGCTTCCCATGTTAAAGAATAGCAATCTCTTCTTCGACTGTTCGCTTTACGAACAATTTTTCCGGTCCCATCAACCTTCGTTAGCCGGTGGATACCTGTATTACCCATGACTTTTCTTTCGACGAAAGTACCATACGTTTTCTCTTCATTGACATCTAGCAGCAGAAATTGTTCCGCAGGTCTAGCAGAACAGGTTCAATGGGAAAATAGCAGAGTCGCAGAAATAAGGACAAGAGTACAGCAAGGGATTAGCTAAACTTGTAGTAGCAGAGGAAAGCGAGCTGTTGCGGCTTTCAGTCTTACTAGGAACTCACTGAATTAGAGAACTGCTACAACGATAGCTTCATTTAGAAACATAATATACCATTAGGAAAAGTCACTGTATAACATTCTGAAAACAAACAACCCCGTCTTTTAGGATTTTAAGCGTTTCCTGACGAAGTTTAAAAAATTTTCGTTTCCCGGCTAATCTAGAAAACCGATGTCCCACTGCAACTCGTCCCATTTTCAGTGTTAGCTAAAGTAAATGACGTCAGGGTGGTCATGTACCAGTGTTGCTCAGGAATGGTAGTACTGGACGTGCGGGGAATTGCCCGACCCTCATGGATCGTGTTGTTGGGAAGAGGGCTGCCAGTGGATCGGCAACAGTTGCAGCATTCAGCCGAAACCGCCATTGTGGACCACACATAGCTTCTCTCTACCTGAACGTCCTTACTGACAAATGAATTGTGGCGCATGTACAGAGCCTCTTTGACCACCCTGAGGCTGGACTTAGTTTCGTGGATTAGTTGTGGGCTGATGATTTTCTCATCTGGACAGAGACATGCTGCCGCATGCCCTACAACTGCTGAGACATTTACTGGCTTTTCCATGATCTTGACTAGGCTCTTAGATCGCAGTGGGCTCCTTTGGTGCTATAACTTTTCCAGTGTAACGTTTCAGCATTTTTGTATTAATATTATTTAGATGACAATTCGTGCTGTTAGAACCTGAGTAACACTGTGTGTCCTGTCTTCCTAATGTAGCTGGCCCCTCAGCTACATTTGATGTTATAGATTACTCCTGGTTTGGTTTCTGGGGAGATATTGACTTTGCCTGATGGAAGAGATGATAGCCGATTCGGTGGATTCTTGGGAACTCCAACAACGCCTAGATTTCTGGAGATTTCAGAAATCGCCTTTCCTTTGCCAGGACAGTATGGCAAAACTAATTTTGCATTGTTCTTCTTCTAGCTTTCTTTTCTAAAAATTAACTTATATGAATTGCACTCTTGTATCACTTTCACTGTCTTGGCCAGTCAGGAAGAACCCATATGCCTGCGAATACTTGACTCGACAGTGAATATGGAGACATTAATGACCGGACACGGTTGATCCCGAAAGCTCAGTCTTTAATGTTGTTTTAACATTAATAAAGGTTGTTGTAAGTAAGGGTTTGTATCCGTTCAACAACTGAAACAATAGCTACCTATTGCGATTAGGGAAAAAGAAAAAAGTTTGCAATGGCTTCCTTTTTGTTTCCTTGTTTTTCAATTTCTCCAACCGTTTTCTCATGCAGGTGTCAGTTAATTTTCCGTGTAACCATTTTTCACCAAAAGCTGTACGGATGTGGCCTGTTTCTTCGTTTAAGTACTCAATACTGTAAAGGCTGACTGCTCCGTCTGCCATTCCAATGATGATACCCAGTTTCACAATAACTAGGTGATTCGAAAGGAAATCTAAATATCTTTCCATACATGTCGTCATCCTGTACGGCCATGTTTTTACCTGATTGACTTTTCTTATGACAAGAATGTCTATGAAGGAAAGAACTCCCTTTTGTCTTTTTCCACGATGAACGACCATGTCAGCTAAGAGGCCTTTTAGATGTTCAAGTAAGATGTCATCATATCCGTTCTAGACGATGGCAAAGACGTCGTCCGCGTATGGTTTTAAAACCCTGAGATGGTAGTAGAACATATCCGTTGGGTACGTTTTGTCTTCCAAATGTGTAGTAAGTATTAATATTTGTGTGGGGAGCTGCAATAAAATGATCCTCATGAGTGCTTCACTCTGATGAGAAACGCGATGCTTTCCAATCGAAGTACTTGCCTTCCTTCATTCACAATTTAATCAGTTGAGTCAGGTGGTAAGGCTGAAGTCTCCTTTCGATTTATTACTCAACTATCCAAGGACAGTGCTTCCTGAATGACGTTGTACGCGTAGTGCACAGGAGCGCTTGTAAACAGATCTTTTACATCATAGCTTTCCAAGTGTCATCGGTTTCAAGCTCGATTTGTGTGATCTCTCTTCCAAAGGTCAGCAACTCTTCCATACGTGACCACCTTTTTTCTGTCAGTAGTTCTAGCGTTCTAGCCAAGTAATCCCGTACTAGTTACTAGTTACATTCCTCTCGCTCGCTACCACCAGTTTGAGAGAATATGAATTCTAGAAACTCAATCATCTTTGACATAATTATTACACGCAAGCGGGGCCATCATTTCGGATACTCAGTTCCCATACTGCACTGCACCCTGAAAACGCCATTTCTTAATCCCCATTAGTCGGAAGACGGGGTGTCTTGTAACGGGCTTCGGTATTTTCATAATTGATCTTCATACCACGGCTTTGGCCCGTTTTGTGCATCTGTAAGTAAACTTCAAAATGCCCTGCCAGGGGTTGTTAGAGAGAGTTCTCTATCTGCTCATCCATTCGCTGGTAGCGCATTTTGAACTTTGCTTACAGACACGCAAAACGGGCCAAAGCCATGAAATGAAGATCAATTATGAAAATCCTGATTAGTCATTCTTACGAGCTAAAAGCGGTAATCACCTTCACTGGACTGCAAACTTAGTAAATTTCAGTACTCATGTATCGTCTTCAGCGGAACAGTTATCGGTAAGGTGATAAAGTGCAGCAGCTCGTACGGTTAAAAGGTTCCTTTTTTCACATTACTTGATGTCCTGCCGAACCATTATTTATAATCCTATCTTCAAAGTCTGAACTGTTTCAATCTAAAATATGCTACGCAGCCACAGTCGATGTGCGCTCATCTTCTGGAATTGCGCGTTATTTTCAATATAGTGAACTTACATGTTCTTCTGCCCTTTGTTTAATGGCCTCCGTAGTCCTTTGCCATGTTTCTGCTACTTTCCCTGAAAACTCTTCCACCTTCCCTAAGATAAATTGCTTCTTTATACCTACATCTCTGCTTCCGTCCAATCCTCTCCAGCCAGCGGCAAACCTAAATATTGCTAGGGCTCTGCAAGTCCGTTAAGGGATGGATTCCCTTGGTAAGAGGAGCTGAATTTCATTATGAGAAGTATCGAAAAATGGTTTACTGCCGTTGACCCTGCAAATCCCCAGAAGTTCAGCGAGCACGAGAGCAGAACCTTATGAACTTTGTTTGTCAATAGAGGCAAACCCAAGCTGTCGTCGGCACCTTATTCAAGGCTGAGAGTAAAACTTTCCTAACGACACTATCCCATCATCAGTGACAAACTAAAGGAAAATACGTTCCTCCGTCATCCAAGGCTGAGGGCAGAACAAGCGACTTTACTAAGTTCCACGCCTTTATCAGCAGAACGTATTTGTCCAAGGGAAAAGGCGATCTGTCGTATTTTTCTGCAGTGTAAAACTTTCTCTTGTTAACAGAAATCGAGTGGATAAAGTTATTTCGTGCTTTGATTTGCATGGCTGAAATGGTGTAAAATTCATCCACATTGGGAGACGACTTGGTCTTAGGCGTAAATACTGAAATGAAATGTTTTGCCCTGAAGGGGGACAAGGAAGGGGATGAATGGTTCCCCAAATGAACATTAGTATGAGATATATGTACTTTGTCTCGTTGTTATAGCCAACTGCTGCTACCCGTCTGGTAGCGCATTTTCTGTATTTACAGGCATTGAAAGGCCATAAAAACAAGTCGCAAAAATGCGTAATGTTACAGAATGTTTCATCTTCACCTTAGTGTAGTTTTCAGAACATTTCAGCTCAGAATGACCTCTTCAGCATTTACCTTATTTCGACAGCTGCGAGCAGTCATTTAGGGATAGCTCTCCATTTGACCGCGCACTCAGCCCAGCAAAAAGCCACAATTTGTAGCTCTGCCGAGTAAGCAAGATTTATTAGCAAATGCTTTGGGACAAAGCTGACGCTTTCTTAGCCATTGGGCAGGGTAATGGTAACTAATGTCAAATAAAAGGATGAGGTAACGGTAAATTGACGCTGCTATTAATTAGAAAACAGAAGCTAATATGATCTTCATGTAGGTATGCATGATTCAGCGAGATCATTGCATATATTAATAAAAGCAATACGTAGCTCTATCTGGCTTGGGGTGTTCACCTTGTTGCTTGCACTGTAGAAGAAAATAAAGCTTCAGTTATCAGACCGTCAGACTGGTGGCGTTAGTGTTCTGAGCAGTGAGTCCGCGCTACCTGCAGAAGCTAGTGATTGGATGTCTCAATTTTCAGTCAGACCCCAGGAGTATCAGTGAGCGACTGAGCCCAAGTGACTATCGGCTGAGGAAATGGCAAACCCCATTTTTGGATCCATTCCAAGGTTATTTGTTCAACAGTTGCTAACCCGTCGAAACGAACAGTAAGAGTACTGCCTGCTATATGGTCTTCCCTCCAAAGACAACACGTACAGCCTGATGGTGGCTCACCAGGCGGTCCTGCACCACTGGTTGCGCCCATTTGTCAGAGAGGATCGGCCGACTTCAAGGCTGCACTCATTCTCATGTGAATCCCTTTCGTAGCTGACGCGCGACAGGTCACGGGCACTTTGGGCGCCAGAGTACGTATAACCAGCTCGTCTAGGCCACTCAGCCGCCTGACAAAACGGCAAGGTCAGGGCACTGCGCTCACCTGCGCGAGAAGGCATAGGTCAGGATAGGCCTTTTGACCGTAGCCTTCCTTCCCCAGTTCAGGGCACTGACCAAGCCAGCAGGAGGCCATTGATGCTTTGGCATCGTGCCAACGGGTCGTAGGGTCGGATCGATACTAAGAGGCGATCGAGTGCGCGGGTGCGCTCGCCGTTGACGCTTCACCCGCCATCAAGGCAGCGCTACCCGGCGCGCCGCTGTCCGGTTCCTTCCGGTTGTTTGCAATTGGTGGTCGCCTGGCGCAGTTGGTTCACCGATCGCTGGCGGGCGAGGGCGATGTTCGCGGCCACCGTTTCCTACTGGTTCGTAGCCGCTGCCATCGTTGTCATCATCTAGCTGTCATAGTCTTCGTCGTTGTCCGTGGATCCCCATCGCTTATTTGCCTCGTACCATCAGTGAGGGAGATGTTGAAGCGTTTGCCGGCTTGCATATTTCCTAGCTTATGGCCACACAAGAGGTTGCATGTGTTTAGGGGCCTAAAAATATCAGACGTATGGGTACAATGCTATACGTAGAATTTTATTTGCGGATGTGTAGGCCCATGTAATTATGCCTGTACTGATAAATGTATGTATGTATGTTTATGTACATGTATATGCATGTGTCATTCGAAGCCGGAGCAGCCGCTATGCACGCTAAGCCGTCAGATTATCTATCAATTCCTGCCCGTCGACTTAATTTGATGCTGCAGCAGCTGCCCGCTGGGAGTTCGTGGGTTCACGCCGGTTTATTGAATTGCCTGACTTGTCGCCGTTTCAGTCTCCATAGCTGACCACTAGCGCGGCAAGTTCGCCAGCAGCGTTCCCGTTCGTCCGATCCGTAGTCCGAGGATACGCTTTCCCTTACGACGACGCTCCCTTCTTTTCACGTCGTCCAACCGCCGTTGACTCGCCGCCGCCTTCTGCCTGCTGCCCAGTCGCTGTCATCGTCAGTCAGTCAGTCAGTCAGTTAGCGATCGTTGCCGAAGCCGAGCCGCCGCCGCTGCCGCCGTCGTCGCCGCTGCGCCGATGGCAGCAGTCGCCTGAAAGTCGTCCAAGGAGTCACATTAGTTGTCTATATGTTCTCCTCATTTCACCATCTCATCTCGTCGTCAGGGCCCGTTATCCAATAAGCTTATCCATCTACTGCTATCTTCATCATTCCAGTTACTGACAAGGTGCGCTTGGTGAGCAAATGTCCAGAAGAAAGCAGGCAAAGCCAACACAACTACGAGGTTAGCTACTATATCTCTGTTATTGTGTTCTCTTGTATTTTATTTTTCTATCATTATTCCATGATTGAGCATAGGGTGTTTTATTGTATGCTGATTGGATGACCTGGTCACTTTTCGTTGCACCTGCCAGAGCACAATGGGTGCGGTTGCTGTTGGCCTGCTGCGAAAGCGCACAGTTGTGCTGCGTTGAACATGCGCGCCTGGCCACAACTGGCCGTTGGTCTCATTTAATTTGTTCCTTCATTATGCTGGCGCGATTGACATCGTTTTCTTTCATTTTCACTTTCTTCTCTATCTCTCACCTCCTTGGCTCGACTAGGTAGCAGCTTAGGCGGTAGCCTGGTGAGTGAGAGAGAAAGAGCGCGCGCGAGAGAGGGAGTGAGTGAGTGAGTGAGGTTGCTCCTATCTCAAGGATCGATTTTTTCCTACCTCTCCGACCGACGATGACGGCTGCCTGGCGATGAGTACGTAGGCAGCGGCCTCGGCCCAGTTCCGTTTAGCCGTTAGCGTGCAAGTCCCTTGACTACGTCTGCGGCGCCGGCTGTCACTAAGGGTCGGCTTGCGGCCCGCCGGAACACTTTTTCAAAGAGCACTGCCGGCCGCCGGCTCGCCTCTTCTTTCATCGACAAACAAGAAAGAAATGGAACTAGACGCGGCGGCTGAAACGCCGTCGGCCCTAGTCGCGTGGGCCCAAAGCTCACTGCTGCACGGTTCATTGCTGGGTGACGTCCAGCGGTCGATAATGAGCCGTCATTAAGGCCATATGGTGCCCGCACGCTCCCTCTTAGTAGCAGTTAAGCTAAGGCACAGACGGCCAGTAAAAGAGTAGCATCGTGGCGGACGACGGCCTGGCGCCCGATGTTGCCTAATGGAGCCCCATTAGCTCTCTCTTCTCTCTTTCTCTCTGTCACTTTCTCTCCCCCTCAGCCTCATCAGTAGAGCACCTTTGGCAAGCGAAGCTTTAAGGAACGAAACTGTGCACTATACATTGCGATTGCAAGTTTGGGAACCTGCTACCATTTCGTATCCTCTGGCATAAGGGACATGAGGCATGCTGTCCCATCGGATTGATTCAGCTTGATTAGATTGGTTGTCAATAGATGGTCATTATTAAGCCGATATGTGCAGGCAGAGAGAGAGAGCCCGTCTGTCGGCCGAACGTTGATCGACCAGCGCCATCAGGTTCCAGGGTAGTTGGCGAGTACCCACTGTCGATCGAGTTGCCCGCTGCCTTCCTGGGTACCCTGTTAGCGAGCTGTCCTTCTCTAGCATCGATTCGCCCGTCGCCCCCCCCCCCAATCGATCCCTGTCAGCTGTGACCACGAAGAAGGCTTTGCGACCGCGCCGTTTTAACTGCTACGGCAAGGAAAACGGGTCCTCTGCCTTCGCTAGATCAATTGGTTCCTGAATAAGCGGAGATGATGCCGGTCGAAATACGTAGTTGCGTTTTCTGTGAGCGCAGTTTACTTGCTGTTCGCTGCTAACATGGTTTTAATTTGCGTAAGTAACATTGGTTGCTTTCCAGTAGCGAGTGATGAGCTTGAAGGACTTGAGACTTCGCCCCACTCGAGTCTTAGTATGGAGCAGCCGGGTACATCAGCCGCGACAACCCCTGAACCGGAGGCGGATCGCGACGACCAAAGCGTTGCCGAAGAGAAAACGTCCAGGAATGATTTGGTTGAATCCTACCATAATGGTGGTCTTTTCGCTTGCACCTACTGCCCGTATTCGTTCGCGACGCCTGGCGCATTGAAGAATCACGAGCAGGTGGGTAATGCCAGCAGTGCTATTGCACCATATTTTAACCGGATTTTAGGAGCACGCTGCACTGATGCCCTACAGGTGCACCATCTGCGGCAAAGGCTTTAAGCACAAACGGTCACAAAATCGGCACAATAAGCTCCACTCTGGTCTTCGCAAGTACAAATGCACCATTTGTGATTCGCGCTTTTTCCGGTATGTTGTTCAAATTGAAAATACTGCTTCTTCTGACGGCGTCTTGAAATTTTATATTCTGGTACGTTAGGGGAAAACTTCCCTTTCCTTACCAGAATATAAAATTGGTATATTGATCTAGCTTAACTTGCTTTCCTGTTGAATTATCACGTCTCTTGCCTTCACTGTCCTCATCAACGGAACTGCACGCGGATTTACGCGGGTGGATTGTGTGCCAGTACGTACGATTGCCTCTTATTTGGCAGGTCAGATCGTGGTAGTGGTGAAAGCGGTAGCGATAGCGCTTGACGGAACCCTCTGGGAGAGTGATTGAAGGGAAACTAAGTCGAGGTCGCCTAGCCAAGGACGACTCCCGTTGACGGTCTTGATACCCTGAAACAATTTGTTCACAGCGCAGAGAACAACTGGGACCCACTTGGTGCCTGCAGCTGTTCGCGTTGTGTGTTTCTCTCATGATCAACTTTGCAAAGAACATTTTTTTCTTCCAGCGAGTCGCAGTCCTGACAGTACTCAGCTCTATTCTGACAAGTTAGAAGGGAAGGTGCGCCTTGCCAATTTACTCGCGCGTGGTGTATTGGGGACCATAGAGATTTGACTGCGCTGGACCATTATGACGCACAGCACTTTGGTCGTTATGCAAGTTCTTGAAAGATTTCAATTTCGCTGATGGCAATTTGCAACGGAAATACAGCATTGCAGGCGTGCTAAGATTGCTAAACGGCCATTTTAATTAACCAAAAACTGTTTTCTTACATCATTATGCCAAGTATTCATACTTCAAAAGCCGTGAGCTGCGAGTGATTTCACATCGTTCCACGGAAGCCCCTGAAGCTATGCTTTCTCTTGAAATTGAAAAGTTTCTTAAGAAAAATGACGATTTTCTGAACGCACTGTAAGACATGAGACTCTATTTTAATAACGGATGTTGAAATATTGTATAAGCTTTTATTTTACGGTAGGTACCCGTTTTGTTTGTATTCAATTTACATAACCGAAGCTTTCGGGATTATACCATAACCCGTCATCAGCGGTAACCAGCTTGATTTTTCACAAAACATGTACAGAACATCCAATACCAACTCGCCAATCTTTAATATAGAACATCCATTAATTGAGATTATTGTATTTTACTTTGACATTGAATAGCGGGTTCTTAGTCACGGTTTCTCGTAACATTTCTTCCGTTGGTGACGACGTGGGAACCGTTGAAAAATTAAACGCCTTAATCTGCGATCTCCGTGGCTTTCGGAAGTGCGCATGTCCCGTCTTCAGCGGCGACGATGAATGTGAATGGAATTTACAAGGTAGAATGTGCACGAGGAGGATTAAGTAACCAGATTGGTTTACTAAGAAATTTTAAGTTCGTTTTGCTCGGGATTCTGGTTTCCGCTGTTCTTGTCCCATGTCTAATTTCATATAAAACTTGTAGTTAGTGAAAGCAAGCAAGCGGTTAATGATGCTTGTCCAGTTTTCACTGACCTGCTTCCTTTGATCCTGGATGAAGACTTAAAATTTTTTAAGGCGGCAATGAAAGCATGCGGAGTTACGGAGGCCTGAGCAACGCGAGGCATGCTCTACAAGAGCCAAGGCCTTTCTTATTTGAGCCATGACCTTAATAGGTTCAAGCTATTGCGGTCGTCCTCTGCCACGCATGTCTATCCCTTCTATTCAGTTTTTGGCTTTTCGATACCTGTTCATATTTTCTACGTGTTCTTTCATACGGTGGATTAAAGTGTTTTCAACTTCTCCAATATATTATCCTGTACCATCAAGTTTAACCTCGTTTAACTTGTACTTCTAGAGGACGAATTCTTAAAATCGTTCCTTATTAAAAATCTTATGTTAGGGGAACTTCTAAAGAATATTCTGAAATTCAAAGCGCTGCCTGACCGTTTGACTTTTTCTCGCATACCGGTGTGGTAAGGTACCGCTTGTAACGAACCCGTCGTTGGCGGCCTTGTGTTTCCTACCCTGACACTCATAAATTCTATGTTTGATCACTGTGCTGACGAGTTTTTTCGGATAACCATTAAGAGCGTTTGTCTTATGCAGCGGAGAAATTCCAGATCGCAAATGTGAATCACATTGATTCCGTTAACAACTAACTTCAGATGATTTGGTGAATAATGTAGGCGTCTGTTCAAGTATGTCGCTTTTCTGTAAGCTGGTGTTTTCAGGTGAACCCTGGAAGGTTTTCAGGTGACTAGTACGCCCAGGAAGGGGAGTCTATTATTGGATTCTTTTTGGACGGTGAATTCTATTTGTTTAGGAAAGATGCTTTGAAGTTGTTTCAACAAAAAGATCCTCACCGTTTTGGATTACAGCGAAGATATCAGTGACGTAACGTTTATATAAAAACAGGTGGTTACCAATTGACGTAACGTTTAAATATTCACGAGTTTAGTGATTCACCCAAAGTGGAGAAGGTATGTTGATCAAAGTTTTCCATGAGCATAATACTTTGGCCAGTACCGGTGATAAGCTACTTTCCGTTCAGACACCATTATTTTCCAAGAAATATTTCCCTTAGAATTGAAAGTAATTAATTACCTTCCAGCACGCAAAAGCACACCAGGTTTTTAATGTGGAAAGCGCTAAGTTTTATTGTCCGTAATAGAGTTTATGCGAATGCAGTAATTTGTGTACTGCGGTAAAGATGTTTGTCAGAGCAATACTTGTGAAAAGATTGTTGATGTAATAGCTCACCAAGACTATTGTGGGAGACGTATCTTTTATGTCATTGCAGAACTACTTACTGTTTCAGGCGTGAGACTGTCAGTTGCCTGGAGAGGTTCGATTATGTCCTTTAGGTGCGAGCATAGGTTGGACGTAACACTGCCGGCGGTTGATGTTGCCGGTAATGGGAGTCCCTCTTCCCGCATCTTAAGGAGTTCGTGTAGTTGAGAGCTCTGACATCCTAAAACAAAGCGAAAGGTTGGACTAGTTGATATAGCATTTATCCTGTTTCTGCAATAAATACATTTAGTAAATTGGCCGGAAGTTTCCTTCTGTGTAGGGTCTCATGGAACAGATTTGTAAATATCGCTCATTGAAAGTACATTGTTCAGTCGGGAACCATAACAACGTTTCCTTTATCTGCCATTGTAGTGACCATGTCTTAGCTCAGTTTGAGTTCCCTCAGAGCTTGCCATTTATCTTGAGTAAGGTTGATGTATCGCTTTCTGCAAATGTTGTATTATTTAAGCATTGGTATCCTTAATGTTAGCTGCTTTGTTCCTATCAGTTGAAGCGAGGCTGCGTTCTATACGCGCGGCCAAATCCACTGTAAGCGGGTGTTTGCAGGCTTGGCATCAAATCTAATCCTTCGCTTAAAACCATTTGCTGGAAGTCTGATAAGGTGCTTGAGCTTAGGTTGAACAAAAGTTCGTCCAGTGCCAACGTTGAATTGAAAGCTGTCCGTGGTGACCTGTTAAATTCCCACGCTTGTCGGTTGCCTAACGAGTTGAATTTTCGTTCCAACACTATTTTTTGAGTGCTGGAAGCCAATGCTCTGCAACAAATGACATGCTGTTGTAGCTGGTTCATTAAATGCTCCTCAAATAAACTATTCTTGAACGAAGACGTGGCTTGTAACTTAGCCTTAAAAAGTGCAGTGGTTCGTCCGTGGTCTCCGATCATGCTTCATAACAAAGAGAAATCTGCGTGAGAAATTATGCGGGACGTGCGATTGTTGTGTGTGCCCCGATTTTAACTGGAATGACTTCCGCAAGAGACCGGTATCCTTACATTTCAAAAGGAATGACAGTTTTCCTTTGACCAGTTGTCTTTCTGGTTAATTGCTCTGAAGATCGTGCATTTTGTAATCCATGTACGCCGTAAACACGTTTGATGGTATTGAATAGTAGGTTTTTAGTAATGGTTTTTCACAACGTTTTTTTCCTTTGGTGACTACTTCAGAACCGCCTACAGTGGATTTGATTGCGCCTCCTCTACAGATCGGAACAAAGCAGTTGACATCAAGGATTCCAATGCCTGACTAATAAGGCATTCAAAAAAGCCGGTACATGTACCTTACTCAAGCGGAATGGCAAGCCCTGAGGGAACTTTTGAGTCGAACCAAGACCTGCTCATTACAACGGCAGATAAAAGAAACATTGTCATGTTCCTCGACTGAACACTACTTACAAAAGGCTTCTGACCTTTTAATTAATGACATCCGTAGACCTACTCTATCAAACCCTGCACAAACGATTAGGAAAAGTCTGACTAGGTTACTAAATTTGTTTATTGTCGAGACGCAGTCTTGACTAGCCCAGCCTCCTTTTGCTTCCCGTAGCCGCAATCTTGAATAATAAGGCGCTGCTAAGATCCATGAGGAGGGACTGCCACTCCGTCTGTTAATAACAACCATGAGCAGTGTTAAATCCCACCTATGCTCATAGGCGAAAGACATAGCCAAACTTCCTATCAAAGGCATAAGCGACAGTCTCAGGCGCAGAAGAGTAAGCAGTTCTGCAATAACATAAACTATATGCTTGCCTCCCGCAATGACGTCTTGGTGATGTATGATATCCAGAATCTTTTCACAAGTCTTGCTCTGATGAAAAACCTTACCGTAAATTACTGCATCCGCCTAAAACAATATTACAGGGAATAAAACTTAGCGCTTTCCATATTAAAAAGCTGGTCTCCTTTTGCGTGATGGAAGGTAAATGATCTAACTTCCAAGGAAAATTTTTCTTGCAAGGTAATGGTGTCCCAATGGGAACTGGCTTATCACCAGTACTGGCTGATGTATATATGGCACACTTTGATCGGAAAACCTCCGGTTTGGGTGAATCACAACCCATCGGGTATTTAAACGGTACGTGGATGATACCTTCGCCATAGCGAAAAATGGCTAGGAGGATCTTTTGTTGAAAAATGTTCAAAGCATCTTTCTTAAACAAGTAGAATTCACCACCGGGAAAGAATCCAACAATGGACTCCCTTTCCTGGACGGACTAATCATACGACCAAAGTTCATCTGAAACAACAGCCTACAGAAAGTTGACATATTTACAGGGATACACACATTGTTCACAGATCACCTAAAGTCCGTTTTTAGCGGAATCATAAATGGATTGACGGATGGCACCATTCGTATCTGCTGTCCAGAATTTCTCAGTTCTGAAGACCGCTGCACAGTACGAACCTTCTTAAATAAAGGTTATTCGGAAATACTCATCAACACAACTAACTCCTGAAAGAAGCCTTCAGCTATCCGCCTTTTCTTCATGAACATTAACTGGAACCGAATGGCTACATGTGCATGTCCCAGCGTATTTTTAGTTAAGCATTTTTGGTTTGAGCGAAGGCTCCCAACTGGTTTTGACTCTACATTGGATTCAGATAATCTGATGCGCGGCATCCTGCCCTCCGAACTACATCTGTCCAGAGATCGCCGACAGAATAGCCTTGATTTCTGTCCAGACAATTATTATGACGGATGAACACTGCTTCTTATATTTTTCGTCATTGATCATGGCTTCCCTGGCATAAGTTCATGCCAGTGAGGTCATGCTTGCAGTCAGCCGTGTGTTCAGCTACTGCATATCTCTGTATTAAACTTTCCATCTCTTGCTTAAGGCTTAATATTGATGCTCTTCCATTTGCTTTCGGTACGTCCATTCCATTTAATGTGTTTTCAGCATTTTTGTATCCCTTTATGTCAGCGAAGTACATTCACCCTATCTAGTAAGGTCTAGCCAGTTTCACGAATCTGACCGACATGGCATTCGCACGCTAGTTGATTAGCTCAGCCTTTCGCCATTTCTTCTGTTGGTGTCCGTTTGTCATTTTGCAATAGCGAAATTAGGTGAGGTGATGAGGTATTTGTGAAGTAGCTTACACTTCGTAACGGGGCCTGTGTTTATTCTTTAGTCTTTAAATAATACAGATTTATAGCCACCGTTGGCAAAAACTCATTTACAACAGAACGGACAACGCTTACCGAGCGCCGCGGGTAAACAACCGATAGTCTTTAGTGGAATGCGCGACCCATTTTTCTTGGATATTGTTCTGAGTACGTTTCATTATGTATGAGAATATCTGTTGCTTGGTTGAGTTTTATTCCATTTATGAAAATGGTTGTCGCTTTGGTATGCGTTTGGCAGGCAAGATAAGCTCGTTCGATGATTTTACTAAAGATTCTGCAATTGATAGAAATAGTAACGAAATGTTAGGGCTTGGAAACGAGCTGCAATTAGACCTACATGAAGAGAATATTCATCAGCTTATCATCATGTAAGCTGAACGGCTTTCGAATGCGGGTCAGATCGAACTGGTGGGAAAAAGAGCTAGGAAGGTTGAGACCGAGGAAAAAATTATACCTTAAATGACAAGAAGGAGCCAGCAACAAAGAAACTGGCTGAGGAGTTTGCTACTATAAGCAGTGACATAGAGATGATAGAAGAAATGGACAATCAATTGCGAACGGTGTGTAAAAGCTGATAGATTCAAGAAGCTCTCGCTTGCTAGAGAGAAATGTATAAAGGAGTGAAGAAAAGTGCACAAACAAAACTTGATACCTTCTTAAAGCAGTGTACGTCTGCTAAAATCAGTTGTCACTGAAGTCCCATCTTCCAGCTGTCATTAAGTTATGCTCGGAAAGAAGTTCGTGAGGCTGTCGGTGCGCTATTCTTATCTAGCTAGCGGTCTACCAATTTCAGCTGAGTGCATCAACATTGTTACGGATCAGTGTGCTCTCGTATGTGTATGTACGTTAATGGTTCCCACATACGGCATTCTACGTTTCATCTCCACAACATAACTGCTGCATTGTAAAGTAGGCTTGCATGTGATGAACTGTGAGCTAATGCAAGTGTTTAACGTTGTTAAGACAGGCTGCACCGACCTTTGACCTTCCTTACGTTCTAGTCTTTGATATGAGTTGTACCCGTTTCACCGTGACAGTTCTCCGTACCGTCTTTACGTTTTGTCGTAGCCGTTTTACCTTGGCGGTTCTCTGTACGCGGACTGAAATCGGTTGAATACCATGTTCCAGTTCAGAGTTTACCTTAAACACAAGCCTAAGCCTAAACGTATACCTAATACGGCATTGAACCAATGTGGGGCTGGTGAATGGTTACGCTGAAAAGTTCTCCTAATGAAACACCGATGGTACGCTTCAGCATTAAATGCATTGATTGCGCTTTTTGGCTTACGATGGTTTCGATTTACAATAAAGCGCGCGGAACGAAATGGCATCATAAGTCGGTACCCTCTCGTCGGTAGTCGGAATTTTCCAAACTGCGTTTGTAATAAAATTACTCAGCTAGAAAGATCAGCTCGTCTTAGAAATCTCTTTAACTGCCGCTGTGTGGTATTAATGCATACTGATAATATTGCTTTGTTGGTTTTGCAGATCAGATCACCTGAAGCTGCACATGAAAACTCACGAAATATCCAAGTACGCTTTCGTTTGTGTTATCTGTCAGCGAGGCTTCAACTCTAATTCCGCATTGGAAAGTCACTTTCAGGTGAATACAACTGATTATGGTGATCCCATTTTTTGAATATTTGCAATTGTTCTTTGAGGTTTATCATAATAAGGGTTCGCAACAAGCGACTTCTCCTGATCGTGATCGTGACACAACGTTCCAAGATGAAACAACACTGCTCCCGTCAAGTACGGCTGAACCGAGCGGCTACAGACAATCAGCAGAAGATCTTAGTTTTCTGGAATGCAGTATTTGCCATTTGCGCATGCCTAGTTCAGAAAGTCTGCTGTGTCATTTGGACTCTCAGCACAATTTGATAAGTAGTTGTACTCCTGCTGAAACGCATACTTCGGCAGCGGACAACCCGGCAAGTAGTAACAGTGAAGTAATATTTTGTGTGCTTTGTCCATCTGCATTCGAATCAACCGACGAACTGGAGTCTCATTCAGAAAGCGTTCATGGCATTAAACACAGCGCTATTCTCGCTCAGATCACTCAACTCAGCCTTCCCCTATGCACGAGCGAAGACGACCAGTCTGAAGATCGTAATCGGCGGCAGCCGCAACAGAGATCGTTTACCTGCGGTTTCTGTACCGATCAGTTTCTCAGCGTTTTCGGGTTACAAAAGCACACGCTGCATAAGCATTCGCTGAAGGATCTGCAGCTGCCGGTGAGCAACGACCCCACGTACGATTGCGACGTTTGCGGCCGATCATTCGAAAGCATATTAGCATTACATTGCCATATATCTACCGCTCATAACTCGGCAACCGTCGACGGTAGACAAAACGGATTCGACCAGGCGGTTGAGCCAAACCCTTCAACTTCGTTACTATCCGCTAATATGACAAAAAGTGCCAGCGTATTTCAATGTGGCCAGTGTGACGTCGTGTCAACCAGTCTGAAATCCTTCACGTCCCACATGCAGCAGCATTTAACGGAGCAGTCACAAAGTATGGAAGATTGCAAGAGCAAACGGTGCGACCTATGCGGTCTTGTTCTGGACACAGAGCTGGAATATGATACTCACCTAATGAGTCATTACTTACAAAAGGAGTCACACTACGTTTGTGATAAATGCAATAGATCCTATACGACATCAGAGGACCTTCAGAAGCATCTGTTCGACTTGCACGCTGTGCATTTGTATCGATGTGCCTTATGTGGCAGCATCCATGACAGCCGTCCTGATTTACAGGTTAGTATTTGCCTTTACCCTTGCGCAGTAGGAACGAAATGGTGCTGCCACTTTCTGTTTGATAAAACTAATAGGTTTAGTTTTCTACAGGTACTGACTCTGTGCAAAGGGCTTTGATTTGCTCACAATGTGTTTCTTAAATACGGCGATTTACAATGTAGTTTGACTTACACGTTCGTTACCAGAAACCCAATGTTCAAACAAGCTTGACTTCATGATGCATCGCATTTCTTTGGGAAATAGGTTCAAAAACAGTATGGCTATTATTGGTACGTTATTGTGTGCTTATCAGGATCCTAAGATTTTCCTTGCAAAGCTACATTCCGCTCTCGCTTCCTGCAGGTTTTGCTATGTTCAAATGGCACCGCAAGAATAGCAATAGTTGATTGTGTTTGCTCAAAAATGCGGGCAATGAATGAAACCTTATTGGGCAGGCGTTGCATTTCTTTCAGTCCTTTAGGACTTTTCACCTGTTTGAGTGGAAGTCTCTCATCGAAGGTTCAAATTTGAACAACGTTGCTAGCTTTCGAGACATGCCGCGTCCCGTCCTGGAGACTAGCCACGTTATTGTTATTAATAATAAGTTCTGAGAATTCGATTAACAGTATTCCGAAATCTTCGACAATTACCTTCTTGTGCATTCCAACGTGGCATTAGGCCGTTTCTTCATTCAAAATTTCAATATGTTAAAAATATCTACATTTTCAAGATGGATAATATTAATAAATTTGCAAATTTATGGGACATGATATATATTATGAGGTAGCAAAGCCTTACCCGAAGTATACCAGTTGTCTCAGTTAAAAGTGATTTATTGCTATTATGATAGGAACATGGTAAAGGAAATATTCATGAGTATCATAGTTCTTTTGGCGTAATCTCGTGTCCGTAATTATGGTAATCACTTTCTAACCAACCACGCCTTTGAAAGAGACTTGGTAAAGCTTCTTGTTATCTCATCGATCACTAGAGCTAGCCTGTATCATAGTTACTAAGGTTACTAGGGTCTTCTATGCTAAAGGTTCATGTAGCTCTTCTCAAAAGCTTTATCTCAAGCTGCTTTAGACACGAGGTTTTTAAAACTACATCCCGCAGCGAACCTTGTTATGACGATGTTAACTATTACGGAGTAAGACGCTGTTATGCAAACGTTTCATCAGGGGATGGTTTGGAGCAGCAATATGAGAATCTTTTCTTTATACGCATTGAATTTACTAAAAGGTGTCTCGGTTTAGGAGCATTTTGCGATAACTCATCGTAGCGAACAGCTACGCCACCGATGCCGTTCCTGTAACGCTGTATTCAACGCAGATGAACAATTTCTGGCTCATGTTCATGTCGCCCACCTAAATAAAGTTGGCAAGTCGTCATCTCCTAACACCACAGTTGTGCCTTTCTATTGCACTGTATGTTGCATAGCTTTCAACTCAGAGGTTGAGTACAGGGCCCACCGGCATACACTATTTAAATGCCCGTTGTGCTCTGAAGCCTTCGACGTCGAATATTTGTACGAAAAGCACATTAACAATGCCCACGGGGAGCAGGCCTTGCTCATAGCAGCAGTCGCTGCCGCAGCCGCTGTTGGCTCAGGCGGTGCTTGGAGCCTACCAAGGAGACTTTTGTCCAGTGATATGAAGCGTCACTGTTCAGATGATTCTTCTCAAACTACTGTTAATGGAAATAGTAGTGCAGGGTCATCCACGTTACCAGCCGTCACCAGTAAGTGTAACATATGTGATAAAAAATGCTCCAGTATGCATGAACTTGCCCAACACAAACTACAGCACTGCAAGGTAATTCATTCGGAGATGTGCAACGTTTGTCGGGCGCCGATTACTTCTGTGGAGCAATTTTTCGCTCACATTCGAATGCATAACTCCTCTGGCGTGCCAGTGGCATGCGTTATTTGCAAACAGAGCTTACTGTCTACCATTGAAATGCATACGCATTCAAAGTTTCATCTCCGGCTCGACTGTTCAACGTCTTGTCGATGTCAGAAATGTGCGGGTCAATCTACTTCCGATGGGCTGAACAACGCGACTGCAACGAAGATGTCCTGCAATTGTCAAGTGGTTGTCAAGACTGAAGCAGAAGAAATTGGTGAAGATGTCAATGGTGCTGTCAGTGATGATCTGTTACGGTCAGATGCCGAAGCAGAAAAGAACGTATCTCCAGCAAGAAAGAATCAATGTCCTAAACGACGAAGAACACGCTCCGTAGAGAACCAGGTAGAAGCGAATATTGATACAAATGTTCAGCAAGACGATGCAAACCAAGTCTGCATGTTGTGCAAAAGAATTTTCGACTCCTCTTCGAAGCTGCAGTGTCATCTTATCGAGCATTCCTTTGTTGGTTGCTCTGGCTTTCAGTGCTATTTGTGCGAAACCGTCTTTTCTAAGCCTCAGCCACTGCAGCAACATATGGCATCCTCACACACATATGAAGAACGAGTTTATGTTTGTCTGCGTTGCGATCAGAAGTTCTTCTTCCGAGCTGAACTTGACAGTCATACCATTGTGAAACACAGCGACTTCGATCCACCGGAAGCATCTGCAAAAGATTTGACTGAGCCTACAGGCGATGAGGAAGCAGACGCAGAAAAGGCTGAGATGAAGTTTTCTTGCTGCTTATGCGGGAGATGGTTTCCTGACTTAACTTCACTGCAGGAGCATAGTGCGGATTGTTCCCTGAACGTCAAATCAACTTCTGACTCTCCTAGCGGCACCAAATGTGTTACTTTGCCGGAAAAGGTGGCTGAAGAGCCATCTAAGGTGAAGCGTATGTACGTGGTTTCTAGCGATAAGAGCAATGACAGCGAGCGGAGTCGGTCATCGCGAATTGCTGGTAACAGAAACCTAAAAGTGGCTCAGCAAGGCACCCATCCTTGCCCTCACTGTTCGAAAGTGTTCAACTCGCCAAGCGCTTTGCAAGGTAAGCTTTACTGGCTTAACGGAAGTACAGTTAACTGTCAGCACTGGTGAACCTAGCTATCGATAACAATGCAAGTCACGATAAAATTTGTTTACCGCTGTTACAGAATAGGTATAGAACTTTTGACGTTGGAAATGCAGTTCATTTTTCATAAACTATTGGTTTATTACTAAACAGTTTTAAGCGCGAGTAGTCAGCCAAGGGATAAGAGCCTGTTGACAGAGTGGAAGAACTACTCCCGTTTGATTATTTACCCTGCCGATAGCAGACGTTGAGGAACAAGATTAAAGCTATTTGCTAGTTCAAGCAAGTGCAAAGTTGAAGGAGAGATAAGCAAATCCCTAATGTCTATTGTTGTCGTACTGCTGTTGTCATTCTGAATCACCGTAGGGCAAGAACTGATTATGGAGACCACTGACCACTGATACTTCTAAAAAGCATTCTTTTTCATCTGGCAACATCTTGTTGACGTGTAGAATTGTTTAATTCCAAGAAGTACGTAAGCTTCTAGAGAGGAAAGCATTCCCTGTATCCATTTTTCTCTAGACCATAAACGGACAATGGGCATTTTGCAGATTTATCGATTTTAATAGAATGTGAGGTTACAAAAGAACATGGACAAAAGAACAGCGTTAGCCCATTGGCTAATGAACGCTTCTTTCTTAATTTCCGCGCTTCAGTGTTGAAACTGTTGCCTCAGGCAAAGCCATTTCATCAGCACGCACCGATGCACTTCTCTCACGGTTTCCTGTATCTCTAACTTTTATCGTTTCGAATGAAACACTTCGTGTCACCCAGAGGCTTTGGGTGAGTGCGCTTGTTCGCACCTTGGCGTTGTTTTTCAATTCAGAACAGAGCTTTAGAGAGCTTTATTCGCAGCTATTATTGCTTAGGTAATTCTGAGATGTTCTCAGCTCTCATTGCTAATGCAAACTGAATGTTCGGTTGAGTGTGATATGTTTAATAATATTAAGGTTTCTTGTCGTTACGTACTGACAAGTTAATATAGGACAGTGTTTCTCATAGTGGGCGGTACCGCCCCCGGGGGGCGGTGGAGACGAAAGGAGCACTTGAGGGGCGCTGGCGCGGCCAGGGGGGCGGTAACGCCCCCTGGGAGCAACAGACGACTGAAGCTTCTGGACGTCTGCAGCGGCACCACGGTAGAGCAGGAATTCCATTTTCTTTTTGCTGCTATTAATCGTTGTCGTTTTCGCATTCCAAGCCGCGAGATCACTGTACACGCGAGCACCAGTTCCTGGAATTGCATTTTCTTTTGGCTGCTACCTGATTGTTGTCGTTTTCGCCAAGCGGCGAGGGCGAACAGATGGAGAGCTAATGAGTTGACCAAATATATTTTAAATCGGTCAACGTTCGCTTGAATAGGACATTTGGAAGCTCAATTGAGCATTTAGGAGATTCATGTAGAACCCAAGAGTCATCTCCATTAATGAGACCACCTGACAACGCGAAGGTTTGAGCTTTTATAGGGACTTCAGTGGCACACTGAATCTGCGTGCTTTTTGTTCATCCGCATCAGCTCGTGTGGCGCAGGAATCAGTCCAGCACGTTTATTTAAACGAGTTTGTTCAATCCTCATATTATGGTCGTATGGGAGAACAACGCAGCCGTCGCCACCTGACAGTCAGTTTGCTCACTGTTCCTCCAGCTCTGCCTTAAATATCCAAACTGTGGCTTGTCTTCGATATTGAAATCTCCGAAGTGAACTTAATGAACCATCCTTTCGTCGCTCGCATTCTCCAGGCAGCTTTTGCATGAAAGAGTCGAAGATGAGCTTCAGTTGGTCCAAAACCAGGATGAAACAAAAACACGGTGTCTCAGATGGGTTTGCGTAGGCTTCAATTTCTGAGAAGGTACTATGAAAATCGGGATGAGGAACTTACCTTGCAGTACGGCTTAAGTACAGCTTCCCTGCCGCCAACTTGTTCAAGCGCTTCATCTTGAGTAGTCTCGATGAAACATTTTAAGCTAATGTTGACAAGAGTTGTATCGGCCCAACGCATTAATATATGCACATATATCCATTGAAAGGAGATCAAGCAGTAGGAGTACTTTTCTGATGCAAGGAAGGCTATTAAGCGATAATAACTAAAGGAGCGTATAAACGACTTGATTCTAACAGAAGACTTTTAAACTAAGCATGCAAAAGTTTTATTTGAATCCTAATTAGCAATGTTTCTAGGCCACTCACATGTACACATGGGTTCACGTATACACCAGTGTTCGAAATGTAAACGTGAGTTTCCCACGGCGGCTAAAATGCGCAATCACCAGCGACAGCACAGCGGTGACAAGCCGTTTCCGTGTGAAGTGTGTGGACGGTTCTTCTCCCGCAAGGATAATCTGAAAGTGCATATGAAAACACACTTCAAGTACAACAGCCTCAACTCGCTGACCGACCTGCCAACTATGGTTTCACCCGGTGCACGCTCTGTGCTTTCGAACCTAGGTTCGACTTCTGCTAGCGGTGCCGGGCCGCAATCAGCAACCAACAACTAAAGGCATTTATCGTTGTTTCTTATTATTCGTTTTTTACCCATATTGAACGTGGATTGCCTAATTCACTATCACATTTTTAAACTTGTTGAACTTTTAATGTTTACAACGGTCACTCCCAATGTACGTTGCAATCTCTCCCAACTCTTCATAGATGGGCCTTTAAATCACCTGTAGCATCCTGGCTGCTTGTACATTGCGCTGACTACCGCATCCCTTCCATACGTGCACATTTCGTTTCACTTGTATTCTGTTTTTCGTTAATTTGAAGCAGTCAGTGCTATGGCGTGCAAGACTATTAATACTTCCTTTTAATCTGCAGCCCCTGTGTACACGCATAAAAGGAGAAAAGATTGTTGCCAATGTCAGGTGTTAATAGTGCTTTTCGGCTGAATAAACATTGGGCCCACAACGATCGGCCATGGACTACCTGGGGAAATTATTTCACGGTTGTACGGAGGTAGAAGTGCAAATGAATCACCAAGCTTCAACGCATAGTGAGCAAAAATATCTGCATCGAACATTATTATAGCACAGCTTGTTTGGTCATCACTACAAACGTCGCAAAAGCATCGTACACAATTGAATTCCTTTACGGTAGACTTCAGCTTGTACTCTAGAGTTGAATTAGCACATGTGTTGTCGCTAGTCATACTGCGCAACTTATAAAGCCAGATATTTAAGTGTGAACTCTGCTGATTTGCCCAATGTTGAAATTGCTCAACTAATCCACCTTTGACAACTTTCCGACGTTTCATTTGCCTAGAGGTTCGGTGAGGAGGTGCGACTGCATCAAGCGCTGCTTGTCCTGTGAAGTTCGGAAGAAGTGGAGAAACGACCGCAGGCGCAAGATCATTTGAAGACTCATCCTCAGAAAGTTGGAGAGTTTCAGAAAGTGAAGTGCCGCTGCCAGAAACGCTTTCATACGTTTCTAATCCAAAGGAAAATGACCCCTGTTTCGATGAGCTTAAACTGTTTGCAATAATCTCGTCGTTCGAGGAAACGTGCCCAAGTGTTTTGATGCTTTGAGAACTGGCATGTTTGGATGGAATGCAATGAACTTCAGACTCGGCAATGAGCAGTTCTTCTTTCAGTGAAGACGGTATTACCTCCAGCTGTGAACAATCGGAAGTGTCTATAGACGAGGATAATTCCTGCGACTTGCTCAGACTATCGCCATTCCTAATCCTTGCCACTGACCTAACTGATTCTGTTCTTGTTCCAATGGTGACGTTCAATGAAGTCTTCTCTAGAAGTCCAGGAGGCACCGAAAGGTGCAATCGACGGCTGCACGCAAACTTCCCAGCAGTAGATCGAGAAGCCACGGAACTTGTGTTGCTACTTTCTCTAAAACGTGGAAACTTTGAATAACTAACCAAGTACATCAACAAAGTCCTCTAACCATTCGTTTATCATGGTTTAAGAAGATTACGAAAGAGTTAACAGACTTGAGTGTGATGCTCATAGGAACGTAGGTAAGCCATATTGCAGGATGAGTCCCTCATTCCCATTCTCGTAATGGATAGTGGGAAATTTGTGGCTACGCAAGGTCACTAAGGCACTGTATTTTGTTTTGGTTCCGCTCTGGCTTGGAGCAACCGAAGCCTACCATCGCCTATGCTCTGTATACGAGGAGGATGTCCTCAGCCTGCGCACCGTGATGGCTCAACAAATTCTCCTTTGACGAATTCGCCATCTTGGATAAGCGACAGCCTGGGCACCCGTCAGGTACGGATTTATAAGCAAAGCTTGGGAAAGGCGTCTCCCCTTTCTCACTGACGACGGAACTAGACCGTTCCGAAAGCTACGATCAAAAGTTAGCGCCGTACCGTTTTTATCTAATAAAATCGCCCATCCACCCGCTGGTCGATCAGTTGCTTAGTATACTTACAGGTACTCACTACACAACATAGAACAGGATAAGCCGTGAAAAGATCGACAATGAAGTTACTTAATTTTAAAGTAGATCAACAAACGGTGACAGCACTTTTGATTCAACCTAGTAAAACAATGACTAATTTAGCATCCAGGTGAGTTTCCAAGAATGTTCAATATAAAGCAGAAACAAAATAGACCTTGCATTGGTATTCAAGCTCTCGGACAGTACAAAAGCCTCCTGCAAGCAAAGTGAACAGCAAACGCAAGAAAGAATAATTATATTCAATAGTATTTAGGAATTCAGTTCTAGAATGACAGTTTAATTAGAACATTACCAAAACGAATTCTCTTACGCTGCTTTGATTTTATCCTCCAATTCAGGAGTCCAAGTAATCTCTGCTTCTACTAACTGACACAGAGCATCTGCTTCGCTTCTGCTGCATTTAACAGCAGGCGATTTGTCCTCTGGCCAATCTTGCGGATTTTCCCGCCTTCCTAATGATAAGCGCCGAAATATGGGAGCACGCAGCGGGGAACATGATGGAGAAGTTTCTATTGAAAGTCCAGTAACGACATTTGCATTTTGGGTGTCCATCGGAAGCCAGTAGATATGCAGTTTTAGTTCTTCCTTGCAATGGTTAAGTGACAATACGTTTTTTTGTCGTGACTGACTGCACTAGGAGTGACAAATCTAAGGCATGAAGATGCGCGATCAAAATTTCTCTGACTACAAAGCATACTTACTGCCAACAAATGGAAAAAATAGTTCAGCGCGGCATTACAGTAACAGAACTTGCAGGTACTAAGAAGTTCATGCGTCGTTGCTTTTCTTGCGCTTTTTCTGGAATACAAATTGCCCTCGACGCCGTTAATTAGCAGGTGACAGTAAGCAGAAAGTTTCATAAGGAATAGTTTCAAGCGTAAAAGTCATCTGCTTGAAAATGGAGCGCCTCATAACGGGCTACGGCTTTTCACAAGAAAAAGCGGTTTTTGTTCCAGTTGTGTTCCAAAAGCTTCGATCACTCTTGTGTTCTTTCGTACAACGGGAATAAAACCGCTTTTTCTTGTATTAAAAACGAAACTCCTTCTAACGGGTGTGTGGGAAATCATAATGTTGAGACGGAAGTACGACCCGTTGCCGTTCTGCGCCCTCTGCTAGGCGCTGCTGTTCTGTCACAGGAGATATGTTCAAACTAGAGTACCCCTCTGATTTGACCCAGGGTCAATCGCCCTTTTGGTACGGAAAAGCCAATCACCATACGTATAAACACATATGTTACGTACCCGTAGATACGCGTATAGATTTAGACTTAGGCTTAGCAGAGGGCATGGAACGGCAAGGGTAAAGAAATCGTGGTTGGCCACGTCATGTTGGCCCTGGCATGTTCTGGTGTACTCTGTAAAAGAACAAGTGGATCTATGCTCAGTCCTCCCTCATAGTAGGCCTGCTTAAATGGCTCTGTGAACTGAAAAATAAAAAGATAGGTTTCCTTCACTTTTTCTTGTGAGAAGCGAAGTATGTTTGGGGTGAAGTTTCTCGTGTTGTCCTGGCGAAAGGTGAAGATGTCGCGTTAGCACCGAATAGTTGTTCGAACACCATTGACAGCAGCGAAGCTGCCGACAGTGAAGATGATAAATTTGTTCGCCTACGCTTTGAACTCGTTTTTGACTGTCCGCGGCCCCCTCTGAGAGATGGCTTATTTTTAACTTCCCCTCGGCCGTCCGCAGTGTCTTTGCCTGCAAAGGTTGGTCATTGTCGCTTGTGTGCTATCGCCTTCGGACAGTAAACGATTTCGCAAGAGCACTTCTGGTTACTTTAAATTGACTTGAAAGAGCTAAGCTCTGTCAAAAGTAATCCTCTGTATAGCATCATCTTCGCTCAGTTAGAAAGAGTTAAACAGCTGATGTAAAGTTGCTGCGCACTTTCTTTGGTAAGTGGAGACTGTATTCGCGGTCATTGTTGGATGACTGCATTATTTCCGAGTACTGATTTTCCCCGCTTGATGAAAGTTGATGGTGCTTGAACAGTTGTTCATTTTGAGAACAAGATATAACTCTACTTTAACGCAGGATATGGTTTTGAGCGTTCCTACCGATATGAAAATTGCCCAAAAAGTCATACCGGCAGCACAAGGTTACCTAAATAACTCGTGAAGCGTTAAAAAACGCATATGTAAATTAAAAAATATGCGTGCTATGATAAATATGCGGCTAATATAAAGTAGAAATAATGTACGTATAGTTTCATTTATCATAATTGGGAAGGCAGGGAATACAAGGGGAAGCTGAGGCGGTGCGACATAGACCTGAAACGCAAACTACCGAAAGAGCGATGCTACCAAAAATTGAGAAAGATGTTCCATGAACGGCCCTTTGGGCGATACCAAAAATGAATTTGTCTTGGACGGCCTACAGCCATGATTCTGGAGGTGGAAAACTCTCGAAGGTTGAGTTACTGAACCACAGAAGGCCTCAGAAGGTAGAAGTGCCAAATGCTTTCAAATGGAAAATGAGGTCCAACCTGTGACATACCAAATGGGCCGTAGTCCAAAATGGTCTAAATGCTGAAAAGATGAATGTCTGGGAATACGACGAAACGCTGAATGAGTTGGAACTTCCAGTCCAGAAAGGATCAAAGTCTGGCAATAGGTCAAAACCATGAGTGGTTCGAAACTTCCAGTGGATCAAAATTGCAATTGTTTGAAGCAGACATGAATGCGGGAGTAAATAGCACATTTACGTTTACATTCACCGCGTGGCACGAATCTCCAAAAAAAGATGTGGAGTCGTGTCATTTCGAGAAGTCTTATTTTTTAATTTCCGTCTTTGTTTTGTTGATCTGTATATATGTTTCGTCTACCCATAGCTTTTACGCCACCCCAAGAATCAATAGTATGTGTCACTGCGTCTATACAATTGATCTCTGGAACAGATTTATGCTTTCTTCTGCTCAAAAACAGCTAACCGCCGCTTTTTGAATGCCGATGGAATCGAAGCCCTACTTAGCACACAAGATATTAGGTCTGCCAGAAAGTCTTAGGACACTAAGACAGTTTGTTTTCTTATACCCTGTTTGAGTTGTTGTGCTACGGGTTGTACATCAATGTATAGGTCGCGTTCCGTGCTATCGAACGGTACCTTCGGTTAGACAGTAGCTTACAGTCTTCGTGAGTTAGCTGAGTAGAAGCGTGAGCATGGACGGGAAACTGAGACGTGCAATTTTGCTTTACGAGTTCAAATCTCGGCGGTCTGTAAGGGAAGCGGTTCGTAACATCAATGCAGCGTTTGGTCCAGGCAGTGTCTCCAAATCGACAGCGGGATATTGGTTCAGCAGATTCGCAAGCGGCTGCGAGAGCTTGGGGGGTCCGCCACGGACCGGTCCCCCTTCAAGCTTCGATAACCAAGCCTTAAAGGAGCTAGTGGAGTCGGATCCAACGCAAACCCAAGATGAGATGGCAGTGAAGCTTGGTGTCAGCCGACAGACAATATGTACTCATTTAAAGCAGCTCGGGAAGGTTAAGAAGTTGGATAAGTGGGTCCCCCACGAGCTGAGCGAGAAGCAGATGTTCAGACGACTTGAAGTCTGCTCTTCTTTGTTACGTCGGAACGAGACGGATCCATTCCTTGATCGATTGTCACTGTAGATGAAAAGTGGGTCTTATATGACAATTGTTCCAGGTTTTTAGCCAAAGTGTTCCAGGTTTTTAAAAGGACAAACCGCTACACTCAGTGACAAGGGAGGTTTTGGGAAATGAAGCATAGACGTTTTCTGTATACTGAGAATAAAGGCAGAGAAAGTAAGCTACGCTGTCAGCTAATATAGACAGGAAGGGAAGATAATACTTCGTAATGGGGATTTTGTTTATTATTTACTGTTATACGGATTAATAGGAACCGTTGATAAAAAAAGCTCATTTAGAACAGAATGGACAACACTTACCGGGCGCCGCCGTCTGCCGGCACAAATCTTTGTCCACTAAATGTTTACTTTTTACTTCTATCTCAAGACGAGGAGTTTAATGGAAGTAACTGATGCAGATAGTAAATAATTTTGAAGTCTACTCGAAAAAGGGGGGCATCCTATATCTCATTATCTGGGACTAAGACAGTTACGAAGTGCTCCGTAGGCACTTTCTATGTTTTTCAATTAGCTGATACTTCTTAATTAGCTCCGTTTTGTTCTAAATGAGTTTTTTTATCAACGATGGTTATTAATCCGTATAATTTAAATAGTAAATAAAATTTTTATTACGGAAATTTTCCTGTTCATTTATGCGATACCGAAAAAGATGCGAAGCTTTCGGCCTCCACCTTGGGCCGTCATCAGCGCAAAAGCTTTCTTCGCCGGCACCGGGACCAGCAACTGAGGAGAAGCTCTCCCGTGTCGCCAGCCAACGTGGATATAGCTGCCGAGTCGAACCTTGACTTGTCGAGGTTAATTTACACGTGGCTGCTCCTACAGCAGAGCAGCCTCCACCCTCCGTCCTCGGTGGAGAGACAATACACAATGACAGGGAAGTGCTGAACATAGCCAGTGTAGACCAGCCACGTGTAAATTAACCTCGACAAGTCAAGGTTCGACTCGGCAGCTATATCCACGTTGCCTGGCGACACGGAAGAGCTTCTGCTCAGTTGCTGGTCCCGGTGCCGGCGAAGAAAGTTTTTGCGCTGATGACGGCCCAAGGTGGAGGTCGAAAGCTTCGCAGCTTTATTGGTATTGCATAAATGAACGGGCAGATTTCCGTAAACAAACCTCCCGTTATGAAAAACAAGTGGTCACCAATTTACAAAAACAGTAAATAATAAACAAAAGCTCCGTTACGAAGTGTTAGCTAATTGAAAAACACAGAAAGTGCCTACGGAGCACTTCAGGACAGCCTTAACCCCAGATAATGAAATGTAGGATGCCCCCGTTTTTTGAGTTAATTGACTTTAAATTATTTACTACCTTCTCATCAGTTTCTTCCTTTAAACCCTCCATTCTGAGATATAAGTGAAAAGTAAGCATTTTGCGCACAGCGATTTGTGCCAGCAGACGGCGGCGCTCGGTAAGTGTTGTCCATTCTGTTCTAAATGAGCTTTTTTTATCAACATTGATCATTAACCCATGTAATCTGTAAACAGTAAATAATAAAAAGAAGGAAAGATACATAATGTAATTAAGGACATTCGACCCGTGAAAATTTTTAAATTGCGAAGCTTTCAGGAAGCGTCTATTCCTGTCTTCAGTGCGTCGGTAATGGCAGAAGATGCATTGGTACGTCACTAGTCAGCCAAGATTACTTTAAACGACGGGATTCCTGGGACGTTTAAAAACTGGGAACGATATTAAAAGTGGATTGGGAGGATAGGGGCAGGGCGATCTTTTTTGTTTAGTCCCAAGAATCCGTCGTGACGATCATTCTTCAACCGCAGGAGATTCGTGTAAGAAAGGCAGCACTTAGTGGCCCGTATGATTTTCGTCCACGAGTTACCGATTGCTATGCCACTGTCCCTATTAATGTTTGAATTGTATTTTATGCAAATCGCTTAATTAATCGTCCGAATCATAAATTGCTGCTCTCTGCAGAGCACCTTCGCATGCAGTTGGCCTGTGCAGTACGCAGCGTGTTGCACTAGCTGCTGACGGCTGAGCGGCCTGATCCATTGCTTCATGTGGCTCTAGTGTCGGGGGCGTCCACGTAATGTGTTGAAATGTTCCCCGTTCAAGCGATTGACTGCATACCTGCACCTCGTTAAGGACTTCATGTGCTCCTGGAACCTATATGGCAAAGTATTTCCAGTTTCGCCAATGTGAGAGGCCGAACAATCACATTTTATTTCGTAGATTACTCCAAGGCACTGGTCCAATGGTACTTTTTCTTTGTCATTGCGGAGAATGGCGCATAGGAGGGCAGAACCAGAGAGAAAGTGCCTGCCACGGGACCGCGGATCATCATCTCGTATTACGCAGGCCTTGGAAAAAAATTCAACGGCTTGGAAACAGAGTAAGTTTCAATATCTGGTTCAAAGGAAGCCTGAACCTACGCTGAAGACAGGAACAGGCGCTTCCTGAAAGTTTTGCAAAATAAAAATTTTCAGAGGTCGAATGTCCGTAATTACGTTACGCATTTACACGCGCCCGTTAGGAAGAGTTGCATTTTCAATTCAAGAAGGGAAGACAATACAATGACTAGAACGAACGTTGACAGCGTATGCGATTCCCATTTACAACTCTTTGGAAAAGTCAAATTTGCCAATTCTTCTATGAAACTAATGCTTGCACTACGTAGGGAGAAAAGCTTGATGCAGTTAGTCTTTTTTTGTGTATACCATTGTTTCCTAAGGGTGGGAGATTATGCAGTTTTTGTTAGATACAGAGAAAAACAAGGAAAGCACGCGCGCGTTCAAACAAGTGCGTACAGTTGTTGGTGCAGCATGTTTAGATACTAGTTTACTGTTCAGGTAAAAATGACAGCTGCTGAGAGTATACGAGTTGTGCATGAGACTTCAGTAAACATGAAACAACTTTCTGACATTAGGATAAGTTAAAAATGTAGTCTTGATAAATAGTACTACTTGTTATCAAGCTACACATGATGTAAGCGCTACTAAGTTATGCTTTTTCCCACTGACTATACATGCGTTTCAGCACCGCATCGACGCAAGGCAAAATACTGACACGCTTGTTAATCGGCTCGGCGTACTTTTGTGCCACCATCTAAACAGCACATTTTGATCAAGAGGCACTTCAGTAATGAGCAACTTACAGATCCAATCTGTCCCAGTGCTTGTTTACCAGGCTGATATTTATAGTAAAAAGTGAGGAACTTGGTTACAGCTTCATCTAGATCGGCAGCGGCATAGGTTGAATAATGCTCCAAAGTGGGAGACTAAATTAAACGTAACAAATGGCGGATGGATAAATTCAGTTTCACAAGCGAGCATCACTACCCAATCTTCACCACGCAGAACGATCATTGCTATACGTAGAGCAGCAGCGGCTTGCACAGACGGGTGGATGCTCACCATCGAATAGTCAAGCAGCATAAGTTCAAGAAAGTACTTCGCCATGGCATGCAGTATTTGAGAAGCCTGAAAATGCTATCTCGAACGGGAAATGAACAACTAGCAAAGGAAAGTAAGTAACCGCAGCAGCCCGGCTGAATCGTCGCAAGAAAGAAATCGCTAAAGGGCGACAAATGCGGAACTCCAGTGTGGTCAGGATTTGACGCTCCATCTTCAGCACCACGTCACGTGTGTACGTATAATCCGTAACATAGATGACCTGATTTAAGTCCATAACAAACACATCTTCGTATTTTGACGCCAAGTATAAAGCGGTGACACCAACCAGCTGCAAATCGTTCTTCGAAACCTCTACTTTCTGAAAACGCTCGCCTTTTAGAAGTTCAAATCAAGGCAAGAAGTCATAGTCTGCCTGAAGAAACATGTCGGTGATGTAGACACTCATAAACATTGTTTCAGGAGACAGTTTATAGCGGAAATGAACTTGAACTATCCATTCAACCAACACTGCACGCATTCGAGGAGTTATTTTGCGATAACCGTTCATATAGCTTTCGCGAATCGGATAGGTTTTCTAAATAAAAGCTCTTAAAATGAGTTGCAAGACAGACGCTCTGACTGACCTCGAGAGTCAGTAAGTAGGCGTATATTTCTTTGGCGTAGTCACATAGCAAAATTGGGTTTTTCTCATCATCAATATCTATGATCGGCTTCACACTTTTTGCTTGACTATTATCGTCAGTTTCCATTTGTTCACTCTGAATCTCAGTCTACGATCAGTATCAAAATCAAACGAACTGAATGAAAGCAAGACAAAGTTTACTGGCACCGCATTGTCTTCACCTTTAACTGCCTCAACAATCGCTCCGATCAATTTGGGTTCAGCCTTTCCAGCATCACTCGCAAGTTTCACAGCATCAGCGGATGGCCGTACAGTAGGACGACTATCACGATCATGAAGAACAGCATTGGTGACGAAGCTCTGCAATGATTTCAATCAAAAGTGATTGCAGTGATCAGGAAGCATATAACACAACATGACAGGACAGTAAAACAATTCGAAACAACATAAACGTAAGGGATAAAACAACTTGATGACAAGCGTACGCAACGACTGCAGGAAAAAGGTACTCACCACTGGAAGCTTAGGTGCCGGCGCGATTGCATTATCTCGACTCGCCAGGCAGCCGAAAGCCGATCTACCGCCGCCGTAATTGCCTGCCCCGACTGTTTCATGCTTCGCATGTGCAACAGCACCGGTCTCTCCTTCGGATTTTACAGCCGCTTCACTCTAAAACACAGTCCATGGAAGCAGGCAAGTGTTGACGGGCAACAACGCACCTGAACTTCAGCCTTGTCACGAAACATTTGTGCAGTTGAGCGACGGAAGTTGAAGACAAGAACAAACTTCTAACCGACCACTCACACTGACAAAAACTGGCTAAATGACAAACTACCGTCGAACAGGCTACGCCACTCTTTTGCTGTAAAGCACGTTGTACTTGAGCGTCATTTGATGTACAAAAGTTAGAAGAAGCTTTTTGTGTTTAAAGAGCCTAAAAGGAATTGCGCACATAAAATATTTATCAACTTATGTTTGATTAAAGTATTACTTTCTAATGGGAGGTAAATTTTTAACAGAAATTATCTTTACTAATAGCAATAAGGGAACAAATTTAATGTCTAGAACGGTGTTTATAAGCAACAGGAGCCTAAAAATCATTGTGAGGCGATGTGCCTTAATTTTAGAATTTTTATTCGTGTCCACTTGTAGCAGCTGAGTCCGGAAAAGTATTTTCACGAACCACTTCTCAGGTCGTTTAACTACCAACTTTTGTTCCCTGTATAGAAATATCAAGATGGGGGTTTGTTTCTTGTCAATTATCTGAAAATAGTAACTAACGTACTGCTTCCGGCGGCCGTGAATTCAACCTTTTTCATCTTCACCGTTACTCTGTCCATCTGCTCGGGCATTCTGCGGCGAATGGCTTGCTTCCCGATGGAATTTTGAAACATATGTACATTAGAACTTTCGGCGTTTTGGTGTGGCGGTTTCATCGTCGGGAACCTCGCAAGCTGAGAATCTCTGACGCCTGGACGTTCCGGCGCTGGACTCGCCGCTAGGTCAACGCTGCCGCACCGTTAGGATAAGAGTAAAAAATTTTATCTCAAAAGGACGAAGGAAACATTTTGCGCTCAAGAGTCCGCGCGCGATGCATCACCGCGTCAAACGCCAAATTCCCCTAAGAGCTACGTTCAGCTTCTCCCTTTCACAGTTTGAAACTGTCTTTGAGTACCTGTGTCTTATGTTACTTTATCTCGTCCATTTTTCAGAGCTCAGGCTAGTGCAGTTTCGTCCGACAAAGATTTAAGTAAAAAGACGCTCTTATATGAAACTCAACTGCGTCATAAACCACGACGGTCCAGCTCAGTTATGTGGCGCTTGGACAGACCGCACAAACTGCATTTAATGCTGCTCGTTAAAGAAAAGAAATGGCGTATTACTAGTGGCCGGTTGATATGCGTTTTCGGCGCAGAAGAAAGATTTAAAAATCCGTGAAAGAAACAAAATTAGGAACAGCAGAGAAAAATGCGACCAAGAGCACACTGACTTTCTATGAACTTTTCAAGAGGGATGTACATAATCGGGCAACCTTGTGGCCATTTAGCCCACCTCCTTTTGAACTACTTCCCGGACTCTACTTTTTCGTCATGTTCCCATCAGAACTGATAACGCGGACGGAACAAAGTGGGTTCCAGCAGCTCTGCTGTTTTTTGAACACCACACACTAAGAGCGGATTGTTTTACCGTAACCAATTCTAAAGCTTTATGCATCTCCTTCAAAGATTGCTTCTTCAACCTCACTTTTTGCCTATTGATTCACCCATCAGGCTTTTCTTTTTCAGTGGAAAACACTGAGTAGAATCAATGGAGCAAAACCATTCTACAAGGCTGAAAACAACTGTTTTAACGAAATTATTTATGCAGAAGTCAAGTACAGTAGGACTCAGCATCTGCGATTGCTTCCGCAAAAAACGAACGAATTGTTCCAGAAGAACTTCAGATTACGCGGCAAGTGGAGGCACAATAGCCAGTTCAAATCGATGGTCTTGTTCAGTCCGCTTCTTTTTTACAAGAAAAAACGGTTTTAATTCCCATTGTACGAAAAGCACGCAATAGTAGTACGACTACTGTTGTGTGCTTTTCGTAAAACGGGAATTAAAACCGTTTTTTTTCTTGTAAAAAACTACGACCCGTTATGAAGCGTTCGATCTTCAAGCGACTCCGCTTCTTGGTAAATCAGTGATTCTCGAGGGGCAGCTAAGAGGCTATGGGAAGCTACGGGACCGGCGAAGGGCTAAGGAAACGGGGGAGCACGGCTAAACTGCAAGGGACTGAGAAAGAACTTGAGTAACAGTGGCAGGAGAAAAGAACGGGGAGAGGGGACGGCCCGGACGATTCGTCATCCCCGCTCTTTTTTCTCACCGTTTTTCCATGAGCCATGGGGGAGACATGATCAGCTCACACTAGCCCAACCTTCAGAAACATTGAATTAGACGGTTTATACACGAAACCGTTATTTAAAACTTTCTGCTTGCTAACGGGGCTGATACCTTTATTTTTAAAAATGTACGGAACGGAACCTCCGTTTGGAAACTTAGAACAGACAAACGAACACTAACGGGGCACCGTTGTCTGCATGAACATCTTATTGTGCATTAATCTGTTGCTACCCAGATTTTCATAATATGGAAAGTTTAAACTTTAATCATGTTAATACAGACGCTGACGACGGTACGAGTTCGGTCCTGAAAATCTGTTATTATTAATGAAACTTAAACGTTCAAAGAACAGTTTGCGGATTTTGTCTCTCAGCCGCCACCGTTTGGAAAATGCAGGTTCCATTCTGGGAAGTGTGGTGAAATTCCGTACTGCCCTTTCTGGGGAGCACGCTGGCCATTTTGTTCTGCCCCTACCTAAGCCTAAACCAAAATACATACGAAATGAGAGACAGAGGTTATTTCAACTTTCTAGCTTTGCAGTTCTATAATGGAATGCAGTAATCCCGTTCTCTTTGCATGCATCTTCCCTTATCCATCCGCTTGAATAACGCTTTTCGGTTATACGCCCGCATCTTACTGTGCTAGATGACTTAGCCTCAGAGGTCGGAGTTGTCCAGCGTTGTTCTCTATCCTTTGAGCGCCTGTGACCCCGTTTGGACGTGAGACAGCGGCTTAGGTTGCTCCTTTGTGCGCGGCGCAGATTAAACGCTACTCAGCGGCAACCCTGTTCCGTTCTAAAAGTGGCCGTAAGACATACCATTTACAAGAATTCAACATTCAAGAGGAAATAAGAATTGATCGCATACGTGACTCTGGGGTAGCAGATGCACGAGTGTATACAGTAAGACCTCCGTATCCGTGGGGGATACATTCCAGGGGTGACCGCGGATAACAGCAAACGTTTTATGAACGCGTAGATAGCGTGACTTTGAGATGAATACACGTGAGTTTGTTGCGAAAATAAGTCTGTTTTTGTTGGCACTAACATTGATGCCTATTTTAGAAGAACTTTTGTCAGTCAGTTTGGCTTGCTAATGCAGTGGAGCTTTTAAACGACGGCTCCGTTCTAATGGTTTATTAGTGATAAAAAGTGCAAATTCAAACGACCTTATTGTTAAATGCAGTGTACCGGAGACTGCTCACAGCTTCGACACACACATACACACAT
>KN538387.1:451093-537137 GCA_000797535.1 Trichuris suis | reverse complement strand
TAAATAGGATTATTTTTAATGATTAGTTCGATTCGCGCATGCAGAAACGCCAAGTAGCGCTTTCACTTCTTACGCAAGCAGGGAATTGCGCAATATTAAAATGCGTGGGCGGTCGAAGGAGAAACCGCGGATACGGAGGTCTTACTGTATGTATATTTTAAGTTTCAACTCATTAGGCTCTTTCTTCTCTTAGCATGTACCTCGTAGCTTTCGGCGGTCCTGTTTCACTGTTGCCATGGCAGATAGAAGTACCGAAAATATAAAGCTTCATATGGGTCGTGTGTTGTAGTTGAAGAAGTGGAACCAAGAGAGTTACGAAAACTTTGAGAAATTCCTTCTGTGCCTACGAACGAAACCGTTTCTTCAACTAGATGGAAGCATAAATTTATCGGAACGAAGTCTTTTAATTAGCTAATACTTTGTAACGGGGCTTTCGTTTATTATTTACTGTTTAAATTATACGGACAGTCACCGTTGATAAAAAACCTATTTAGAACAGAATGGACAACACTTACCGAGCGCTGCTGTCTGCCGGCACAAATCTTTATGCACTAAATGCTTACTTTCTACTTATATTTCAGAATGGGGAGTTTAAAGGAAGTAACTGATGAGAAGGTAGTAAATAACTTAAAAGGCAATTAACTCAAGAAAAGGGGGCATCCTGCATCTCAGCCCTGTTACGAAGTATTAGCTAATTAGGAAACAGAAAGTGCCTACGGAGCACTTCGGGACAGCCTTAGTCCCACATAATGAGATGTAGAATGTCCTCCCTTTTTTGAGTTAATTGACTTTTAAATTCTTTACTACCTTCCTATCAGTTACTTCCTTTGAACTCCCCATTCTGAGGTATAAGTAAAAAGTAAACATTTAGTGCGCAAAGATTTGTGCCGGCAGACAGCGACGCCCGGTAAGTGTTGCCCGTTCTGTTCCAAATGAGCTTTTTCTTTATCAACGGTGCCTATTAATCCGTATAATTTAAAGAATCCACTGTTCAGCACTATTTGTAACTGTATCAAAAGTCTTTTGCGCGTGTTTTCCATCAAGGTCCGAGCACTTTTGAAGGCGGCGCTTCTGCCTCTGCCACCCTTCCTTGTAGACTCCCGAAGAATGTCTACTGAAACATGTCGACACGACATGTTTCGCCTCATCCATAGAAGCAAAGATGATTCCTTTCAAATGTTCTTCTAATTTTGGGAACAAGAAAAGGGCTCCTAGACTTTTTGTCTTTGCTTTGTATAGCTTCCGGTGACTGCCTTCTCTCCTTCAATGGCAATGAAGCCAGGTAATTGAACGAACGACGGCAGAATAATAGCGGCGAACAAAATGGACTGAATCACGCGGGATAAACTAACAGCAGCAAGTTACGGTCAGAGAACCAGTGGCAGTGAACTCGCAAAGTTGAACGAACAGCAGAAATATATAAGGAGTGTAGCAAAGGAAATAATCCTAGCCCGATGAATTCGTGGAGTTGAACGAATGACTGCAAAGTAACGGCAGCGAACCAAAGGAGGTGGACCAACAGATTTAAAGGAGGAACAAAAACCTGAAGCGGAAGCGAACCGAAAGCAACGAACAGAGAGCAGCGGATGAACAGTGCGGAATCAACCTAACGACAGGACTCCTTGCCGCCACTACATAGGGTAAAGCAAAAGTATGGCCAGCGGTCAAAGGGCGACCAACCGAGAAGCGTTTCCTACCTACTGGATCTGATTATGTCGAATCAAGCCTTGCGTCAAGTTTATACTTGCGTCAAATTGAAACGAATCCTATTGGCATGTTCATGCTTTTCTCTTCCTCGCTTGAAAAATGTTCACAGTCAGTGTGCAGCAAAAATAGGTGAACAACACACGATCATATGGTTATCAAACTATTTGCCCAAAGATATTGCAACTTGGAATCCAATTATATGTCTGACTTATAGACATGGGGTCGTCAGTATGGTTACAAAATTTTCTGATCTAAATTTTTATGACTACAAAGAAATTGCATGGTGGAAAGCTCGGGTGTTTCCCGACGATTTTCTTCCTGAAATCATACAGTAAAGTATAACGTGTTCAGGTTATGCGCTGTGGTAGTACTGTACTTTCGCACAATTGCAGTTTTGGGTTAGTTGTTTATTTGCGATTAAGATGACAACTTTTCGTATTTGTTCACCTGAAGACGTTCGCAATGTTTGGTCGACAATATCGCATCTCAATGTGACTGGTAAGCAGGCGACAATGGACAATATTATGTTGAAAACGCAGGAGTCCTTTGGCTGGTCGATTAACGATACCACTACCCGTATTAGAGACTGTGTTGCCACGAATCTTATTATCGAATCGATGGAAAGTGAGGGAGCAGTTTATATGCTTGGAGCAGTTGATACCCCTGGTTCGTTCACGCAGCATGATTGGTATTGTTTCGAATGTCAGAATGCTGGCAAGGTGATTTCGTGCGAGTCTTGCTTTCGCGTTTACCATGAAGGTTGTGTTCACCCGAGAGCCCATGCACCTGAAATGAGTTTTGTTTGCGATTGGTGTAGAGTTACGCTGCACCGGGACTACCAGGATCGTGAATGCCTCAAGCGAGTGCTGAGCCAGATTTTGGTCGATGCATTAAACAAAGGTGGATCCCACTTTTCCCATCTTCCAGAGTCTAGCTGGCCCTATTCAGAGCACCAGTACAGACTGCTAGTTGCCAACCATATTGATCTAGATGAAATGCAGAGAAAAATAGACTTATTCTCATATAACAGCGATAAAGAGTTCTTGGCGGATTTGCACTTGCTTCGGCACAATGTGATCATTTTGTACGGCACTGACAATGCTTTGACTACCTTAGTTACAGAAATGGTGATTAACGTGAAGTCAGCATTAGATTCTGTGGATTTTAATGAGCTAAAAGTATTCGAACATTCTGACTGTAAGGTAACACTCGTAACTCCAACTGATCAACTGACGGAAGGTCGCAACGGCGTTGAAGGTGTGTTAAGCCGAGAACAGGGTTTTAAAGGCCAGAAACGAGAAGGATGTGATTGTGAATGGGAATTAGTAGCCATGAATGAGCTGGTCACTCTGCAAGACGGTTGGCGCTTGCTGTACGAAAATCACCGGGAAAAAATGATTGTTGAATTTCTCGGAAAGGTTATTTGTATTTTTTGCATTATGCTGTTACTTTGGTTTTCTTCTTCAGCTTAACAAGGAATGCGATGCCGAAAGGGATCGCCTCCGTATTGACATGATAAATCAATTTAAAGCCGAGTTGGAGTCCACCAAACGGGAATTGGACAAGCAGTACGCTCAGAAATTGAAAAATGAGGTTCAGACGTTAATGGAGAACCACCGCTACGATGTGTCTCAGACTAAGAAGACTCAGTGGGTAGGTTAAGCTTGATTGATATTTGTGTATGTAGTTATGGTTTCGTTATTTTTTAGTGTTCTAAATGCGGAAACGAAGCTATATATCATTGCTGTTGGAATACATCCTACTGCTCCGTGAAATGCCAGCATGAGAGTTGGACAGTACATAAGAGA
Source organism: Trichuris suis (assembly GCA_000797535.1). NCBI lineage: Eukaryota > Metazoa > Nematoda > Enoplea > Trichinellida > Trichuridae > Trichuris > Trichuris suis. The sequence continues at coordinate 533,622 of KN538387.1, read as the reverse complement.
ACTTGTCGTCGAAGGAAAGCTGAGTGAAGATGGAGTTATCGGAGTCGCAGCATTGTTTAAGGAACTTATTCTGCTTTGCAGTTGATATGATGTTTTAATATTTGTTTACTTGCGCCCTGGTGCAAACTGGCTTACATAAGAATCAGGTAAATAGCACCCAATGGAAGTTAATACATCATTCTCTGTATTAAGTCATTTATTGTGATGTCTAGGTAATGCCTCCCCCAACTTTTAAAATAATCTATGTAAGGGTTCCGATTGAAGTGACAGCGATCGTGTTGCCTATTTATTGTTTGCCATATTAAAGTAACTCTGCGCTCCTGTTTACTGCATTTCACATTCTAGGAAAATGCAGCCTGTCAAGTTAGAAGAAAAATTCTGTCTGATTCCAAAGCTGGAGTTTAGCAAGTCCGAACCTTACGTGGAAGGTCCCCTTTTAGTCGAAATAAAGGCTATTCTGGGTAATGGAAGTATGCTGGGAGTGAACGAGGTTTGTCATGTTAAAACCAATGATTCCTAATGAACCTGTGGCAAGGTTAGCGGAGGGAGGAACCATGACGAAGAGAAGCGATAGATAAAGGAGCGGGTAGGGAAACAATCGTATGAAAGAAACAGCAGTGCAAACGATCTGTATTAACGTTTAACACTCAGGATTGTACTATTTCCTGTGTCCCCTGTTGCGTTCATAATCCCAACGGAACGCGGATGTTTCTGCACTTGCGAAGTACACGTCTCGATTACGCGAGACTCACGAGCGCTGCACTGCACGAAAGGGTACGTGACCAAACAACGTTTCTTCTGTTCTCTGCATTCTAGCATAAGTAGATTCTTATACGTTGTTGTTAGACATTTTTTGCAAATTCAGGGACCAGGTGTGGGAAGCTCAACCAGAAGAATGGCCGGAAAATGTCCATGTAGATCTCCATGGGGGATGATCGTCTCGGGGGCGCAGGCGAAGTCCATGCTATGAAAAGAGGGAGTGCTGGCGGGTCTAACCTTGAGAAACTGGCCTAAACGATGGAACTCGTAAGTCCTACATTACAAGAAGTTTTTGTAAGCATTTTCTGTCTTATTTGGTACTTTGAAAACGTAACACCTTGGTACAGTACCGTGCATGTTGAGTATGTAATTTGGTTACGGAAAATGTCCCGTCAGTTGCCAGTCAATACAATTATTTATTGCCGAAGCTTTCGGGTACAGTCCTGATCCGTCATCAGCGAGCAAGAATCAGAGGAATGACGAGAATCAACATAACATTTGAAGTTAACACGTTGTAAAGCGTAGATTTTTAAACTGGAGAGTTTAAGATGATCCAGTTTTGACATTGTCAGCGTCCTTTGAACGCCTATTCCGTAGAATCCATCGAAAATCAACATAGGAAAGTTTAGTGTTATCCATTCTTATTGTCCATTCTTGATGCATCTTTTCAATTTTTCTTCCATTTTTGTATGTATGGTTCTTTTCGTTCCAGTTTGTTCCATAATTTTATTCATTTCATTTGTGCTATTTTTTTACTGATGTATGTTACTGCCCATTTTTATCCATATGCGTGGTTTCTTTTTCGTCCCATTCCGCATGCAGTTACTTTAAGGGGCAACAATTGGAACGAGCAATTATGTTCGACCAGAGATCACTTATTTCAATTCCTTCATTAAGGTACGCCTAATTAGTATTCTTGATTTTTACTGATAGCTGCACATCGATGAATTGGGTGGTCATGTCTTTTTTAATTACAGACGCCGTTTTCCATCAGCGAGAGAAGTTCGTTTTATACAGAAACTCGAGACACTCCAACTGTAGTAATCATAATGGCCGCTAAACGTTCAAGGGAAAAGAGGTGTTGCACATCCCCCTAATTTGAAATCAATTGTAGAAATGATCAAGCTTAGCGAGGTGGGCATGTCGAACGCTGGGATAGGCTGAAGGTTAGAGTTCTCACGTCAGACAGTTAGTCAAGTGGTCAAATCAAAACAAAGGTTCTCCAATGAAATTAAAAGTGCTACTCTAGTGAACGCACGCGAAGTAGCCTTATTGCTGATATGGAAAAGGCCCTGGTAGTATGAATAGAAGATCAAACTAGAGACAACGTTCGTTTAACTCAAAGTATAATTCAGAGCAAGGCTCCACACATCTCTTGTATTCGATGAAAGCTGAAAGAGGTGAGGAAGGTGCAGAAGAAAGGTTTGAGGCTAGCAGAGGTTGGTTCATGGGATCTAAGGAAAGAAGTCATCTGCACAATATAAAATTACAAGGCGAAGCAGCTAGTGCTGATGTGGAAGCTGCAGCGAGCTTTACAGAAGATCTGGCTAAGGTAGAGAAGGTGGCTACGCTGAACGGCAGATTTTTAATGTAAACGAAACAGCATTGTTTTGGAAGATGCCTAGTAGGGCTTTCGTAGCCAGACAGGAAACGTCAGTGCATGGTTTCAAGGCTTCAAACCACAGGCTGACTCTCTTGTTAGTGGCCAATAAAGCTGGCGATTTTAAGTGGAAGCCAATGCTCGTTTACCATTTTGAAAATCCTTGAGTGTTGGGAATTTCTATCGGCAGCAGCGTTTATTTAAAGTAGCGAAGCAAGGGATACCAAAACAAGCACAGCAAAAAGAACAAAGGTCAGGAAAAAGTAAGTAACTATGGTATGTGCAAGGGAAGGGGAATGACGATGTGATTCCTCCTACAATCCCCCACTTCACGGAGTCATTCCGACGGGACTTGCGCACTCGTTCAGTCGGGCTCCAGTGACGACTTTCGTCAACATGTCAGCGGCATTATTTTATGTTGCCACATGTTCGATGAGGGCGTCTCCGGCTTGAACCTTTTCCTTAACAAAATGATAACGAATGTCAATATGCTTTTGTTCGTGACAAGTGTTCTTCGCTTGGCTAATATTTATCGCGGCAGAATTGTCGCACAGCAAACGACTTTTTTCAGGGCATATTTATAACTCTATGCACTGGGATTGGAGCCATGTTATTTCTTGCATGGTGTGGCTCAGCGCCACGTATTCCGCCTCGGCAGTAGACAGTGCTACCGTGCGCTGTTTCTTGAAGTTCCACGATACTGCCGTCCCTGGAAGACATACGACAAAACCAGTCGTGTCGTTTGCCCAGTCGGCATTACAATACGCGGTCAGCGAACCTTCAGCCCTTTTGTAGACCAGTTTCATGTTTTTCGTGGCTTTTAAATATCTCACGATTCGCTTGACGGCAATCCAGTGGGCTTTGCCAGTGCTGCTCACAACCCGCACTGCGTGGCATATGTCAAGGCGACTGGCCTGGCTTAGGCATAGTAAGCGTGTGGGTTCGTTCGTTCACCCTTATTAGGTATATCTACAATTCGACACCCACTGATGTCAAAAATCAAGGACTTTCCTTGAGAAGCGATACGACTGACTGAGAGCAAGTTCACGGCTAATTTTGGTGCACGGTGAAGATCTTTGGCAACCATAGTTTTCTTTGTTGCCAGCGGGATTTTTACCGTGTCACAACCAGTGCTTCGTATTTGGCTCCCATTCGCAATGCTAACCGTGTTGCTTTTATCACAGTTGCACTTCTCCAACCAGTCATTTCGACGACTCAGATGAGTGGTTGCGCCGGAATCAAGGAACCAGTCATCACTGCTCTCAGATCACGCTACGGCCTTTAACATCACGCTGACGACGGGACAAGGTCAGTCCCGAAAGCTCCGATACATTACTCGCGTAAGAATAAAAGTTCTTTACTCTTACTTCGCACCGACTACAAAAAACAGGAATAAAGCCGTAAGTAGCAACATCATGAAATTTAATTCCTGTTACCAGAGAAGTTCAATCTTCAAACACATAAGCACAGCTGGTGTAAGTCCCCGAAGCCGCGGCAAAGTCTTTAACGTTTGTCTGCAATAGACTTTTCACGAATGCAACGAAAATTTTCTGATTTGATCCTTGAGTTCTCAAAATTAATGGCTGAAACTCAGCAGGCAAACCACCAAGAATAATGCCACCTACGGTTTCGTCGTCTAATGGCTTTCCAACGGCTTCCAGCTGTTCCGCAGTAGATGCAATGCGATTGCTGTAATTTGTTGTCGAATGACAGTTTTCAAAACGCGTCTTGAACAGTGAAGAGTACAAACCAATGCGCCGGACAATTCCTTTGTCTTGGTAAGCATAACGCAGGCCTTCCCGTGTTTCCTTCGCCGTTTTCGCTTTTCCAACTTCGGCCCAAGCACACGGCTTGATGGACAGGTTGATTTTCGCAAGTGCACGTTGACTCAGCTCCTCGTTGACATCTGACCTCATAAAGCACTGCCATAGGCCCGAATCCATTAAATAATTTTTCATGGCAAACTTCCAATCGGAATAACTTGTGCCATCTAAGTGTTTGGACTCTGGTAGTCCTCCAACCGACGAAGTAATTACATTGCATCGCTTCACAGCCAGTTGAGTCTGTATAGAGGCAATTTCTTCCTCTAATTTGCGTACCACCTCTTGCATAGTCCTTTATATGGCTCAGAGGAAGCATCCTGGGCCCATATCCTGTCGGGAGGTTCTATCGGCAGCAGAATGTTTATTTAAAGTAGCGAAGCAAAGGATACCAGAACAAGCACCGCAAAAAGAACAAAGGCCAGCAAAACAGTAAGTAACTATGGGAAATGAAAGATTTTGTAACGGCGTTTTGAAATTTCATCAGTTTAGTCGTTACGGAAAGGTACAAACCGTTTATTTATACTTACACGTAACGCGGAATCTTGGAAGCTTTCGGAGCCTCTTATGCTCCGTTTTTTGAAAAGGAAAAAACAGGGCATGAGAGGCTCCGAAAGCTTCGAAGACTCCACGTTACGTGTAAGTATAAATAAACGGTTTTTACCTTTCCATAACAACTAAACTGATGAAGTAAGTAACTATGGTATGTGCAAGGGAAGGGGAATGACGATGTGATTCCTCCTACATCGAGCGCTTAGGAGGAATCACGCAAAGCCTACTCCGCTTGTGCTTTACAAATGGAATGAGACTTCCTGGATGACAGCATATCTCTTCAAAACTTGGTTTGTTGATTATTTTAAACCCGCTGTTAAGAACTACTGCACAGAAAAGAAAATTCCTCTCAAAATATTACTGATCATAGGCAGTGCGCGTTGTTAGACAAGAACACTGGTAGATATGTACAGTGAGACGAGTGTTCTTTTCTTACCTCCTAACACAACGTCTGTTCTGCAGCCGATGAATCAGAGAGTAATCTCGATTTTTAAGTCTTACTATTTAAGAAATAAATTCCGTAACGCCATAGTGGCCACAGACAGAGGTTTCTTAGGTGGCTGTAGGCGAAGTAAATTGAAGGCCTTCTGGAAAGGATTCGCAATTTTGGATGCCATGAATATGTCAAGAATATGCGTGACTCTTGGGAGGAAGTTATATTGTCAACATTAAAAGCTGTATGGAAGAGGTTAATTCTCTCCATCATAGATGGTTCAGAGAGATTAGAGGCTTCAGTAGAGGAAGTGATTGCAGATGTAGTGCAAATAGGAAGAAAATTGGAATTCTGAGTGGATCCTGAAGATATGAATGACTTGCTGCAATCTCGTACTATATTGGTTTAATGGACCAGGAGTTGCTTCATACCGATGAACAGAGAAGGTTATCTCATGAGATGGAATCTGCGACTAATGAAGATGCAGCGAATACTGCTGAAATGAAGTATTACGTGCAGCAGAAGGGTTTGAGAAGATCGACACTAATTTTGAAAGAAGTTCTACTGTGGGTAAAGAGAAATCTAATTTGGTGTTGTAGAGAAATCCTTCATGAAAGGAAGAGTCAGTCGATGTGGGAAACCTTATTGTTGCCTTATTTAACTAAGTTGCCTCACTCACGAAAACGTTCAGCAGTCACGGCCTGGAACATTGAGCAGCCATCAACGTCGAAGCATCAACCTATATCAACAAGAATATTACGAGTCACTGAAGGCTCGGATGATTATTAGCATGTTTTAGCAATAAGGATTTTTAAATTATTGTGGGCGTACTTTTTAGACGTAATGTCAATGTAGACTCAACAGACCATATGGTATGATGTGAACACAACTTTTTAATGCACTGGGAAAGCAAACAATACGCGTGACTCGTTCTACTGCGGTGCTCAGGAACCGATCTCGCAATAAAACGAGTTGTGCCTATAACTGCTTGTCTATGCCATTAACACGGTTACAGCTGGTACGATTGCTCGTATAGGGTGGTGGAACGCGATCTTTCTAAAGTATACGTGTTCTTTGTTTTGCCCTGTAAGGACATCATGTCAGCTGTTTCACAACTCAGATTGCTGCAGATTGATTTCCATCAAACTGATTGTACGCTAGAAACTCGATTATCCGAAATCGCCAGGAAGCACTAAAGTTTAATCTTTCGGCAAAATAAAATACATTGCATCTATTTGTTGGAAAGACAGGTTTGATACTCTCCATAGTGAACGACGCATCACATCGCTGAAGAATGCGATATCGACGTACAGGCCACCGGTCTAAGTTGCTACCACTTAATGTTGCATCCTTGATACAGCCGATGGATCAAGGGGTAATTGCAACTCTGAAGCGCCTGTACCGGAAGCAACTTCTCAGTCACCCTTTGTTGTCTGAGGATAGCAGTATTGATTCTGTCGTCAGTTCCTACAAGAAAATGACATTGAAAGATTGTCGCTTTATGATAGTGGAAAGGTGGTATTCTATAAAGCAGTCAACACTAAGAAACGCATGAAATAACATTTTTATCGACAGATGGCTGACTGTTCAGATCTTTCAGCAATACTAATACAGAAGAAGATGAAGTGGCAGAAATACTTGACACCTTAAAACAACTTTCTATAGTAGACGAATGCAATATGACTGACATTGACTGTGGTTGGCTTGCGACAACGAGGATGCAGCGTTTCATGTACTGAAAGATGATGAAATCGTTGCAACAATGTCAGACTTGACCAGACGAAAAAGAAGAGAAAGAAGAGTTCTACGATGATGAAATGTTGGACAATGTATGCCCTTCACACGAGAAGGCCTATCAGTACTTGGACGTTGCTCTACAATGGTTCGAAGAGTGCGACTTAAAAAAATGCAGTTTGTAAAGTATCCTTGATTTAGCCGCCAGCAAGAGGAGAACAGCAATAAAGCAAACTTCTATAACGGACTTTTTTCAAATATGCGTAAATTATTGGTATGATATTGATGATAACATAAAGTCTTGTAGGATGTCTTCGAAAAACAGAGCTGACAGTAAATAAACTCAAAATATAGACACAGATCACTCTGACATCCGAATTTTCGATTATTCGAACTACCCCCTGCAACAGTTACTTCGGATAATCGAGTTTATAGTGTACTAGTTTTATAGTCCATGTTTGTTGACCGTTTTTTTCACAGAAAGTATATATATACTCTGAAACGCAAGTTTTCAGACTGAGCAGCAACGATAGCGGTTTAATATAGTGGACCGGTGGTTGCTCACTTCATATCCTCAGTCACGACTAATGGTGTTGTTGTGCAGAATAAAAAATGCTTCTTGGATTTTCCTCAGTTTATAGTTAGTTGCGTGACACAACATTCTAAGGTTTAGTCGCTGTGAGCAAATAACTATGTGGTCTACGATTGCGGACGGTTTAAGACAACGTTCCAGAACCTACGTAGGTTCTAGTTTTCTCCCCGTGTGCTTGACTACTTCACTTTAGAGTTGCTACTTGGCATAGAAGAAATGTTTCGAAAGAGATACACGTTATTTAAAGAGATGAAGTAGAGAATGTCCTGTCTCGCCAATGTATGAAACGAAGGATTTTCACTTAATTTCATAGGCTATCATTATTTATGTTTTCTAAAACTTTTATTTATTTACACGTTTCATTTATTGATTTCATTCAGAATTTTGTTTCTTCTTTAGTTAATCTTTATTTTATTTTTTCGTTTCAGTTCCATTTTGATCCCACTTTCAGTTTTCTTAGGCTTTACTTCATTTTAATTTCAAAGATGTAATTTTTTAACCCTTACCACTTCATTTCTCCTTATCCGTATTTTATTTCTCCTCTACCTGTTGGCTTGCCGTTGGTATCAAAAGATCTGCAGGAACGGTGGATTTCCTGTTTAAAACTCGTACCCTCGCTTTAAACTGTAAATTTGTCCTATAGCTGCCTTTAGTTAAATGGCCGTATTTGTGTTACACACTGACGGCGGAGCACGGCTAGCACTGAAAGCTTCGTGTACTGAAAGTTTTTCAACGACTGGACGAAGTGCTTCACCGTAAATGGAACGAAGAGAAACATAAAAACCCCCCGTTACGAATGAATTTCTTTTTCGGTAATTTCATGGGCTATCCCTATCTTTTTCTGGAAAGGGACTTTTATTGTGTCGACTGAAATGATACACAATGAAAGTGACAAGTTGCAACTCGAAGGTGACCTAGTTAACCACACGGAGAGAAGGGCAAGAAGCGGAGCCTGCTCAGGTTATGGAACACTGACTAAATTACCAACAATCTTAGAGCAGCTCACAAAGACTAAGTCCCAGAGTTTTATGTCACGGATGCAACTATATAAGCTGAGGAAAATGAAAGAAGCACTTTTTATTCGACACAACAACACCATTAGTCGTGACCAAGGACTTGAAGTGAGCAACCTCTGTACCAGTATGTTGAACCGCTGTCATTGCCGTTCACAATGTAAACTTGCCTTTCAAACTACATATAACCTTTCCTCATATACCGACGGTAGGAAAACTTGGACTATAAAGCTACCTGTAAACAACAACAACGACAGTAATTAGCAAGAAAATGAAAGAAGAAAAAAAGAATAGAAAAACAAGAATTAAGTAAGAAGGATGAACAGAAACAAAAAAGGAATAAGAACGAAGAATGAAGAAAAAAGAAGCAGAAATACGATTTTTATTCCATAAAGAAGACAGTACAAACTGACAAAAAAAGATGAAGGGAAGGATGAAAAAAAGAAGAATGAAAACGGGACAAAGAAAAATGAAGAAGGGAAGGAGAACAAGAAATAAGATTTTCATGCCGTAAAGAAGACAATATATCTTACGAGAAGAAGAAAGCAGAGGACAGTAAAGGAAGAAAACAGAAAGAAAAGGAGAAAAATGAAAAAATAATGATGAAAAGAGAAGAAAGAGTAAAAAGCAGAAGAAAGAGAGAAAAAAGAAAACTACCATCCGCCAACAAAGAAAGACGACAGAAATTCAGACGAAGAAGAGAAAAAGGAAAATAGCGAGGAAAACGGAGTAATAGAGAAGAATAAAAACATGACAAAAGAAGCAAAAGGCAGACAGCAAACAAGTAAAACGAAACTTTAAACAGCGCAGACTTTAGACTATAATATTAATATTTTGACGCAGACGGATTGTTTCCCACCGTTTCACACCATTCAATCCATTTCGACGAGAAACGGACCTGAGTGTCCTGAAAGCTTCGATTCCTTTCCGATTTTATTTCATTAAAGAGGCTTACCGTAGCTTTCTCCATGCAGAAACCTATGCGCCTGTTACATAAAACCTTGTATTCAAATGCATATCAATGCTGAGGTCACATACTGCAGAGTCATTCGAGTGGCCATGTAATTAGCAAACACTTTTCTAACATGCAAGCTTGGTCATACGCCTAAAACAGTCTGCGGCAACGGCGGTCATAAGGAAGCAGGCCAGTGCAATTGGCTTCACAGGTTGAATGTGGCTGGCTGTCATTCCAGAAGGCTGTGAATATCCCTGACGCATGAATTCCTACTTTCAGTACACTGCGCTTCATAATGAGTTGTTACTTCTTAATGAATCAGTTTTTACTGCTAGTATCCGTTTGGTCATAGTCCTCGTTGATGCCATGTGTTCCTGAGAAACATCAGTGCCTTGCTCAAAACTGACAATGATTGAACAGTATCTTCTTTTCTGTTATTAACAAAAAGCTACATTTTCAATGTTATCAGTAGCCTCACTATAATTCATGAGCATCACTTCACGCAAGTAGTGAAATGAAAAGTTTTCAGGTTTCCATCAATGCCTATTAACGTTTTAACCAGAAGTCTGTCACCAAAGGCGACAGCACCCGGGTTCTCTTGACAAGAGAACGGATGTTATCTATGAAGCTTATAGTGATAGCTCCAATACCTACGCAAAGGAAGAAACACACAACTGCTATACTCCCATAGGCCGCAGATGCATGCACCATACTTAACATTCCCAAGCACCGCCTAAGAAAAGCTGGGCGGTATGCGAACCAAGTTGCTTGAGCAGCCTTAAGCACCAAATTAAGGCACATTAATATATGGGCGAAGAAAGCTTTCAGGCTTGTCGAAAACGTTTTTTCCTTCAACCTATTTAATAGGACAGCTTTCCATGAACACTTTCTGTTGGCAAGACAGCAGTTTCCGTTTATCACATTCAATATTAATGCAGTACGCGATGCGTTTAAGTGTGATTAAACTACATGGTATTATCACAGACAAATGAACGAACTGTTGCGCAATAGTGCTCATAGCTTTGCTCGTTCACGCATTCTATCAGCGGCATAAATCATACTAGTCCTATGCAAAAGGTAGTTTGAGTTTCCTTTTAAGGCTTTTTTCAGCAGATTGCTAGCGTTTGCGCTGTTCCCCATTTTCAAATGTAGCAGCTTACATATCTGCTTGTTCCAGGTTCCATTCCTTAAATTCAGATGCTAAAGACTAAGCTCTGGAAGAAACGATTCGATGAGAATATGAGTGATGATAGCACGTTATTAATATCTAGGTATGTTTTCATTTTTCTCGGCCAACCTGGATATACTGCACAGTTCCAGAATCAGACGAATTCATCGCAACAAATTCTCCAGCATGAGTTACGTTATTAAATAAATTGGGGATCTAAGATTTATTTAACCGGATGAATGCCCTAATAATATTTCATTTTGCCATTTTTTAGGTTGCCATATTGCCCTCCTAGGGTCATTCTAATCCCTTGCGCGATTTTCATCGCTTTGACAGGCGGCACTGATTACGTCGCCTTCATGCTTATACTCGTGTACTGTCACCGGTCCTACGTTGCTTTTGCAGTGCATAGCAGTTTCTTCCACTTAGCTTTTGCGGTTTCTCGTTGTTGCAGGAAGTTGAAACTTTAAAGCGCTTCAGTGACACGAAATCTTTTCGCTTATAATCTCGGCATCGCTATAGATAATGATGAATTGCTGCATAAGTGATTGCAAAGTAACCAAGCAACAAAACGCTTGCTACTAACACACTTAATCAATAGATTGAGTTGATAGAGCAGCCTACATTGTCATCTACAAATCGATTCAGTTGAAGAGCCATGTGCTTTTTGGACTGAACTGCATGAATTAAAGTTTCCCGTGACTTAACTTGTCAAGGAGAAGCGCTGCCACTTTATAGCAGACTAAATTTTTCTGCTGATAAGAATGGAGAAGTGGCGTCAGTTAGCTTAACGAACCAATTGAGAGGCGTTTGACGCCACTTGAAGAAACAGTACACTAAAAACACCTTCTGAATCCTACAACGGCACTATCATGTCAAGCGGCAAGAATGGACCAGTTTGTTTCTTTAATGTGACCGTAATTGATGCTTGATAGCTTCATTACTGCTTTGAGAGAACTACAAGTTTGATTAGAAAGGATGAAGCATCCTAATGATCAGATGGGGCCACAGCTGAGGTGATTCGTGAATAATGTCGTGTAAAAGAAGTACGCTGTTGCTATGGACTCGAATTTCCTGTGGTAGTTTATGCTTGCTTCAAGAAATAATGGAAAGGAAGATGAAAGTGCAATTTTTAAATCCACACAACGATTATTACTGCAAGGAGCTGTCTGATTGAGGAATGCATTCTGTAATGTTGCACCATCTGGGAAATGGTCTTGTTTATGCTCGCAGTAAATTAATCAAAGTCAACAGCAGGGATGCACTTTGACATAGATCATTTTGCTTCTGGAAGGAACTTTCTAACAATGATATAACAAAAAGAACGCCACTGTACCGAAATAGATGTAAAGGTTTCACGTTAAGACAGAGTGGAACGCATTTTGGCCATAAAGTCTTTCGTTGGATTCAGAGTCAATTGCAGTTTCAGCTTGGAACGCTTGAAGGAAAAGAACGTGAAAGTAAAAAGAAAGTCATGAAAGTGATTAATCACATTTATTCGTGAACATATCAATAAAACTTCATTATTACAACTTCAGTGACACTGATACAACGATGGATCCAGTGTGCATCAATAAATTGAGAACACTCCATATTGCAAACAAAGAGGTATAGTGTTCTCCTCAGCAGTACTTCAGAATGATATTTAATGTACTTTTCAACAGGAAAGTTTTTACTACTGAAAATTTGATCTCTAAGCAAATGTTCCAAAGGAGAAGCTTGCAAGCTTAGGGAAGCAAGTCACGGGATTCAGTGTCCATCAACGGAGAGAAATGACAGTCAGTTACTTTGGTAGAGAACTCTGTTACCCGTTTACTGAAGTACCAATATTTGGTGAACGGGGCTGAAAATTCTTAAATTTCATCTTGTGAAATCTTTTATTGTGCCCGCCCAGTTTCAGCTCTAATTTCGTCCGTGCTAAATCGCCGGGAATACCGTCAGGATGGTTCTGTGTTTAAGGAAGAATGAAAGCTGCAGTACACGAAATATAGAGGACAGCATTACTCATATTTTCTTCGAGTATTCGAGAATTGCAACTCTGAAGTGCCTGTACCAGAAGGAACTTCTACGCCACCTTTTATTGTCTAAAGATAGCAGTATTGATTGTGTCATCACTTTTTACAAGAAAATGACATTGAAAGATTGTTGCTTTATGATAGGAGAAAGCTGGTATTCTATAAAACAGTCAGCACTAAGAAACGCATAGAATAACATTTTATTGGCAGAGGACTGTCCAGATCTTTCAGCAATACTAATACAGAAGAAGATGAAGTGGCTGACACCTTAAAACACCTTTCTATATTAGACGAATGCAATATGACTGACATGAACATGTGGTTGGCTTGCGACAACGAAGATGCACGGTTTCATGTACTGAACGATGATGAAATCGTTGCAACAATGTCAGACTTAGACGGTGGGCCAGACGAAAAAGAAGAAGAGGTCTACGATGATGAAATGTTAGAATATGTATGCCCTTTGCATGAGAAGATCTATCAGTGCTTGGAAGTTGTTCTGCAATGGTTCGAAATGCAAGAGGAGTGCGACTCAAAAAGAATGCTATGTTTGAAAAGCATCCGTGATTTAGCCGCCAACAAGCGGAGAACAGCGATAAAGCAAACTTCTATAACGGATTTTTTCAAATATGCGTAAATTATTGGTATGATATTGATGATAACATAAAGTCTTGTAGGATGTCTTCGAAAAACAGAGCTGATAGAAACTAAACTCAAAATATTGACAAATCAAATCACTCTGATATTCGAATTTTCGATTATCCGAACTATCCCCTGCAATAGTTGCTTCGGATAATCGAGTTTCTAGCGTACATAAAGTATCAGCGTCGTTCAGCTCAAGACAGAGGACTATAAAGCTCCGTGCTTCGTAGATGAGAAAGGTTTCACTTATATTTGTCTAGTGCCATCAGCAAAAAGTACATTATGCATATGCGCAAAGTTACGGCTTTGCTAAATAAGGCTTCATTACTAGTAATACTGTTTTATAGCTTACTGATACGCAATCTTTCTTGATATTTGCTCACCAGTTTCCCTGTTATCTCGGTTTACACTGTTATCTTTTGTTCAAATAGGGAAAGTTCATAGTTGTAAGCTTAAGCCTAAGCTTTCATTGTTGTAAGCCTAAGCCTGAAGCTCAAGTGTAGAAACATTGAACCAACATATTAGAACAAAAGATAACGGCGCGAACTAAGATAACGGGAAAGGTCCATGATACGAGCTTCACGTACTACCTTTTCTGTCACTGAATGTTGTGCATATTCATTTCATCTGTCAAGCATTATTGCGTGAACATGATACATTGAAAATGTAGCACTTTCATCATCGTTAGTAGATAGTACAGGACTTCGAATTTTCTCTGTAGGATAAGCCGCTGGGTCTCACCCGTCGTTAACGTCCAGTGAGTGATGTGCTTGACAAATCCTATGAACATAACCCTGTCCTGTAATTGGTAAGATGGGATGCAACCTTTTGGAAGTCAGCTCGAAACCTTACAGCTGTTTGCGTGTGATCTCAAATCGTACTTAGTAGCAAGGCCATGTCAGCGAAAAAGAGTATACGTGAAATATCTGCATTGCGCCAATGGTTCCGTTGTAGCTGGAAACATTTTGCTAGGATGCCAAAATTCCTGCGCTTTAACAAGAAAGTTGGTTTCCATCACATTTCGAGAATTATTCTCCTTTATTATAGAATTTATTTACAGAATAACCCGTTGAGGAAGTAAGAAATTAATATAAAATGCATCGTAGCTTTCAGGTCACTTTTTTAGACCTGTCTTCAACGGAAAGGTCCATCCGTAAATAAATTCTATAGCATGAAAGCATATAAACCCGTTACGAAAAGCTTTTACATACTCTCCAAAATAGGGTAACCTGACCTGCAGTTCCACCCTCCCCCTTTTAAAGATTTCGTTTCAGAGGATTATGATCACAAAATGATTGTGCGTTACATGCTGCGCTGATGATGTGTAACGGCACGTCCTGGAAGCTTGTTAATTATAAATAAAAGATAACTACGTATGGGTTGTTATTCTGTGCACAGATATGAATTTGATTGCTACTATTTAATTAGTGAACCTTCTCATATTCGCTTTCACGTAAACCTCTTTCCGAATGGTATGAATCTTAGCAATGCCTAGCGCTCATCACCTCTAGTAAGTTTACAAATTTTTGCCTCAAACGGGTTCAACGTTTGCATTGCAGCTGCATCGTAAAACGCTCTACACTGTCTTTGGCAGAAAACCATGCCGCCTCTCGTTCATTCTTGCTTACAACACTACGAATGCATTAAACCGTTTATTAACAAACCTACTGTCATGCAGTGAGTTAGCTGACTGCTGACGTTTTCAAAGCCAGTGCTTTGGAGTTATGTGTAATAGGGTTCGCAAAGCAGACTTTTTTCGAATCGCACTCTAATAGCGCCTCTGCCAGTCATCGCGGAAAATAAATGTTGAAGACAGTTGCAAAACGTTCATTGTCCTTCTTCAAAAGCGAGAAAGTTTGATTCGCACTTCCGCCAATAACACAAGTCTTGCCCGCGCAATTAATTGCTTAGCATTCAGCTGCAACTCATATTTTTCTCAAGCTGACTATCCTGAAGGCTAACCTTAATGAATTTGATTTGGAATACTCTTGCATGATTGTACATTAGCAAACAGATCGAATTTGACGTCGCAGCATGATATACGTTCCCCTGAGCGAACACTGCAACATATTTTATGGTAAATGGCAAAAAATTCAATTGGCTCAACCAAGAAAGAGTTAGGTCTTTTCCTTTGGGACAAGCTTCTTGTTTCCCCTGAAAAATAGTTCATTTTGGACGCTGGCCTCCATTTAAATCCTGAGAAAAGGGGTAATCGATGCTTCAACCCGTTTATATCCTGAGAAAATAATATACTCCGAGTATTGAGGTCGTTATTTCGTTCTAGTATCAATACTGGAAACAGTAGCGCAGTCTGACACTCAATATCGATACAGTTTAAGTCCCAGGGATAGCAGGATTTGATGTGTTCATTTTGCACTACTGTTTGCATTAAAGTCTTGATTCTGGTGCTAGAGCGATTTAGAAGAGGTACAGACGGTAACTCCTCTTTTACGCATAAGATTTTGAATATCCTACGAATGAACAGGGAGAGTATGTTTAGCCTTCAGTAGGAATTAAGGGTCATACAAATGTTTCAACGTAATAACTGCGGATACATTCCTCTAAAGCTCCTGGCATTATCTCGCTGTCACTCATTCTCTCTCTTTCTCTCTCTCTCTCTCTCTCTCTCTCTCTCGCCATCTATCTACCTATCTATTTTGTTTTCCTTTCGTGTAATCGATTGCTCAGCTACTGGCTAGTGGGAGATGCACTGAAGAGTAATTGCCTTAATGCTCCTGCACACTTGTTCACCATTTGTTTCCACATCGCTTTTGGCTCCTTGTTAGTAACAATGAAAGCTTGTTCTTGTACATCGAAATACTACGAAAGAGTTGTCTTTTATATTAATACACATACACGAACAGTATAGCAATAGAAAGAGCAATAGAACAGACGTAGAACAGAGTAAATTACTTGATGTTCACATACGCTGCAATACTCGATGAATCCTGGGGATAAACTCTGCCTGGCCTGCGTGTTTTTCAGTTCAAACAACCTAACAATTAGCAATCACCAAACGGCCATGCTTTGCTCTATTTAGAATAACTGCCACTGCAACCTCAGGAAGTTCACTTTCACCTGTACAGACATGTTAAACTTTTACAGCAAATAACACTTCCACTCAAATTAAAAGCAGTTTAATTGACGGTTTCTTTTTAACCAAGAATTCTTTTCCGGCATAGCGACCAGCTTGCTGCTGCGCTCAGGGTGAAACTGATTAGAGTTCGAGTTGACAAAATGTTGACTTCGTGGAGGCAGTTTTCATTTGTTTTTTGCTTACAGACATGCACTGCATTAAGCCTAGTGCTTCTCAATTATCCCGCGTCAAAATTCTTCCAGAATAAATCGATGGCCCACTGGAAACGAATGAGTGGCAATTATAGAAATATGACTTAATCGGAAGAACCTTTTGCAAGTGAGAACTAAGAAACTGCCATAGCAAATGGCCCCGAACCTCAGTGTTCAAATATCGATTTATATGCAGTTGTCCCTTGAAGGCATTGTTGGAATGACGCTTCAATTTCGGAAAACAGTTTCATTGAATAATGAATGACAAATGGGAGGCATTCTAAAGAATCCAGTTTGTTCACCTTGTGCACTCGTTTGTCACTACCATTACACATAAAAAATGTGAATTATTGCATAACCAAAGGTTGCTTGACATCTCCGAAGATACAGCAACAGTAATCCCGAACGCTTTAACATGGTTACAAAGGATATGGTTAAAGCTGTTGCAAGTGATAGGCTAAACTTTACAAGTGGAATTATTTGCAGGTGCTTAGGTTTCACTGATTTTTAAAAGGCTTGATTGCAGTCAAATGTACTGCCGTGTGCGCAATCATAAAGAACCGTCGGGAAATGGCTAGACATCTAATTAATATAAGCAGTAATGCTGCTAATGTGAAATGCAAAGTACAGTCGTCGAAATAGTTTTTCATTAATATTTTAATAGTGCTAGCCTGGAATGCTTAGTACGGAGTCTTCGAAACAGCTATTTATTAATATTTTAACAGCACAGCGCTGTAGAAACAAGCAGATTGTTCCAAAACTTGCAAAGGAATTGCCTATATTTGTGCATGGTTAATGTTTCTTTCTACGAAAGTGCCGCTTTCAACATGATTGTGGTATAATATAACTCATGGCAGTAAATGACACTAAGGGAATACGCCAAGAGTCCATGCCTTTTTTAGCCAGTCGGTGCTGATAATGAATGAATTGGTTACCACTCGCTTATCGATAACAGCAGTGACGTTTGAATTCCAGATACCGTGACAGCTTTTGCCATGACTCATCCCCATGAAGAACAAGTAATGCGCTCATTTGTCCACTATCTGAATCATTTTGTTTCACTTTTCTTTACAGACTATGCTTTTCAATGATCATCAAGCAAGTTTCCTTTCAGCAAATGAGCTGACTGTTTAGAAAGCTTTCCGCTGAATATTCGAGTAATGGAGTGAAATGAACAACTGGAATGACCATCAGTTTTATGCTGTAATCTTAACCAACCATGACTACATTACGCCTAGGCAAAAATTGAGCCTGACGCGTCAAGTGCGCAAGGATGGAACAACAGTGATATAGTTCAAAACTATTCAGAAAGTGAGGTGTCAAATGCGCAGACTCTTCGCTAGAGAACGCTGCTTATGCTTTGAAAATGAGGGAATATGATAGCATATTGAGAAATTGGACTCCCGGCTATCATGCTTTGGTATGACTGACAAAGCAAAAAGAACTACTGCTGAGCGAGATAACAGAGAAAGATATTGCCCTGCATCTGATCATTTTAGTGGTACATACTAACTGGTCACTCCCACTTCTGAAAATTGACAAGATTCCCAGGTGTTCAGCTCTAAGTAACAACACGTCATTCAAGTTAGCTTTGGAAATAATATCTTGCTGCAGAGCGAAAATATTTCGACAGGCTTTAAGCAGATCCATCGCAACAATTGTTTCAATAGAGAAACTGATACTCTACACCTACGACCAATGTGAGAAAGGTTGTGCTAACAACGTAGTCAAATTTTGACACCTATTACGGACTTCACACTTATGTTATGACAGTAGACAGAAAACATGTTGCTTTGCAACGGTGTCTTCGAATTTCATAATTTGTAAAGGGTAATCTATTTATTCAATGTAGAAACAGGCAAGGTTTTCAGAACGCGACTGGTCCAGTCTTCAGTGCCTGAAAACGGGACCAGTCACATCCTGAAAGCTTTGTCTACTTCTGTTAATATGTTCAACAAAAAGAGTCTCCTGCAAACCAAGAAAGACCGTAAAGAGAGTAGAAACATTTGCTACCCTCTTCCTATCTTAAAACAACGAATTCATGTTATTACACATCATGACTTTGGAATTTCATTTCCCAGTATTAGAACGCAGAACAATTTGGTGGCATGAGACTACCGCTGACAGCAGATGCAATCTTAACCTAGATTGGAGACATCTGTCTCTTTTAACAAATTAAGCCATCATCAAACAAAATAAGCCCGTTACGGTATGAGCAGGAACAGCCAATACACTGACAGAAACTTGCTGGCCTATAAGATATGCGTGTATTAATACTTTACTTATTTTTAATTAGTACCAGAATAATACCATACCGTGTACAATGATCAAGCTGTGCTTTGCTGAACAAAAGGTAAAAATGTTTACTCTTTCTGACGACTTCTGGCCGTTGTAAAGTAAATTTTGTAATCTATAGCTTTGCCTTTCGTCAGCAAGAGTAAAGGAGATGTTTTTGAAGACCATTACAAGACCTATTACTTAAAAGGGAAAAGTTCAATAGAAGCGTGCTTCAGATGGCACGTGCCAACGTATGCCAATGCATTTTAATGCACAGTACGCTTGAATTTCTGAAAATTCACGGATTTATTGAAGCAGCTAAACATTTAGATCAAGCTTTGTAGCTTTACAGTTTGTGCTCACGTCAACGTACAACGGCCGTATGACTAGTTCTCAGGTATGACGTTAAGTCTCCTTCGCAAGTACTGTCGTTATTGTTAATAGCACTGGAGAAATGAATTCCGGCAAAGTGAATTACGAGCTGGTCAAATAAAAAGTCTACAATACTAAGCCATTTTCAGTAATCCAAGTCTAGTGGGGCTTATGCACATTAGCGTGAAACAAATTTATAGGCGACGGGTCTGCATTGCTGAATTATGCGTTGCTTTAAGGGCCACTAATGAGAATTATCAGCACTTTTATACGGTATTGCCGCTTAATGAAATAGAAATATAATGCAATGAGAATCGAAGCTTTCAGGACCTCCAGGTTCTGTCTTCAACGAAAGAAGGTTGATGGCTGTACCAAGCTTCAGTTCTCATCACATTACACTTCTACCTTATTAAGCGTACAATATCGCATGAAGTCATGAAAACATATACGTCCTTAACCAGAAATCCTATCTTCAAGAAAAATTATTTATCAACAATGGTGACACAACGAGAGCCTTGGTTATCGGAAGACCAAATTGGACATAATCCATGTTTTTCCTACTAACTGTGGATTAACTCATTAACTCACTGAAGAAGCAGCCGGTGTTAGGCCATTTGAGAGGAAAGGAATTTCAGCTTCATAGATATCCCTTAGGCCTCTTTCTTAGATTGAGCCTGCGTGATGGAATCTATCAGTACAAGTTACCTTGAAACTTCACGTTAAACTACGAGGTCAGACTGAGCATAAGCTTACATGATGCAGAATGAGTGAAGTGGGGTGCATTTCGTAGAGTCTTCAGTTGTGTCTTAGTATTGATAGACGTGCACTTAACGCACTTTTTGGTTCACCGGCTAAATTGATAATCGTATGCCTAAATATTCACTTAATTCAACTGAAACCGTGAAGTCAAGCAGGAACGTTAGTTGCGGTTTTTCAGTCACAGTTTCTGAATCAGTCCAATGGTGATCTTATCTCTAGAGATGTTTACGATATAGCAAGTGTGTGGTTGATGCATGCGCCACTGCGCTACAATACGCTCTGAAGAAGCGTCATGAACAAAATTTCCAGGTGACAGGGCAGCATTATTATAACGATTAAAGTTGTTGAAATCTGCAAAGTTCTGAAAACGCAAGTTTCGCATTTTGAAATTTTAGAGGAAAAATATTGTAACGCTCGTTCAATTTTGCAAACGTTAGTTACATCAGGTTACTCTTGTTTCGGCGTAATCCACCGTACTCGTTAAAAAGGTTGACTTTAAAGTCTGCGCTCCTTGAAGAGCTCTCAGATTAAAAATAAGCGCCTGCGAAGTCCTACGGAAGTCGTGAAAAAATGATTTAAAGACTTACGCTTTTAAAAAATGAAACCATATAAATCCTGCTCCTTAGAAAGTAAGTATTTGTATGTATTACTGGTAAAAGCCAGCACGGTGCACAAAGCGCCGCAGAAGCGAGCACACTGCGCATCGAAAGAGTAACGTTCGACGTCGTTGAGCACTGCACAGAAGTATCTATTTGTTCTTGCACACTTTTTCACTTAATCCTCTGCAAATTCGTTTTTGAGATGAAAGCTTATCTACTCTTACGCGGAAGAATTCTTGCGCATATAAATGAACTTTGAAATTTTTCTGATACTAAACTTTTCCAAACGAAAGCAAGTTTGGTCTACTGCTATAGTCTTAATAAAATCATAACAGCGTGAATGGAAAGAACGCTTTCCCTACACTAAACGTTACAGAATAATTGGCACTTACGGTGGAAGTTGCGGGAAAAGTTTTCAAAGAACTCTTAAGAAATCGCAACGAGAGGAAGCAGTATGCTTATTGCAAAAGAAAAGATATTTCAACGCTATAGGCTGATGATTTGTCGCTTTGGCGACATTCCACTTTCAGCGTAAGCCAGACGTTCAGCACTTATGGCCTTTGTAAGAAAGACAGATGAATTTTCAGTCCTTCGAATTTTCAATAGATGAAAATCAATTAAGTGTTGCACCAATCTACGTGTTAGCACATGATATATAGATTAAAAATTACGAATGAGGATTGAAAATTAAAAAATTAAAAAGAAAGAAAAAGGCTAGATGAAAAGCTAATCTGGCGCTTCGATACTGATCAGTTTGCAAGGGAATTTACTTTTCCAGCAGATCGAGCAAGCGAAATTCTATCCCTACCACTAATTCATCTTGAACGTCACTTTCAACTGGTATGAAAACGTCAACTTCGGCACGCGGCTGCCAAATTCTGTTTCCACAGGATAATTTAAATTGTCTCAGTTCAGGTGCTGAGGTTGTTGAAACAATGAACAAGTAGGGACAACTTCCAGAGTCATGGCTGAAATGCGTTCCTTTCAATAACTGTCGAACTCCTTTAAAACATTTACCATTTCATGGTACCTCAGTCTAGTGTCAAAGTAGTGTCTTGCCCTTTCGGCTGTCAGCATAAGCATGAGTTGTTCGATTCAGCTGTTGCTCATTATCAATCTGCAGAGCATAAAGGGTTCATCATGAACTCTTCAAAGCGCTATAGTCTCTACCGCATGCTCATCTTTTATCTCAGCGTAATTAATTAGGTGTTGCACTAATCTACGTGTTAGCACATGATATATAGCCACTAGAAACGCTCTGTTCTGCGCTGACATTAAGCAGGTTCAGACGGTGTGAAATAAATTTGACGGAATGCAAATGGGTCCTTGATAAGCTACTTCAAGCTCACCATCAGACGCAGCCATGCTGCTCTAATTGATCAAGCATCAGCGTCCATCATGACACTGCATCCTTAGGGAGCGTAGCGTCATTTACCAGTTGCGTATATTTCTGCGACGGGAACATGATAAACAAAAAAGTGTCAGGAGGCAAGTATACCAGCAGGATATTTTGACGTAAACAAGAACTGCTTCAGAAGCTGTCTCAAGTTACAATGAGCTCACTGAATATTGCTTCACTGCGGCCGCTTTTCCAGTCTCTCATGTCAAACTTCACTTTAGGCAGTTAAGACTTTTTCAACTCCTCGTAATTTATGGTCATCGTTGCCGACTTCCAATTCACTTTGCATCTTTGTTTCGAGTAAATTAAACCAAATGCTGAGAAAGCACGTTGGCCAACCTAAAGAAATTTGCAAAGACGTTGCCATCCTACGTGTCTGCTGGTTGCTCCTTATTGCTTCAGTCAGTGAGCAGAACCGTTGTCCTCAACCGATCGGTTTCGATTGGATCGAAGCCTGATTGATCTTCTCAGAGAGCCATCGGCAGAAGAACAACGGCACTCATTACGCAGTTAGGTGCACTAGGCGAAACTGATTTGCTGCAGATGGAATGGCAGTGAACGTGAATGCATGTAATGGCTTTCCGCTAGATAGCTAAATCAGTAGTTAGTAGCAGGTGAACTTTGGCATCTGAGCTTGTATTAATACCTCCTTAGCTATTCACCCTAAATGGACATTCGGTTTCAACAGAAATCTCACTACCGTAATTGTCAGGCGCTTCATACGTGGTTCAGCGCTTCTATGCCGTCATCTGACATCTGTATAGAAGACAGGAAATCTTTATTAGAATAATTAAGTCTGTACTGCAATAGGCGACCAAAACTCATTTTCAGAAAGGAACTGCGGTTGCTGAATGGCATCCAAGAGGCTCTTAGGAATCTATCTGAACCGTTGCATCATTTTGAATAACAACTTCAAGTGACTAGATGCAACGGACAGCTCGCAGGCAGCCAAACTGAGCCTGGCAATGCCAGTAGAGAGTCTGAGAGGCTGTTTCGATTTCGAGTGGACATTTCGGTCCATATGAACTGGAAAGCTTCACTGCTCAGAGGAGGAGTTTACGGCTGCGTTTAACGAACCGAGATGAGGCGTCAATTTCCCGATTGATCGTTATGGGAACAACTAATGGTTCTCCAATAGAGGTGGACACATTGTGAGAATGAAGCCGCGGGGAGGAGAGACACGACAGTTTTAACTAAATTAAACCATCCACATAGTCAGACTCCTTGTTTTCCAAAATTGTTAGTGGCGTTTTTGTTTATTAAGCAGTCTGCGGAAAGGCCAACCAGCGAACAAATGGCGAGGACACCGACAAGCAAAACACGACATTTTTGAAACTCTTGAACTCGGGGCAGCAGTTACAGTTGACATCGAGACAAAAACTGCCAAGGAGAGAAAAGTTTTAACTTCCGAAATCTAAACGAAACGCGTCGAATGAGCCTCATGAGCGACATTTCGCTTTCCATTAGAAAAGTAAATTCAATCCTGCCGCCTCCTCAAACCAAACACCGTTGAAACTGCTCTTCAAGTGTGGAGTGCATCTTCTCCTGGAAGAACAGCCGTGGACTTTTTCTATTGCGCAATAAAGAATTTTAACGCTTACTCGTTAAATCGTTTCGACAGACAGCCGCTTCTTAATGAACCGAAACGAAACGATAGTACCCAAAGGAACTTTGGTTATTCGAAAACCTTCCTTAGGCATAAGAGACTTAATCAAGTCTCCTGCATTTAGTCTCAGGTTTAATCGAAAACAACGGAGGCATTTGCATGGTTCGAATGTCGTAGAAGTCATTCAATGCACAGAGTTAGGTTATGAAAAGGGCGCTCATCAACGTTTGCATTGAGCAATCCTTTCAAGGGCTCATCTTAGTTGGTCATTAATTAACCAGCTGTCGATTAGTAACTTAGAAAATTAACTTTAATCAAAATGTCATATTAAGCAAACTTCCTCAGGTTAATCACTACGTTTGGGCGACAGGTGCGAGAGAAGTGTTTATTTATTGGTTTAGCAACTAGTGAGGCTCCTGGAAGTTCAGTTTTCCGGCAGTTAGTACTCTTTGTTTTGCCGTTGCAGGTTGCCAGCTTCCGCATAAATTTATGAACTGCTGCCTGGATGAAAACTAAGGCACCGTGAGCGGAGTAAGTAGTTCCCGCCCAGCTGCTTAGCGTTTTGCCGCTTGCACGGGAATCTGGCTAGCAACTGCATTCCTTTTTTCTCTTTAGTCCTTGACACCGATTCCAGGAGAACAACTGCTGCGAATTTGCCTTTGCTTTTGCACTATTATGAGATGCGCTTTTTCTTCCGGCAGGCACGACAGGCATTTGCGTTCAGCAAAAAAAGGTAGTAAGCTAGCGCTGGAAGTGAAATTGTGCGACAAATTGGTGCATCGCGAAAAACAGAAACCAACATTGACATATGGACTTCAAAGTCGTGCAACTTTGTACAACGCTGATTAATGGCCAGGTAAAGGAGCTACCTTTGCTACTAACGGTTCAGCCTGCTGTTGCCGGCAGATGGATGGTTTGGCAGAGCGCCAGGCGCGCTATGAGGCACCGGTCGACTGAGTTTTTCCTCACGGGGATGCTCAGGATGATAGTTTCCATTGTATATGGATGGGGAGCAGCGCATTTTGCGCGTCAGAAAAATTACCAATGAACTCGTCAAGGCAGTCATGGCCTAGTCAAGCTGTCTCAATGTGAGGGTCTCAATTAATCACCCAATCATGTTGCACGTGCAGAAGGCACCACACCGATCGACGCGATGCTTCAGTCACCTGCAGCGGGAGGGAGCCGGATGGCCTTTGAACATAGAAAAACATCATGCCCCCTCAGTGCAATCCAAAAGAGCTCTATGGTGCGGAGGAAACTCTCTTATTTATATCTCTGCACTCATTAATATCTTGGTCACTTAATTTCATTCATGAAGTAAACAGGCTTTTTGTCAAGGCTATCCTGAAATACCCAGAAATATTATGTCAAACCTAGTAACAGGTTGACTGCAAGAAAACCTAATAAATTACATTGGCAAATTTAAGAAATGCACTTAAGGTTTCCGGCTCGTGAGGAGGGCAGTGACAGAAAGGAACTACTGGTGTGTCATCATTGCAAGCGGAACTGCGCTACTGAACGTTAGTACTAACGACCGGTAATTGAACAAACGGCAAGACAAGACGCAAACTTTAGCAGAACCGTGCGGAAGTGACCTTCCACTTTCAGTAAAAGCGAAGTCAATCACCACTGATGCTGTAATTCTAATAGCAACTTCTACTTGTGCCTGCTTTCATCGGCAGCAAGAATTGGTATGAGGGATTTTTCTTTTCAATAGTAACCATTGTTATGGTTTAACTGAAGAATGTCTGCATAATGCAGCATTTGGCGAGGGCTAGGCAGCAGGATGCCTGCTCTGCGAACAAATTGTCGGGGTCGACAACGGCAGTCTGCCTGTGGTCCCATCCTATGCTGCGGAAGTAGAAATGGCATTGCTAGCTAAAGTTCAGACAATGCAGCATGCATTTCGCAGGGTGGCATAGAATGAAAATATTTTTACGCGCATTCCTGCATGGAGTCCTGTCACAGGCGATACATTTGCTCTAGCTTTTCTGATCTGCGTCTATTTCCAGCACGCACCTTTTGAAAGTGACCTTTTGGCATGTTGCATGTTTCGACAACTGGATTTTGATGACTGACGACTTTTCCCTGTTGCAAACTCGCAGCGGTTCGAGCGACGGTGCTAATGCAACACGCTGTTTTGTGGGTTGCTGTTATTTTGAAGTTCTTCGTCAAATATTTAGTGCTCGAAGATTCTTGTCGAACGCTGCATTCCGTAACATCACTTAGCAATCTGCCATGTGCGGAACTAATGCAACAAACAAATTACCAAGTTCATATACGATTCGTTTTCCTAGTGCAAGTTCCATAACTGATGAGATGGTGCAAATGGCGATACCGCAAAATCGGGACAGCTGCACCCAAGAACATTCACGCCTCGACACGGCCAGACCCTATAGGTTTAAACAAATGCAACTTCTGTAAACAGTCTAATCAACTTTGCCAGAAGGCCATGTGTGGCATACTTGCATGGAAGGCGTTTGTTCCAGTTTCCCAAACGCTAGCCTCAATTCCAGTCCGAACGTAGATTATGTTGTTAGCCGATTGTTCAGGTCGACGCGTTCGGCTGTAAAAACGTGCAAGTAAAATGTCCAGTTTTTCTCCAGACTTCTTTTATTTGCCTAGTCACTTCAGGGCGCGCAATCGTCTATGCTACCGACGGAACACTTATTCGATTTTCAGCTAGCTCACTAAGTACTCCCTCACTCTCTTAGGTCTCATTGAGATTAAAAATAGTATTCAAAATGGGTAATCATGACCACCAATGCGATTTCCACTTGCCGAACCCAGCCAGCTGGCTTCAGAGTGTCATGTTTTCCATGAGAAATAATAACCGTACATTACGCAGCCTCTTAAGCAGGGAACTTCTGATGCCTTAAATGGGGATGGCCAATCCTGACAGAGAACAATTTTAAGGGCAATCAATTTTCATTCTTGCGAGGCCAGTCCTGTTACCCTGACGCTAAAGACAGAACAAGTTCTATGTGAATGCTTCATATTGTCTGCTAGGTTCCTTGTTGCCTGCTTTTCGCTAATAGACCGATCATCCGCTAGCTGACGGGCCTTTGTTCTGGTATTACATGTTCACTGATTGTTAATGACAGAAGCACAGGCTGCTGTATGGAAAGAAAAGCACAGTGACAAGACTTACAACAATTCTTGGAGAAAATTGAAACCTTCTTGGTCACTGGGACTACTGGTTGGTTTAATAACTTGCCCTTGGAGATAAGCTTAAAAGATAAAACGCCAGCTAACTTGGTCTGCTGCCATGCAGTTAGCGAATTAGGCTGCTAAAGCGCGATACTTTCATTGGTAGGGGCATTTCAGATGTGTAAGAGGCGACAGTTTTATTACAGCTGCAGGACAGGGGTCACATGGATGCTAGTGTGAAGCAACGTTGTGGTATACGTCAACAGATGATACATTAAAGAGTGATTCTAAAAGCCCACTGTACCGGGTTAAATTGTTAAGCTAGAGGCGTTGTTCGGCAATAGCCAGTTATTAGTTTGCCGCTTTGATGCTTTTTTGATAAAGGCACCTTGTTATAATACATCCAGAAAGGGCGAAGTGGGGTGACACTATTTCACTGATGATTAAGAGGAACAGTCGCTGTTGTTGTCTTTATTGCTGGAACGCTAGAGAAAAGCCATGACTCCTAACATGGCTTTGCATTCCAAAGGCAACTGGGTTGTGCCTGTGCTGTCCCATACCAATCCGCTGGTCAGAAAGCGCTTAAGCAAATGCTAAGATGCGAACGGCCAAGCGTAAGGTGCGAGGATTTGTAGGGACGACTATCCACGGAACAAGTGTCAAACACCTAGTTGGAATGTTCAAGCATCCGGTTGTTCGATAGTTGCCGCGCCGGACCATTCGTCGTCATTGATGATCGCCAGCAGCCGTCGACGCTGAGGGTGCTATCAGTTTGACAGATTCCTCACAGCCGGGTGCCAAGTATTTCGCGACGACGTGTTGCGTTAGCCAGAAAGTTGGACAGATTTGATCAAACCGCAACGGACAGCTGGCGCCGTCGCTCACCTCCCAACGCCAGCAGCGACGTTTCACGCCAACCTCCTCCGTCCTAACCAACGCGCTGCGCGTGTTATTTTCTGGTCAAGGAGACAGACAAGGTTTCTTCAGCGTGAACTAAATACCTATGGTTCTTATATCCTTCCCAGCCTATGGATGGGTGTACTGCCGGTCAAGCTGAATCGATGTTATCATCCATTCGCTTCTCGCTTTACGACGGCTAAGTCGTACGGCTGCGGTGTCCGTGAAATTGTGCTCAGTCTTTTTATCTGATTTATCTACGATGTGCTCCATTATGGCCAGCGTCGATGGCTTATAATGACAGGACATTATCATTGTTTCGGGCAAGTTATTAGCCGTGTAAAAGTGCATTACACTCTTGTGCAACAAAGTATTAACTCGCCGCTATTGATTTACGATCGTCAAGAGCTCTGACCCAACCTATAAGCGGAGGTAGCAGACATGGCTACGGAATGTGTCAGTGGTGCACTGGGTCCACTTCTAGCCTTTTAACCTCTTCCTTCATATGAGGATCATGATGAAAGGTCTGACAGTGAGCGTGTCTTTTGCGCATTAAACGATTTAACTCTGTAACTGCTGGGTGAGCGCATCCGCAGGCAAAGCCATGCGACACTGTAGTAGGGAAATAAGAGGTATAGGTTTTGGTGTCATGAATCCTGCAAGACGAGAATTGCTTAATGTGTGTAATACAAGCTTGAATCAATAGGCTCCTATTGAAGAAATTCAACTAGGCGACAGTTATTAGCCTCGGTTAGCGTGTCCAAGTGCTTACCGGCGTTCATGAATAACACTGGCTGGAAGAAGATAATCAGCCTTTGAAAGCAAATCGCTTTTGCGGCTAAATACATCGATAATGTACCACTCTGGTCTGCCGGCCGTGCCTGAGGCATCGCGTTTAATCAGCGCTGGTCAGCATCCTTTCCGCAGCGCCCACTTGTTAATACGAGTGGTTGTGGAAAATCTGGCTCAACCAAAGTTGATGGGAAAGGCAAAAGAAAAACACTGAACTAAAAGGGAAAGAATAAATAGAAGACAGCTGCTTCATGATGCCTTATAATGAGGCAGCCACAGACGAGAGTCACATGCACCGGCTGTCAGCTTTTTCGCGGAAAACAAGTTGATGCGCTGTCACCTCGGCCAGTCTCAACTGAAGTGAGACCGGCGACTCATGAGGATGGATAGTGTTTAATTCCTCTGAGACAAAGTGATACACGTTATGATGGACGATAATCACTGAGTCGTTGCTTGGAATATCCACCATAACCATTCTAGTGATCTGCTTGAATGAAGAGAGCGGTTGAGGTGCTTTGCCTTGGTGTTCTGGGCGGTCACCGTCAAACTCAAGTTGCAATTGCCAGACCACGATTTCTGTACTCAAAAGGGACGATGAAACAGACTTAGCTTCAAACTGCTATGGCCAGATAAAAATGCAATAGTCAGTGGTCAAACCTCAAGACGCTACACGTAATACTCATATGGCGCATTTCTTTAAGGTGTTAGTGAGCACGAGGCTCATGGAAAGGCTCTAGGGAGCCACGCGGAATCTGGTCTTGCGCGACAACAACTTCTCAGTCTACCATACGTCCTATTACTGTACCAAGAATCGGAGAAACACGCCAGCCGGATGGTCAGCCACTCTCTCACAACCGTGCAAACAGACTGCAGCGACATGTGTTTACGATCATCATTGGTCCGGTTCTCTTTTTTGCTGAACTCTTACCGATTCAGCTAGCCGCCAAAGGTAGCTACTCTGCGCTGACTTGTTTAAAAAGATGTGAACACAATCCTCAATCACTGTCAGACAAGTCAGGCTGGTTGACGGCTGAGATTAAGAGAAGCCGCTCAGCATTCTGTGTAAATAAAGACGAGCCAGAGGAAAACATCGGCAACGGCAATGTCAAACAGCTTACGGATTAGCCGGCGGCCTGGTGCAGGGCGGCAACGCTTTTGGTATTGTTTGCGTGATGCTCATCGAAGCCGTCACCAACTGGCTACAAAAGCGACAGCCGCTGTCCTCAGTGCCTTGTTACCAGTGCGCATAGTACCAGAAAAGCCAAACAGAACTATTTACGGTAGCAGGCAAGAGCGGCCAAATTGACGGCTAGAATTGTACTTACATGATGTTTATTGAAAATGCCAATAGGGCTGTCAAGGGAAGGAAAGAGTCTGTTTACTGGGAAATGAAAAACGAAGAAGCAGGCACCTAGAACAAGCAAGGGATATGCACATAAACGCAGATGTCAAAGGAAAACAGGTCCAGTAGACTGCGTTGACTACTTTGTGACTCTGTTGAAAAGGAAGTAGGGATGAGAGAAGGTCCAAAATAAGACATTCAGCACTGATATCAGGGAACAAAAAGAAGGCAGGCTTGCTGGCTGGACACTGAAGCAGAAGTTTTCAACTTTTGGCACCTCAGATACACGTGCTCCGCCTGGCTGGAGGTCGACACGAACGCTTGGCACGTAGTAGGCTGCTCAGAGAGCCTTAAAATTTGGCCACGGTGCCTAGGCTGATTTCACTGGAAAGCTGGTTCTCTGAACCAGGCTGCCAATGGTTAGATTCTGCGTCTGTGATCACCTGGACAACGTCTCTGACACCTTGGCCACCATGGACGAAGTGGCCAACTGTGATCCGAAGCAGGACATGCTAGCCGCCTGTGAAGGCAGTCGGGACTCTATAACTGGCTACAGTAAGACATGCTAGTTGAAGGCAACCCAATGACAGACGGTACGATGAGACTGAGCCGGGAACAGCGGCGGTGAGAAAAAGAGGAAAACAGGGAAAAGCACTGCCGCCGATACATGGCTTGTCAACTTGTCAGACCGCTGCGGGCCGTGAATTCGCTCCATTGATTAATGTGATAGTTAAAATGGTTGGCACTTAAGCGGGCAAACATCTGGTTATAGTTAGGGGTGTCAAAGCAGCAACGATATAATTAAAAAGTGCTAATCAATCATGATCGCTGCAAATGCTCGTTGTTGTAAAGTCTGGCTGATTCTATGAAAAATCATTTGTAAAACAGTGCACTCTTTGGGCAAAGCACTGACGGACAATCGATTGTCTCCATTAATATTAAGCGCATTGATGTTCTGTTTGCAAAAATAGTGGCGAAGGATTGGAAAAGTGAGCAGGACAAATCCTCATTGCGTAACTCTCCGGTGACCTGAGAATGGATAAAAAGGAGTGTCAGTCATACCTGCTGATGATACTGGGAGGCAAACTGCTGGTAATTGGAGGTTGGGTAAAACAGCACGACTGAATATCTCTGGTCGAATGGTCGATGGAAACGGATAGCTGAAAACACCTGGGAGGGTTCCCAGCGCAGGCAAACGCTGGTACATGCTGACGGCAGCCAAATGCTGCCAGTGGTTGAACGTCATTCCATTGACGTCCATGTCGCCAGCAGTTGCTGTCGCTGATGACCATCGAGATGAACTGGAGCTCTCCGTGGACGCGTTCACTGTGTCTTCAACTATAGACCATATTTTTGGTTTCTTTGCCGGAGTCTCAGAGCGAGCCGCAGGACAACTATCCGTCCGTTTGCTACCATTCACCAATGTCATACTGACTGCCTTTGGCTGGACCACCTGGCAAGAGACCGCTTCTTCATCTGTTCGGTCACTTTTAACATCCCTAGAGACTACTGGACAATCAACTTCTACATCCTCATTTTTGTTGTCATCTGGTTCTTCCAGTTCATCTGGAGTAGGATTCAGGACGGCTTCTGAAGGTGAAGCACCACTGCTTGCACCGTCAACTGTCTGCGGCTGATTCTGACAATCTTCGTCCTCTTCAGACCGATTGCGGGGTGACCAGGTCATCTTGTTTTCTTTTTTTAACCGGCGGCGAGCGTTGGCAAACCAAGTGGACACCTATGGTAGAACTTAGCTTCATCAAGAGTACTGAACAGTCGCTGCTTTTCCTCACTTGGGTCAGCGTCATTTTGGTGATAATAGCCAACATGATTTTTTCACCCTTGGTCGGATACGGGTTTTTTCGATGCTCATAGAGCCACGCCTTCAAAGCTGCCGTCGTCTCTCGAGTGGCATTCTTCCGCCGAGCAGCGTTCAAGTCCAGCGGATTTGTAAATCTGATAAATGTATGAAGTCAATAAAATTGGGGACTGCTTTTTCATGGTGTTAGCTACCTGTCAGCAGCGTAATGATACGATGCAGTCAGAGTTGGATCCAGATAATAGGCAGGAAGCGTTTGCGTTTGTGATGAAAGCACCGCAGGCATGCCGTCGGTTGCAGCTTTCATTTCCAAGGTAGATGCTGCGGTCTGAAAAGAGAGGGAAAGAGAGAGTAAGCAACCTTTGGGCAACTGTTAAAGTGATGTATAAGTACCGAAGTGCTGCTTAGGCCAGGATAAAATCCCAAAGCGAATCCATGAGGAAAAGCTCTGAATTGCTCAAGCGAAGGGTTAGTGTCGAGTCTAGCAGTCGTAGCAGCAACCAAATGTGGTGCCAGCCCATAGCTAGAGGCCAACAAACGCATGGTCTCTGCGGAAACTTCTGATGAACTCGGATTCATTGGGTGTCCGCTGCCTATCGGCAGGCTGACGGTTGATGGAGTAGGTACAATGTGAGAGGGATCTGAGCGACCTGAAGGTGACTTACGACCAAGTGATGTGGACAGCAGCAACTGTGGAAGGTTTTATTCAATGATTAGTCACCTCTAACCTGAAGCACACTACCTGAGGATTCATTACAGCTCCGTACGGTAAGGCCTGACCAAATGACATAGGTTTGACCAAACGGAGCGCTCAGGGGAACCAGCAGCGGAACGCGTAACTTTCAGATTGACTTGTCTTCCTGAAGAGTGATTTCTGGCAAAGGACGCGAGCAGTTCGCCATACCACGGGGATCGCTTTGTCACTTAACTATGGACGTCACGAAAGCTGTCAAATCGTATTACAAACGTTCGCCGATCCTCATCCATTCATTGGCTAATAGCTTGTTTGACATCTTACGATTGCGCGTAAACTGGAAGCCTGATGTTTCACGTGACTTCTGCCACTTGGCCCCGCCCTATGGCGGCCAGCCGACAGCCGATAGGCGAACGCGAGCAGTTGCGATAGGAACACCGCCAGGCGGCCGTTATGATTGGTCTAGTGAAGGGATCTGCGGCCGCGCGCAAAACTAGCAGGATGGGTCACCGGCGCTCAGGCGTCTCTGACGCTTATCCGACTGTTTGTCCCTCAAGTTAGCCGCGGCCAGCGGGCAATGTCGGGCGACAATGCGCCATAATTCTCTGCCAGTTGCGCAATGCACGCGGTCGTCAGTTCTTTGATCAAATGACCGCGTTGACGCTCTGCTGAACATGGGACGTTTGATCACTGACAGTTAGACGGTCTGGCCAGTCATATACGTTTCCTTTTTGCGGCAATCGATACCATGCCAGTGCACTGTATTGGTGCATGGTTGCCGTATGTCGCTCATTTAGTTGGTCCTCGGTGTCCATTAATCACTAGTCACTGTATTAACACCGGCCGTGCGTGTGAATTGTTTTGTTGCTCAAGTTTACTGGACACAACCATATGTCAGACCTGCTTTACGATGTCAGCAGTGTGTCGAACGCCTGCTGCGGGAGTGGCTAAATATTTGTTAGCCTACTCGAAACAGCGGCTCATTTGCCCACTAATCATACTCACTGACCAGGCGACATTCCGCCTTGCCAACTTGACAAAGGCGGTTCCGCTTTGAGCAAATCTGCGCGGTGCCTTTTGTCGACAAAGCTGATTCTGACCTACTGAGTAAGTCGGGTCAGAGCAATGGTCACACGGTGTAGCAGCCTTTGCTTTGTGCAAAAGACCAAGTGGATTAGTAAATGACACTGTCGGCTCAGTTTGATCTTGACCTCTATTAGACAAGCATCAATGGCCAGCCGGACGCCATAATCCTTGCTTAGCCCTGGGCAAGGGCGCGGTAATCAGCACGATAATCGCAAGTGAACCTAAGTATGACATCACTGTCCGATTAATGGTTGTGTTCGCCACCGTGTGACAGTCAGCGCAGTTTTCTTGTATGACATAGCCGTCAGCAGGCAGTTAAGCATTGTTAACAGGCCACGGCCGAATTGTACGTACAAATGGCACAGCGTATGAACGGTGGCGCTTCGCCGCTGTCATCAATGACTCGTTTTGTGCCCGCGCCATAGGCAGGGAGGGCAGTATATTGTCCCCGTTCACACACCGCTGCCTACCGCTGCAAACAGAAAAGATCGTATCGTCGCAGGCCAGCAGCATTACAGTATGCCGTACGTGAATCAGCGACTGTGCCGCCACTGACAAGAATGCGTATGAATTACACTTGTAAACAGAGCGCACAAGAGGAGCCGCTGAACGGCTGTACAGACTGGTCGCGGCTGATGATAGTTTGCTGACGAAAACTGACTCAGAACCGATGCGCTGTCAAGGGTTCCCTCCTGTCTGACTCTAGCAAACAGCGCTGTTTCAACAAAACGACATTTGTTCCGACTGATGCACTGTCGCACTGATCACCTGTGTTATCAATCATCGTCCGCGTTAATCTCCAGTGGACGCGGTGATGCAGAAAGGGAGAGTCAACGCGCTCACTGCGGACAATGCGCACAGCCATCGCCCTGTCATCCGTCAACTTGGAGATCTGTCAACGCGCGCCGCAGAGACTCATTCAGGAATCGAAGTTGACCTCAGTTCCTGAGAATCGCCGCCTTTCTAGTTTCATCCTTTCTGAGGCGCTGGCTCTATGGCAAACCAGCCCAAGGTAGAATTAGGGCTGTACGCCATCAGTCTGCTAGCGAAGCCTGGTAATATTGAGATTATGAGACTCACAGCGCGGTCACAAGATGAGCTGGATATTATTACTTCCTTTCCCGTGATGTCAGTCTCAACGACTGGTATTGTTAGCAAGAAAAAAGTAGTCTCTATTCATGACCATGCCATTTTATGACTGTCAACCTGCTTTGTATACTTTGTGCTCTTGGGTTAGCTGGCATGTTAGCATCGCCATGCTGGATATTCTTTGCAAAAACCTCAAGGACTGATTGAACGCTGGATTCTTGGTAATGGAGAGCAATAATTTTATGTTACTTGAATGATGGGATGAATGATTAGGGAATGTAACTGGTGGGAAAGCTTGAGTAGAAAGAAAAAGCCTGTCCAAAATCTCTTCCATCAAATGGTGCTGAGAGTCGTTTTGAAAGTTTCATTTCTGTTTCTGTCAAAAATTTCTCAGAGGAAAGCAAGAGCTACTGCATATGTTCCAAACAACAATACTCAGCGGTGCTCCAGTAGGGAATTGTTAATGTTATGATGCAGTGAACAGGCGGTTTCAGGAGCTAAGCTGAACCAGGCAAAAATTTACATTGCAGTCAAAACGAGTTGCCGCGTGGTATGCTCGAGAGCTTTGGTCAACTATACGAGCTGCGAATAAGTGCGTCAAAGAGAAGCGGTGCTTCTCTGAAGCAAACCAGACTAGCGAATTCCTACCTTCATAAAACTCGATTACTGTTTAGGATGATCTCAGCATGGTATGTGTTCCACTTTTGCCCTGATACCTTGACTTGCCTGCTGTTTCAAGTACAGCACAGGCTAGAGCGATATTCTGAACATGCCATGAATTGCATTAATCAGTTTGGCAATTACCATTTATAGATATTAATAGCAGCATTCTAACAGTCTTGAAGCCACTTAGTACTGCTTGAAGCGTTGCCCTGAATTCCTCCTCAGCATCGACTATACGTCCACCATCTGTTTTCTTTGCCCTTTTTATGCCAAAGAACAACAAGGTTGCAGATTAAAGCAGTGTGCCATGGTCAATCTCCGGCAGCTGAGCTGAGAACGCAACGGCGGTCAGGCGGTTAATGGGCTGTGACAAGCTTCACTAGAGGATCATGAAACGAATAATTTGTCAAGCATGTCTCCCATCTCATCTCAGACGTCAAAGATCCATAGTTTCCACGACGACACATACGCGAACTAGTGATCTGACGGCGGGACTCTATTTAGTGACATTTCAATAATTTTGCACTCATTTCCTAGGGCAGTTCAACGAAAGATGGAGTCAGCTTGTTGCGTATACATCCGCAGCTTTTGTTTGGGCATCTGCTGTCAAGGGCATAAACTGGCCGGAACCTGAAAGGTTGCTGGTTGTTTTTCATCAGTCTCGAACTTGTTTGACGCTCTGTGAACGGCGCGTCAGCGCCTGCTTAGCTCGCTTCGTGCTGCTCAAAGTTAGATTTTTACATAAGATACGAAAAAGTCAGCCGCATTGGAGGCATGACTCCTTGACACTTCTCATACGCCTTTGGCACCATTCAGCTTTTAAAAGAGGCAGTTAATTTTTTGTCTTTCTCTCTATTGCTTACAGTAGGGAGCACGCGTCTTCTCCCTTCTGCTTCTGCGTCAACCATCGTTTGATGCAGCAGCAGGCATGCTTAAACTACTTCTCCGCCCACGTTCCTAATGATGTGAAAACTTGTTTTGGTAAATCATTTTGTGAAAAGCTTCCACTTTCTTCCGGGGGTGCAGTAAATACCTACGCGCTCATGGAAAATATTTCAGAGATAGATACACTCCCGTATTGGGCAAAATTATGCATTTTCATGAAAATTTTGAAGCCTGACCCAATGCCAAATTCTGTTAGTGATTCTTAGAAAATCAGCTGTCTTATCTGCCCTGTGATGGGAAAGGATGAAGAGCAGCGCCATTAGCTAGCTGAAGAGACTGTTCAGTTTAAATAGTGGTTATCACTTTCAGTCTTTCAGACGTTATCTATTAATAGCAGGTTAATGCTTGCGCGAAATTGCTTTAACAGACAAAGAGAGGGAGGAGGGAACAGAAGTTCATAGAAAGTAAAGAGGTGAGTGGACTGATGGGCCGCCTTGGCTCGCAGTATCCTGTAAGTTGTAAGCCACTACTGGCTACTTGCAGTGGACAAGTCGGTTGTCTCAATGTGATCGTTACATTGCTTTTTGGAAATGTACTCTGATAGGGACCGATATTCAGGCAACAAATGTACTCTGAGCAGTAAATTTTCAGTATACAACACTATCCAAGCTAATGGTGACAAGTCGCTTCTCTGATTTGTTGTGCATATCATCTCGTTTCCCTCTCTTTAGTTGTAGATGTTGTCGTTTGTAATCAAGTTACCATAAAGACGACGTTGCCCAAACGGGCATTCTGTCTGGCCAATCGAGCTCAGTCATTTTGTGAGTTAGCTTGGTTCATTAGTGAATAAAGCTGAAAAATAGTCCTCCTTCAATCTTCTTCGGTAGCGTTTTTACCTTTCGTTCAACTTAAACCATGGTTCTCACGAGAAGCCTGTTAATTTTTATAACAGCGTCTCCTTGTTATTTTGGCGCGCCTAGGCACATTAATACCATTTTCAGCATGAAAACAGCAGTTAAAACAAGCCAAACCTTCATGGCAGAGTTCTTGCTAACCACTAACGAAACCGACTGCTTTGAACCAGCGATCAAACACTACAACCTTAGAAAGCTCTTTTGAACATTAGAAAGAACTCTGACAACAAATAATTCAGAGAGACTATTTGTCTGTTTATGCATCTGCTTCATTGCATTATCTGAAGTAGAGAAATAGTTTCGATGACCGCAGTGAAGCTAACGAGGACCCTGCTTTACTGCTTCTTTGTGGTAAAGGGTACTCTAAAATAAGCTAAGCTGTTTGAAAACTCGTTAGCTTTCATCTGTTTTTGCCTTATTCGCTGCAATGCGAAATAGGAAAAACGAGGACGCGGCAGTCAGGTTAAGGGGTTAGCGTTTCGTCTGAATGGGATTTGTAGGACTATGACTCAATGAAAAGGGTAACTAAAGGCTGGTTTCAGAAAAGTTGGTTGGAATTTTATCAGAAGATCAGGGTTACCTTAAAGATAGCAAGATTCACCCGGCGCACCCGGATTGGCCCACCCCTTTCGAGCGCTGCGATGGAACAAGGAAGGGCGCTGGTGCGTCTGTTCGCTGACTCATTAAAAACACAATTGACCAGTTTTTTATCTGTCAACTTTCAACCGATTAGGTATACTGATGTATACTTTGGGTTTTTAACGTTGTAGCGCAGGAAGTGCTATACATACTGATTTGTTGTGCTTGTCAATCACATAGTCAACACTTCTTTGAGTTGATAACGGAGACTCAGATAGGCAGACACTGGTGACACTGATGGCTTAGTCGTCTGCGTCACGCGTGAACTAAAGTCATTCTATCATTTGCTGTCAGTAAATTGATATGTACAACTTTTCCTGTTGACTATCGCCGAAAGCGACGGCGTACAGGGAAACCCGACGACGGTCATCGCCTGCTCATGTGATGTCAACTTCAATATTGATGATTATGTTTGCATTGCAATTCATTCCGCCGCTGGTCGTTTCTTGTCGCTGAATCAACCGGGGGAGAACAGATTATGCTGTTAATCAAAGTCTGCCGGTTTCCACCAGTCTCTTACCGCCATCATAGGTTGTCATTCTGGCAGGTCTATTTCAGTCACCAATGATGACCAAACTCAAAAGTGCCTAAGCATGTCTGAGCCTAATTGGTTTGAATCGGCATTCACCGTCTCGTGAACTACTGAAAGAAGTTCTGATGGCATGGGCCATTTCACTATTAGGCTTGTTGCGAGCTTGTATGGAAATGAACAAAGTACAAGAAAAGCTGAATGAATTTTCTTTTATCATGTGCTGTTTTGAAGCGACAGAACAGCAATGAAGTCTATCTTTATCATTTGAGCGACTGTTTCTTGATTGTAGCACTAGCACGCACTGTCATTAAAACGTTCTACCTTACGACGCAGACTGCTCAAAAGATGAAAGTCTCAGATTTAACCAATTAGCCAATATTAAAAGAAGTTCTGTAAATATTTTTAACGTTTATATATTTTCTTGATCAGGTAGCTGATGACTTCCTAACATCAAGAAACTGTAGCTAAGGAAACCAAGTGCGCTAGGTAGCCAAGACACTTCATGAAGGTTCAAAGGGCTCGGACAGGCAACATTACCACTGGAAAGCAATAACGCAGTACAATCTCAGGTAAGCCCTCTCGGGAAGGGTGTAATCAATTTCAATCACAACATATCTTGCTCAAATGAAACTTACATTTTCAAACCAATCTATGTCAAACTGCCGAAAAGCTAGCATTTTTTAAGTACGGATGTCTTGTCAGCTTTACGTTTTTGTAAACCATTAGAAAAATATAGCCGCAAAATTGTAATGCTAAAGCGGTACAACCTGCTCAAGAATAAGCCTGTGCAACTGTTCCCTGTGTTGCAAGCAGTCTTTATGGTGAACAGCGGTTATGGAAACACGGAAAGATTAACGGAAGCCTAAGCGAAAATAAATTTACCTGTTTTTTCATGCTTTGACAGCAAGTAATTTTGGATACTTGCGGCGCAGGTAATGACTCATAAGAAGTATACCATTGTAAAGTATACCATTGAACAACTTTAGGCAAGAAACGCTATCTTATCTATGGAGCGACATTTGCTCAAAGCACATAGGAAGAACTCTGAGCTCAGCAACAAGATGTACGTGATTCAGGAGCAAAGTTGAAACCAGAACTTGTGGCTGGACGCAGAACTGGCGAGACTGGAAACTACCAGCGCTTTTTCAATCTGAAAGCTCTACAACGGATAGCGGTATGATAACCAAAAAAGCATTGTGTCATTCTTGCTCATAATAGATGTGCCATGAACGCATTAG
This sequence comes from Trichuris suis, assembly GCA_000797535.1. Classification (NCBI taxonomy): domain Eukaryota; kingdom Metazoa; phylum Nematoda; class Enoplea; order Trichinellida; family Trichuridae; genus Trichuris; species Trichuris suis. Next base: position 494,299 of record KN538387.1, on the reverse strand, counting down.
TGATGAATGTTAGGACAGTCTTCTGAGTCTCTGAAAAGGCTGAGAATCAACTAACAACGGGGGGAACATGTGTTGGGCTTTCATTGAGCCAGTTATACTCGAGAATTTATCCCAAAACGTAGCATAAGCAAAAGTAGAAATAAAGCTTTACAAGTCCATGGAGATTAGGCTTTCTGTTAAATGCACATCAGCGTAAACGTTTAGTCAAAAATTGACTTCCATACGCACGCCAGAGAATGTAGCGAAAGGAGCAGCTACAACATGAATCAAACTGTTTGGAAGCCAGATTGATTACTAACCATCGTAGCTGTTGCGTCGAAGCTACGTTTGTTTATGAGAAGGTCAACTTAATAGTCTCCATAATTACGAAGTCTTTAGAGATAGTGGGACATTTCAAATGATTGACTAGAGTACTGAACCTGAGCATTTACTATTCACTCTTCAGCGCTATCTTGCCATTTTTTTGTATTCAAAAATGGCATAAAAATGCTCAACTGGCCGCACGGGGCTGACAGACTGAATGGCGACTTTTGAAACAAAATGATGTTCCCGTTTTTACGACCAGTGTAGGAATAAGAGCAAGCGGATTTGATTCCTAAGTTTACCTTGTCAATAGGACAGTTCCGTACTACTTATGCTCTTTTCTCAACTGGTATTGCTTTTTGGTGCATGCTGAAAGATCAGCTTGGCTGCGTCAGAGAGATCTGCTGCATTTATTGGCAAATGCGAGTGACCGAGCAATCTCTATACACAGGGCCGCTGAGAACTGAGCCAGTTTTTTGGTTTCACTGTTTGGATCCTGGCATATTTGTTTATTTATACTGTACTGCTTGTAAACGAAAATCAGAAATTTCCGTATTCAAGCAAATTATGCAAATATAATTGTTTCAAGGCATTGTACCCGGCATCCGAACGCAAACGTAATTAACTGCTTGATGTATGGTTATTTAGAAGCTGAGCATTCAGGGACAGTAAAGGTTGTCTGAAAGGCGCTTGCAAGGAAATGGAAAGTTAGTTGTCAATGTTATTTGACAACTGTTTCTATTGCTCGGTACATTTGAACGGTAGTCCCACGACAGCTGAACATTTTGTTCAATTAAAAGAATGATAGAAAGGATTACCGCTCAGTGGAGCAACTTTCCTGTCGTTACGTCATTATGTCGCTCCATGAGAAACTGTCAGCAGAAGAATAGATGATGAAATGAAAAAAACGTCGAGAGGAAGCATGACTGAGCAACCATTCCGTGTCAAACAGTTTTAACTCTCGCAGACCGTGTCCAAGACTAATATTGACCAAGTTTATCACAACGCTAACGGTGACGTTGAAGTTTATTTTTAACATTGGACAGTTGCATGATGACATTGAGTACACATAATCCCATGACGCCATGGTCGTATCAGGGCGGCCGGAACTGTTACGTGTAAACAAATGCAATGTAGACTCCGTTTGTAATGAGTCGACAAGAGATGGCAGCCATATTCAGTTACGGCATTGATTTTTGATAGTCATAGGTTGGCTCATTCCATTGCCAACTTCTATTCCTTTATCAGAAGAACGTAAAAAAATGATCGCAGTGAAGTTCATGGAGTGATCGTGCTTCATAACTACTTTTTGCTAACAGAACGGAACCAGTGGACCCAGATCATGACATGGTTGCTTTGTCCGCTTGGCTAGTTCACCGCTGCAACTTTGTTATGTATCAATGAGGAGTGGAAACCAGCTCCGCAAACTGTACGCTTGTTCAAGCGGCCGAAAATTGGGCGCATTAGAGATTATAATTCTTGTCGGACCACTGTGTGCAATTAGACTGTGGTGCTTTGGAAAAACTCATTCAAAAGAATGTGATTCATGTTGTCATGCGGCAATGTCACCTTATGTTATTTCATGTTAGACAAGTTGATGTGCATGTCTTATCATGTTAGTTACCTGCTTAGGAAAATGCAGCAGAACGTGTTCTTATGCCATTCTTATACCACATGTTACTTTCTGCAACTTTGCCAAAAATTTACACTGACATTTGCAAGTTATTTCATCATCAAATAATCTCAGGGGTAATCTTAGCCCAATTGAGAGCCTGCTCAAGACGGGCCATGAGGGTGTCTATTACCAACATCAATTGTATCAGTAGTTTATCACACTGCTTTCAGGAATTATGACCCAGTGGCATAGCAATTGAATTGTGCAGCGGAAAATAGAATTAGTGAGCCGGAGAAACTTGATCGTGCTGATCATTAAAAGCAACAGCATAATTAACTGAGTGAAGAAGGTGTAGCCAATTGTGATGACCATGGTGTTTGTTTGTAACAACATGCTCACCAAAGAGCAAAACTAATCTGGCAGACGCTCATCATTGTGCTTTGCAATTTCCCTGAATAGAGCGTGCCATTATAAAGTAACAGGCTCATGACATTGTGGGTTATGCGCTGCAATGAATGAAATGCTCGATAGTACTAACCGGCAGCAACAGATAATGGTGAAAGATGGTGTTTGAGTAGAAGAGAAGTACATGAAGAAGACTAGTGCATATAACATAAACCGGTTCGAAACGTGTCAGCCATTTTCGTCAGCGCTGTGGTGCACAGTAGGCAGGTCAGTACTTGTCATTTAGATCTTCATTCCACTGCATTAATCAGAACATTGGGCCTGATTGACGTATTTCTTGCGATTGATGCGAAGATATGATAGTTTTAATGTAAAACCATTGCCCTGGCTTCTGGACCACGAATTTCAGAGTGGCTCTTTAATTATCTTAAGAATGAAACTAAAGGGGGACTAGAAAAGTTACAAGGGAACTGATCTATCAATGAAATCACTGATTCGTTCTTGATGTAAAACATTGAGCAAGAAAGTCACAGGTTGGTTTAACTAGCTGAAATCAAAGTAGTCGTGAGCAAAGCAATTTGTACAGCATTTACTGACATCATCAGCGCAAGACACGTCAAGGTAAAAATGCAGACTTAAAAGAATCAAAAAGCTAACGTACTGTGAACATGCTTGTGGAAGAGGTAAGGTTGCGCCATTAATAAATTTCTGAAAACATTGCTTGTTTGTAATTTGCGCGGGTAAGTTGTATCTCACTTGAGGAGGTTCATTCTAAGACGTTCTCAGCGCAAAATCATCAGGTGAGTCAATAAGCTCGCCATTTTTCAATTAACCAAAATCTTTTTTCCCTTTTGATGATGAACTACCGTTCACAAAACAATTATAAAACCATAGCTCTCAGGGTTGCTCACGTCTCGTCTTCATCTGAGATGAGTAAAACATGCATAATAATGGGTAATGACAAAGAAAGTATGTGGCATTGGCAATTTTACATTTTAATTTATAATTTCTGATTGGCTTCTGGTCTTAGTCTTCCCCGTGCTAGTTGTAGAGGCAGGCCCATCTTTGTCTTCATGATTTTGTTGTTCCACAGATTACAACGCTTTGCATCCCAGAATAAACTTGTCCGTGTTTCACTTAACTTTGGCTAATGTTCACAATTAATCTATGCATTTTGACATATGCATAATCTTTTGATTTTTCTCAAAGGAATACAGGATTCTTGGCGAAATACCATATGTAGCAGGTTCCACGAACACTGTGAGGCGTGTTCTGCAATTGCAGAGGCCTTATTCATTTGACCTATGACCGCTGCTGAATCAAGTAACTGTGGTCTCCGCCTGCCCCACACAACGGAGTTATTAGCTTAGCTTTTGCGCTGTTGTGGCATTAGATCGGACAAGCGTTCCTGGAACTTGTAAAGTAATGTGTGCCCGGTTCTTCCTATTCATAAGGCTGAACCATCATATTAACCCGTTCAGTTTTGCAAACAAACATTAGGTTCGTGAGTCCCTTGACACCGTTGCTCCTAGTTAACGCAGATTTGCTGATGAACTTATTCTCGAAACTAGCCAGTAGTCATTTCCAAAAAACAAAATTGACAAAATGACGTTGAACATTTTGCAACAGCAGATTGTGCTCCCTTAAGCCTTGTCATGCACAAATATTAATATATTGTGAAACTGAACTTAAAAAATGGAATTGTTAATATTTGTTGTTGTCCAATACCCTCAGTCACACTCTGATGACAGAACAGGATAGTCTGCACCACTTAGCATCGCAGGCAGCGGACTTGTTCCCCCTCGTGACTGCCGATCTGATACGATTGTACCATAGTTTTCTTCTTACAGGTATTCATTGATAAAACTATTTTCAGAATCAGAGTATCTAAAAAGAATGAGGAAAATTAATCAATAGGATTACGCAGCTTAGCTCACAGTTTGAAACGAAGAAAAATTGGCACCATTTTCTAGCGAGTGTATAAAATCTATAATTATACTATCTAATGCGTAGTAATGCATAATAAAACACGCATTAATGGTGCTTTCTTTAGGGCTTCATATTACTAGACCTTTGCTGAAGACTGGCTTCTCTGCAACAGATGTGCCACATGCCTGAAATGGCTCAATGCCTGTTGACGCTAGTCATTGCATTTTCATACGTAGCAGTTAACCTGTATATGAAATAGCACAGCTTTCAGAATAAGTCTTTCCTGTTTACAGTGCTTTTGGATGACCTGTTCTTGTTGTGTAATTCCAGAGCTACTAAATAATATCAGCGGATATCAAAGAAGAACCAGAAAAGATAGACTTCATCGTTACCCACGCATAGGCAACAAATGTTGGATTTTTCAGTACTCCTTCAACACGCCTATAACTGCTCGAAAAACAGCAAAGTAGATTAATTCAAGAACATCATCATTTAAAGCCCGACGGAACACAAATGAAGTTTCCTCAGCGCCTTAAGGCGATCCGCTAAGCACAACAGAGCTAACAGTGACATTTATATTTCCCTTAAACTCATAAATTTTATAAGCAGCCCATAAAATAACCACAAAAACTTTTCTTCCTTTCACGATTTTAGACCGTAAAAAGTCCAAAGTCGTGAAAAGAATAAAAATGTTTCTGAAGACCGTTACAAAACATCCATTGAGCACAAAAATTATTCTAATTATTGGAAATGGACTCCACCACATGAATTCTCAGAGCTCACCTGATATGGCTAGTTGTAGTATGAAGAAAAATTTCTGACGAATATTTTCCCGTTCGAAAATGCCATGTCCACGTAGAAAAATAAAAGCTTTGTTCACATAATAAGACAAAAAAGAGCAAAGTTCTCAGGCTAACCTGTGGCCGTCATCAGCGCTAACGTTTTTTGTTGGTGCTGCACAGGCTCTGGTTTAAATGAAAAGCTACCTCCGCCTAACCAGCTAACGTCGGTGCCTGTCGAGTCAAATCTTAACTCCTCGAGGCTGACTCACACGTTGTTGGCGGCTTGGCATCAGAGCAACTTCCTTTCAGGCCATCCCCGGTGGTGGCCCAACATTATGGCCAGGGATAGTCAAAATCGGTGAAGAGGAAGACTACAAACAGGTCAGGTTTGGCACGCCTGGGAGGAATGGTGACTAGAGGTCAGCTCATCAGAGTGACAAGGCAACGCAAAGAGCGGATGCGAAGATAACGAAAGAAAAAGAAGAACGCTTGTGTGTCCTCATACAACCATTTGTTTGCATCTTTTGGCACAGTGGCCAAGTGCTCCGGGCACGCCTATTTTTCATTTGTCATAATATCTTTTCTTAACGGGACTTTTACTGTACGAAGAAGAAAAATCCAGTTTACAAAAAGATACTGGGACGATTGTTGGCTGTAACTGTTATGCAAATAAGTAAAATGCAAATGCAATAAAATATGCATTAATACCAGTATTGCGCCAGTGATATTTTTATCTTTTCACATTTATCAGCAGCACTCAGTGAGTCACTGTCTCCTTTATGAGTTATAATAATGCAACTGATGATTCAGATTGCAGGTTTGTCGGAATACAGAAAAGCGTTATACTACTGCTCTTTTTGTCATTCTTATCTAGTCCTCATGTGTGAAATGTTTCGTGGTTAATCAGTATCACTGAACTGAAAAATCATCGATACCTGGGGCAGTGGAATCTTAATCGTTAGTGCAAGGATAGTGCACGCATTATGCGCTGCTTGGTCTTTCGCCTAAAATCTAGGACGATTGGCCATTTTCTCTGCGTAGGAAGATCAACCTAGCGACTCCGCAAGTACAGTACGTAATTCTTTATGCGGAATTTTTAAATTCAGAATTCTTCAAAATTCAGAACATTTTGACCGTCGACATGACGGCACAAGTGATCCCTACATAACTTAGTGCGATAATCCTGTCGGAAAATAGCGCAGGAGAGCTAGTCGCAACTGTAAGTGACACGGTGTTGAACAGGACTACCATGTAAGAGCCATGGATGCTGACGAGAGGGTCCGGTGAATCCCGGAAGCTGCTCCATAATCTTGACTTTAAAAACGGCTGTACGGTGATTTTGCCGTGAAGTTTATATAAGCAAGGAAAACTTCCACAACGAACACCGTTGTTAATGAGACAAAGGAGACGATTCACCATAAAAAAATTGGGCAGAGTCCATCCTCATCCCTTGGTAAGCCACTTCCAGCTATCAAAAGATTACTAAACTATAAAAGCATTGAAGAAAATTGGCTTCATGCTACGTGCGCAGGATGCATATGAACCGTTAAGTGAATTTCGCCTTTGCGCTTGAGTCCTAACCCCAGCACATCGGGTTTCATTTTGGAACACATGGACATATATATTCCAAAATCCGGGCAAATCTGAAAATCAGAATACATGTGATCCTGAGCAGTCCGGATAACTGATTACATGCTCATTAAGGCTAGTCGAATTAATTAACCTTAGCAATGTTTAAACGTCTGCTTGGAACTGTCAACCTCAAAAGAACGCACGCAGAAATTCTCGAAAAGTTTCCGTTAGGGTGAAATTGGCGAACGTATTTTTACGTGGTTAAGACGCAAAGCCGGAACAACAGCAACAGTATGCTTAGATTGCTCTAAGCAAATAATTTTTAGTGAGTTAGTTTGCATGAAAACAACAACAAAGTAAAAATAATGTAAAACCCTTGCGCGAAGTATAGAGCATGCTGACGTACGGGGACAAATAATTTCCAAGCGGAAACTTTTATTCTTTTGAACAACTCACTCACACACTGGATGATTGGTAGCGTTTGCAATGAATGAGTTGATGCGTGGTCACATGACGGATGCATAGTTATAATTAATGGTAAGGACCAGGACCCTAGACGTAAACGCACGTATTCTGCAAAGCTTTTAGAACTCATTCGTAGCATGGAATTAAACAGTAATGGCATTCCTGCATCTTAAAACCAGTATTTCGTCTTTAAAAATATATGAAAAAATGTTTTCCAGTAGTTAACTCATAATTAATCAGGTGACCAAATATGAACATTACTGCTTCTTGTCTCATCGAGTAACTATGACAGAAGGGGGCTTACCGAAACAATTGAACCCTTATTTCAATGCCCTTTTAATAATTCCTTTTTTAGATTTCATTAAGCCTGTTTTCCGCATCTGTAATAAGTCTTTTATTATAGCGCAACAAACGAGCTCTTTAACCCTTTAATGTTGACTTGGTGATTCTTTTGCTTGTGTAGCTTTTGACGGCTATCTACAGCTTGCATTGCCAAACGTTTGAACGCTAAAATACGTTCATAATTTCACTGCCATAGTCCTAAATTGACTCTTGAAAAATTTCTGTTTGCGCGAAAATACTTCGAAATGAAGAGTCCAAAGGCGCCTGAATGGCTAATAAATTGAGAGCAAGAAAATTGATGTTCTCAAACATTCTTGGCAGCTTTGCCGTTGATCACCCAATTTGCGCTGTTTACAGTAAAATTAGTGCAGTTGGGAGCGTTGCGTTTCAGTAAACGACATCTAAAGGCATAGTTTTGAATTGTTCAAGGGTGGTGGTGTTTGCAGTTAATCAGACTATAACATGGGTTGTTACAACGTGTAATAATTAAGATATAATAGTGAACTAATTTGTCTGCTCAGAGAATGAGTCCAAGGTAAAGCACGTGTACGAACAAGGCCATCAAGTAAAAAGACGCAGTGCTTACTCATTAAAGAACTACTTGACAAATAAAGATATAAAGCGTTATACGCTCCAGGCAGTTAAAGCTTTGAAATCATTTCTTCCAGCAAAATTTTGGATGGAAGACAGGATATCTTATAACCGGGTGATCAGTTTTCGTTGCGGTCTTTCCATAGGTTTTCCTCGTTCTTTGTGAATGTATCGGAACATACGCGGCAAGTTGTTAGGTAAATTACAGAGAACAATGTACGTTGCTTTCGGGACATCTAGTCCCAACGTCAGCGTGACGTAGGAGCGCTATCTGAGTGTCTACATCATGCTGACGACGGAACTAGAGCGTCCTAGAAGCTACCTACGTTGTTCACTGTGATTTCCCTAGCAACTTCCTTATCCATTCGTTGAGGGGGTGCTTGTTTCAGTATTTTACAGACACAGTTACAAAGAAAGAAAAAAGCCGCGGGGAGACCCCAATGAAAATTTTGGATTATTCTTTCAGATGATACGAAAGAAGGCGATTAATTCAGGGAGTTTTCGCCGTGGTTGGCTATCATGCACTAGTATATTGTAGAATAAATGAGCTGCTAGCTTATAGTTTCTCGACCTCTTTCGCGCGAGAGCGTTCGGTCGCCGCTTATTGGTCCTAGCCATCCTAACGTCGATTGGACAGCATGACACGCTGATTTAAGGCGTGACACTGTTGAGTCAGAGTCTCGACCTTATGGTCCAGTTTGAGCTTAAGCTGGCCGCGGACAAACAAGAGGTACTGTCTCATTGTTCCTCTCCTGTTGCTTGTCTCGCTGGTTCTTGCTTAGCGGCCTCAGCTAGCGGTCCGTGTTCTCCTCCGCAGGAAAGCCGCCAGTCCTTTATGGTAAAGGCACATACAACTATGACAAAGACAGTGCGCGTCTATGACAATTTGTACACGCAAGACCTGTCCCTCTCATTCGTCATTTCTACTTTTCAGATCAGCTTCAGATGTTAGTTCATTACTAAGGAACGACAAATTAAAAATGACGGATTAGATGGACAGGGGTTGCATGTACAAACTAGTGTGCAAATGCGCCAGCAGTTACAATTGTGAGACAGGGGCATACAATACAAGACAGACTTGACGAACACCTGACATAAGATAATGTAAAAATACAGAAGAAAAACTAGGAAAGATGTGGTCCGTAACAGAGAGGTATGTCACAACTAGGACAAGTAAGTTACGTGCCCTGTTCAACGTTCCTTTCTTCAGAGCTAGGCGCGGCTTAACAAAAGGCAACTTTGTGATCTTGAAAACTGGATGCTTCTTAACGGGTCCAAAGGTTTTCATATTCGAACTTCAGTACGGTTGTTTCTTGCCTGTTCTTGGTTTCTGAAATTAAACCAAACAAACGCCCTACCAACGGATGGATGAGCGACTGCTCCCGTCTTCAGCGATGATGACACGGTGGTCCCGGAAGCTCCGAGAGTATCACTCTTCTGATTTTCTCCCTAATAACTGCTCGTACATCCGTTGGTAGGGCGCTTGTTTGGTTTAATTTCAGAAACGAATAACAGGCAAGAAACAACCGTACTGAAGTTCGAGTATGAAGGCGACTTTACTTAGCAACTGAAGAAACACACAAAAAATAGACGAGGTGGCGCGGAACTTTCAGAATAAACTAGTTCCGTCTTCAGTGCAAGAAGGTGAGGGATTAGTTGGATCGTCGTTTATATGGGCAACGACGTCCATGAGGTCAATTTCTGTTTGCTAAAGTTGATCCCGCCCTGTCGACTTCGCTACAGCCGGTTTGGTAAATGAAGTTTGTTCAAACCTCACAAGCTCGCACACGGTTGTCCCGTATGATCGGGGCGCATGAAATGGCTTTCTTTGCGCGTCCTCATTGCGGTTATATGCCGATCTCATGCCCTTTGGCTTGCTTCCGCGTGCACCACCATTGCAGACTTTTGAAGCAGTTCATCCATAATTGCCCAAGGTTCCAATTTTTGTAGTCTTCCTCTCTTGTTCATCTTAGGCTTCTCTGTCATCTCGTTTAGGCGGTCAGCTGCGTTTTTGTACCTTGTGATGTCTCTGAGGTGTTCCTTGAATCTTTCCAGTAGTGTCTGACCTCTTTCACCAATGGTGGAGCAGTCGCAGGTTAACATGTAGACACAGCCTTGGACAAGATTATCAGATGTCACAAGTTTGTCGTTTATTATTTAGTCTTTAGATAATACGGATTTATAGTCATCGTTGGTAAAAACTCATTTAGAACAGAATGGACGTACACTTACCGGGCGTCATGTGCAGGCAGACGGCTACGTCCGGTAAGTGTACGTCCATTCTGTTCTAAATGAGTTTTTACCAACGGTGGCTATAAATCCGTATTATTCAAAGACTAAATAATAAACACAAGCCCTGTTACGAAGTGTAAGCTAATTGACAAATGTATAAAGTGCCTACGGCGCACTTCGGGACGCTTAGTCCCAGATAATGAGATGTAGGATACCCACTTTTTGAGTTAATTGACTTTTAAATTATTTAGTACCTTCTCGTCAGTTACTGCCTTTAAACTCCCCATCTTGAGATATAGATAAAAAGTGAATATTTAGCGCACAGAGTCATGTGCAGGAAGATGGCTACGCCCGGTAAGTGTACGTCCATTCTGTTCTAAATGAGTTTTTACCAACGGTGGCTATAAATCCGTATTATTCAAAGACTAAATAATAAACACAAGTCCGCTACGAAGTGTAAGCTAATTGACAAGTAGGACCCTGTGGAAACAGTACATTGTGCTCAGAGTTTAAGGAGCGATTAGATCCGTTCTGATAAAAAAAATGCATGAGCCAGAGGTCATAAACTCTCAGAAGTTATTTTCAGGGCCCGCTGATTTGCATGTATTTTCTTTCACGGGAAGGCCCTGAAGGCTAAGAAAAAGTGGTGGTAGTTGGTGGACGACAAGTCCACAGAATGAGCTGGATGAGTGAGGACATTGTCAGATTTGTGGCGAATCTTTGATGAAGGATGTGGCCATGCAATGTCATGCAAAAGGCAGGTGCCGATTAACTCACCTCAGCCTCATTTTTGACAACTTCTTGAGTTCAACTTGCAATTAGTGACAATACACTTCAGATTTGAGCAGGTTCTTTGAACCAAGAGAGACCATAATGGTCTGTCTTGGTTCAAAGAAGTTGTGGTATGCTATCAAATGGAGAGCGGATAACTTCTCTGGCGTAGACATCTGGATTTGGGAAGCTCTTTAACGGATTGTGTTTATCCACCTACAAGACCAGTCGGTTCTTATTTCTTAAAAGCGTTTCATTTTGTAATAGTGCTTGTATCTATTATTAGCAATATAAGGATTAATATGCCATCATTGAGAAAAAACTCAATTAGAACCGACGGGCGAACACTAACTGCTTACTCCTATCTATGTCTTAAGATAAAAGTTTAAAGAAAGTAACTAATTAGAAGGTACGAGGTAATCCAATAGTCAGTAAATGTGGAAAAGTAAATAGTTAATGCATAACTCAGGAAAAGCAGAGGAACAGATGAAGGTGGATTGAAAGAAGTGAATAAACAAGCCAATAAACTAACAGTTAAACCATGAGCGAAAGAGTTAGGGATTAGTTATGTTGAAATAGGAAAAGGGGGTTAGATGAGAGTAAAAAGAAGGAAGAAAGGTCATCCTACACTTCATTATCCAGGACTATAGGATCTCCTTTTTGCTACTGAATCCATAAAACACACGTTTTCTTCCTTTTCGCTATTTAGTTCCACCGCCAAAGCTTACTTGCCTGCGCTTTGAGATCTTTAAGAGCAGAAATGAAAAGTCTTCAATTTTGGACGAAGAAATTGTAATTTAAACGAAGAATGCCTATGGAACATAAAGAAAAGGTTTCTGGGACTGCGGTCACAACGTGTGAGGATGTCAATGAACAACAGAAAAATAGAAGAGAGCGAAATGAGAAGGGGAGGTAAACATCGCAAATCAATCATTTTATCTTGTTTATTTTATTTCTGCTTCACATTTCACTTCATTTTATTTTTACTGTTTCGTCAATTTTTCACTGCTGTTTATCTCTGTATATTTTTATTTATTGAAGACCAGATGCCTGAGTTATTGTTTTCACTCTGTTTTTATTTATTTTAAAAAACATTATTTAACTTTTTAATCTTATTTCCGGTTTACAGTGACGAAACTTGTCTTGTTTTACTTTGTCAACTTGTCCATCCGTTTGATTTTGCTTGCTTTTCACATCTTGAAGATGGGACAGAGGAAGTCTCTGTTGTCTTGAAGATAATAGTCCGCCTCCTGTTGCAACGGCGCATTTATGAAGATGGTCATGTAAGCCTACTATTCTATTGCGCGTAGACGGAGAGTTGTTACCGTCTCACCGTGTTTGATCTCCGTTAACCAAACCGTGTTACCGTTTCGCTGAAGACGAGGCAGGGGCGCATCGAAAGCTTCGAGCACGTTTCTGGCGATTACGAATAAAGGTTTTAACTTTTAAACAGGCCAAACCCCTACAAAAAGCCGATGTAGTACGGACCAGTTAAAAGAAATTATTACAGGTAGTTCTCGTATAACGCGAGAGTTTGGTCACTTTAAAATCATGGAAAATCTCGCGTTATACGAAATCGCTTTATAGGAGACACGTAAAGTATAGGAAAATCACGATTCAGAGCAAAGCTTCAGAAAGATTGTTTACTTGTAAACAGCAATAGAGAAAAATCGTACACGCTTACTAAACAAATAACTCTTCATAAAGGGTGCATAACCCTTCGTGTAAAGGTTGATTTACGGAAATAACCTTTTATAACAACAATTTTCTTCCGTCCAGTGAACACATAACCAACTAAACCGCTGACGACATGACAAGTGGAATCTCAGAAGCTTGGAACCATCGACGAAAATTAATTTCTGTCAAAAACGGCTTTTGTCTTGGAAGGTTTTGCATATTAGTACATGAGTGCTATCGTTGTGGTGTACTCAAGCATTAATAACTTATAGCAGATTGATAAGAGTGATCCAAGCTTCACACCTCACTCGCTGACGACGGAATCGGGAACTTCAGAAAGCTTTGAATATGAGGCGTTTGGTAATGGGGGCATTGAAAAACAGTTACAGGTACTTCATTGTGCTAAACAGTTCATTGGAAGAAGTTTCCCCGAAGCTTTCAGGATCGTCTTATCGCATCTTCAGCTGAGTAAATACGATGATTGCAATGCTGAACTGATTTGGCTTGAACCAGTAAAGTTTACAATAGACCGTTTAAAGTGTTTTTCGCAAAATCGTCTATGGTTGTTCCTGTTATATTAGAGTTTCATTTCCGCATTCGCTTTCCATTCCGTGTTTTGGTTTCAAGTTCTGAGAGCTCCAATTTTTTATGTACGCGCACAGTATTGCCAATAAACTGCGTGACCAATAGATGGTAGAGAATTTGTACCGCAATTACAGTTTACCGATCATCATAAAAACGGAAATCAAGCCGTCAAGGTGGGAATGAAAAAATACCATTCCATTACAAAAATCGTATTTTCTACGGCAGACCCTTCTAAGAAAGAATGATGCCACTTCATTTTCCTCAATATTCTTCGCTGCAGGCCTGTCCATGTCTGTAAATAATGAGCAGTTCAGTTTTTTGGAGGTACGTAAAACTAATAGTAAAGAAGAGAGCACTGGTCGTACACTTTTAGAACATAAGGTATTCTGACAGCGCAAGAAAATGAAAAGCTGCTCATGCGTTAGTATGCCGTGACTAGGTATTAATAGCAATGCGAAAACATTAATTGTGTGAGAATCAACTAGCCGTTTGCGACCACGAGATATCGAATTACACTATGTTAATAACCGACTGAAGATCATCTCGGGGATCCTGAAGTTTGAGATGCACTCAACAAATCGTGGCTCCCAGGTTCACAATAATGAACTTCATAATTTTTTACGGAAAAATCGTTTTATTTGAAATCCAGTTTGGACGGAGCTTTCGAGCTGATCAGGCTGACGATGGTACTACGTGCCCTGCCCAGGTGCTTTTTCCTTAAAGATTATGAAGTTTCAAGAAGTCCCTGGAAAAAGGCTGCATTCTCAAAACAATGAACAACGTATGAAAAGGAACAATGCATGTGAATTCCGCGTCATAGTAAACGCACCGTTAAGAACTATATGAGAAAGGAAAAATCATTAGTGCCATTAACCGCCGTATGAACTTCACTTGTTACTAATAATATATACAGAAGATAATTTTTAACACAGCATGCTGTAATCCACATCTTTACCAGCTTAGCAGCTTATTCGGTATTTCTGTAAGCTATCGGACAAAGCTGATAAATGAGCAATAGAAAAGCCCTTTGCTGGAAATGGTAGTCCCCACGATCCAGGTTGACTTGATTTAACTTAAAGTAACACACAAAGAAACGTTTCCATAGGTTACCTGCAACGTGTTTAAACAAGAACACATTAACTGCTACTTGTTGGCTGTCTTGGCATTTATAACAACACAGGATCTAATTTATAAAGAGCATGTTCGCGATAGAAACTGCATTCTATCTCCGATTGTGCGATCGAATGTTTTGCCGCGCTCTCCTTCCGTGCAATTCAATGTATTAATAGAATGCCATCACGGTCACGGCCTGAGGACCTGGGAAAAACGAGTAGCATGAACTCACAAATACCACAGTAACTTGTCGTGGCCTTTGCAGTAGAAAGGTCGAGGTCACCAGGCAGCAAAAGAAAGTCAGTTTTGATTAACTAACATCTACCCATAAGTCAATAATTGCTGAGCAGTTCATGCCAATGCACTGACAAGTTCCAGCGCAATTTTTTTAATCATCCAGAATGCCTTGATATCTCATCGAACGAAGCGCGACCTGGAAAACATCGCTGGGTCAATGCATGCTGCCAGCGCTTTAAAAGATACGCTGTTTCGTTAGCTCTGTTCCACACCAAAGAATGATCTGTGAGCCAAAAACATTCTGTGAAATAGCTGAATGTCATCACATGCGGAAAACTGCGTTTTTAGCTGTCGTGCTCAGCACGGTAGCAGTGATGGTCTCAGTGGTTAGCCTTCCTCTGGTTTACCATCATCTACAAAACTTGCAAACACATATAGACGAAGAAATAGGAAACTGCCGAAGTCGATCAAAGGATTTATGGCTAACAGTCGCCAGCCTACCAGAGAACCGACATGTCGGCGCTCACCTACGTGAGAAAAGAGAATGGCTATTCGGAAAATGGATCAATGCTGAGGAAGAAGTTACGTTTCCAACGATGAGCGGCGGATCGGTGCAGAACGTCTCACTAGCGGACGATGCAACAACCTACGACTGTAAGCTTCCATTTCAAGACGCGTTACAAAGACAAAAAATTAAACTGACGCATTCTTCAGGCTGCACTTGCCATCAAGGACCACCTGGCCCACCAGGACCAGCTGGTGAGGATGGTCCTGATGGAAATGATGGAACACCGGGAGAAAATGGTCTGCCTGGAAAAGCTGGCCAAATTTTGGAGCCTGAAGGTCCACCTGCTGAGCCGTGTCAAATTTGCTTGCCAGGTTCGCCAGGACCAGCTGGAGCTGCCGGGCCCAAAGGTCCTCCTGGTCCTAAAGGAGCACCTGGAGCTCCTGGAATCGACGGTAAACGAGGCGAACGAGGGATGGTAGGAGCAGAAGGTCCGCCAGGGCGCCCTGGAGAATGTGGCCCTAAAGGGCCAAAAGGAAATGATGGGAAACTCATCATGGTAAACCGATTACAATGTTAAGTGCAAATGTTAAACAATTTTTCTTAAGGTCGAAGGACCCCCTGGGCCTCCAGGTGTAGTCGGACCGAAGGGGCCAAAGGGAAAACCGGGTAAAACTGGAAATGATGGAGCGCCTGGATTGAAAGGAGAACCTGGCGATCCAGGCGATCCAGGTGACCCAGGTCCACAGGGAAAACCTGGCGTTCGTGGCCCCCAAGGAGTACGTGGACCAGCTGGATCGCCTGGCAGCTGCGATCACTGCCCCACACCGCGTACTGCTCCAGGATACTGAAAGCAAGCATTTATTTCAAAGGCTCAAATTTACTCATTAAAACATTGATCTTTGTCTGTAGAGCAGCAATTTCACAAATCAATTGAATCGCTGGCGCAACCGCGCTCTGGGCAGTCTTTAAACTCTTCGGAACTAATATACCAAAGCGCTTTAGAGTTTCGCGCTCAATCTTGGCCATGGGCATGCCAAACATTAGTTTGAAAATGTCACCGCCTTCGGAGACTTCCAGCATCAAACTTGATGGTTGATCACGGAAATCAAATTGCAACTCACTGACCCTAGATGTGGAGCCCAAGCAGACACGTGCTCGTGCCAAGTGGTACCAACACTCCTTCAACTGACGTTCAAGTTCGAACTTCTTTCTCACATAGTCATCCAGCGTTTCCAAATAATCCAGAATGAGGTCATCAGCCTCATGGTTGCAACAATGAGCTGAACTATCCATGCCTGATTCAGAACAGTTAAAGAATTAGTGCAAAACAATTATACTCGTAACATCAGAATTCTACTGAGAAATACACAGAAAGCAACCGTTCTAATTTCAACTCAACGATGTAACTGCACGTAGATTTAATGACTGACACTTTTTACATTGTTACGCATTGGAATCGTCGGGAGCATAGATCTTCTCCAGCTCAAGTGCGTAACCCGCGCGGTTCTTGTAATAGACAGCGGTTCTTCCATCTTGCGTACGTGATGCCAGATCATTTACGTCCGAATCAAATGTTTCGTCCGAAGCAAGTTTGAAACCTGTGATAAAGTTGAACAGCTTTCTCGCATTCATTTTTTTCAAACCCTTTCGTCCAAAGAACTACAAGGTTGAACTCAAGAAAGTTAGAAAACAAAATTAAGCGATAATTAACCTACCTCGGTTACATTGGTACAGTCGCGAGCAAGGAAAATCAAACAATCTTGATGATCGACGTGGACTGCTTGAGCGACGTCAATAACCCATACCTTGTCCTGCCAATATAGAAGGTTAAACTCGCTCAAGTCTGCGTGTACCAATCCACATTTTCGGTACATAATTTCCATCGCCTACAATTAGAAACCTGTAAACGCAAAATTTACAGCAAAATTGATTTAGATAACTCTTTGCACTTGGCGATAAGCGGCATGCCATTCCTTATGCGTTAATGTAAGATCCTTCAACTGTGGTGCTGGTCTTCCATCCGCGTCGCCAATAAAATCCATCACTAGTAAGTGAGCACGAACCTTCAACGGTTGGGGACACATTATACCGGCCTGCGCAAAACTGAAACAAAGAACATGACAAAGCAACGCCCTTGAATTCTTACCGCTTCAAGTTAAGATATTCTCGCTGCGCCCAAACTTCCAATGCTTGGCGCGACTTATTCAAATGCTTATCGCTCTTTACATACTGCGCACGATTCTTAAACTCGTTCAACGTCGTCTTGTAAATTTTTACGGCAACGTGCTTTTCTTCATCTTCGCTCTCTCTAAACAATTGACAATCTTATAAAACATTCGAGCAGCCGTACAGAGAGAAATCCACAAATCACTACATAACAGTGTGGCCGTTGCGAACACGGAAAAAAGAAAACGGAGCTTTCAGACCAGGACATTCTTAGAAGTTCGCCTTCATTTTTGCAGATCAAAACTCATCGTTCTCTCAACAGATGTTTTGTCCCTTCTGCAAGGACGACTAGCTTCAGTCCAGTAGTAGCAGCTCAGTTTTCAATCCAATAAGTCTACGATAAGCGTGCGACTTGGCACGACTTGTTCGCGCAGCTTCGTTAAAGGATGTGCACCTACGGTGTCAAACGGAAGTAGCACAGTTATAAGTGCCACTGGTCTACTAAAGTAACATATAAAATGTTCATACTCCGCTAAAATTGAGTGAAAGACCACTGCTTCTTTTCCTGTTGCAACCACTCCGTGTACGTCCTTCAAGTAATTTGTGTTGATCAGCTTGTAAAGTTCCAGGGAGGTCGAAGTGTCAACTGCTTGCTCCTTAGAATTCAGATGTTGAACACGAAAACGAGCTACATATTTAAGGTAACTGCAGTCGACTTTTCTTTCTTTTCATGGCGCAAGTGCTGACGTTTCACCGCAGCGATGCTGTGCTGCTTCAGACGGTTGAAAACTTGATTTGATAACTGTACGTCCATTTTAACAGCATCTCCAGTACGAAACTCCGGCGGAAACTAAAACAAAAAGAGAACAAAGGTTCCCCAGAAAAGCACGCCTACGTCAAAAACTTTCAAAGTATTGTTTCGACCACACAAAACCTTGTCATGCTTGGAAACATATTTTCCATCCTTAAAAATCACGCCACTGGCTCCGAAACATGGTTTTTTATAATCTGAAGCGTTTATTTTGCAGCACAGAATGGCAAGAGTCGAACTCACTTCTGTCAATTTGGTAATTTTGATACTCCAAATTGTCATCGTCAGGGCCGCTTGAATCGGACTCTACGTCAGGAACAGCCTTGTAATTTTCGAAGGAAAGTGCAACTAAAAGACTGGTGCATCAATTTTCTTTAGCAAACAGAGCTACCCACCCTTATCACACTTGTTATACTTTGCTTCTCCTAACTTTAGCAAGGCATCACTTTCACGGTCTAATTCATGCTGCAGTAGGATAGCTATCATAAGATCGTCAGTGCAATCGTCGTTGCCAGGGTTTCCAGTTAAAGAAACAGGATCCATAACGGAAGCATGTTCAGTATGTTCTCCGGCGTTATTCATCAAATGGGCCTGTTCCATTTCCTGCTTCATGATATTCGCAAGGGACTCGACTTCCTGCGCTGGTAATTTACCCCAGCCTCTGGTCGAGGGCTTGAATTTATCGGGTTCTTCCATGAGACTACAAAGCAATAGGTTAACGCACTCGATCACTGAAGGCCATAATAACAAAGTCTAATAATTAGAAAACTAACGCGAAAGCACACTATAAGGAGTTATTATTAACTTTAAACTACAGTAATTGATGAACAGGTAGAGCAAACCCATTTTTATACGATGCCGCTTAAACTCTGGAAAGAATGGCTATACACGTCAGAGTGGTTTGCTCCGCTTTCCACAAAAGTAATTGAGCTTATAAAACTCAATTCCGTGTTAAAGTTGTGCAGTTTAGTAACGTGATGCTGCTGAATACGCCAAATTCCGTTTTACAGACTTTAACGGAAAGTAGCCTCTACTAACAAAACATAGTTTACAGGCATTCCTGCATCAGCAGTGGGGTAGAAATTTTCAGTTTCAATCCTAAGTAATTCTCGTTTCAGAGTCTAGTATAACTGACAGAAGCGAAATTCGAATAATGGGCGTTTTGTAACGGTCCTTGGGACATTCTTACCCTTTTGACGAATTTGGACCAAACAAAAGTTAACTTTCACAACTGTACAGAACGGTACGTAAGACTGAGATAACGCGAGCAAAGTAGTTTTGGACAATTCTCAACTAAAACCCCAGTAAAGTTAGATGGTGATCTCGTGTTGAAATTGTGAAACGCCTTATGGCCTTTGGCGGTCTCGCTGACCTGTAGTTCATATTTGGTTGATTCCATAATAGTACCAGAGTTGAATGAGATTACAGCCTAAGTCAAAAAACATGGAAGCAATCGCTATGTTCGCTGCTTCATTCCACCTCTAAAACCCTTTCCTTCTTTCCATTCCAATTCTTGTTACCTTCTGCCAGCAAACAACCTACCGTAACCCACTACCTCTTAGAAAGTGCAGGCTCCTTTCCGGAAAATGCCGGTAATCCTATTGTGCCCTTACTCCCAAGCATACCAGCCATCCTGTTCTACCCTTGCTTAAGCTTGAACCGAAACAGAGGCCTCATGTTTAGGTTTAGGCTTTGGTATGGGTAGAACGTGATGGCCCGCAAACGTACGGTAAGTCGGAACCTGCATTTTTCAGACGACTAGTTGTTTGTTGAAGTGGTTAACCATGCTCGCGGTTGATTCGTAAACAAATTCCTGATGGTTTTTGTGACTTTCAGCATCTGCAGTTACACAACAGCAGATAGACTGACACTCATTAATAAAAACATTAATGCCACTGTTTCCTAGGGGGCGATGCAGGGTGTCGGATTGCCGCAATTTGCAGAAGAAGAGGAAGATCATCGTCTCCTGATGCAATTAGTGGTCTGCGCTAGAGAAAGTTGCGAGGGGAGCTCGCTCTCTACTTATGCTTTTGCAGTACTTCGAAATGATTCTTATCGGTTAGCTTTGTTTCGCATTAGCATACGTCTGTGCTTCTGTCTACATTTGGTTTATAAATAGTGGGGCTTTCTCTATTTCTGTACCGTTTCGGTGTGCCGTTAGCTGGCGAGTGTCCTCTCGATGGTATCTGTTGCACTTCTACCTATCCATTTTCGAGCGTTGACCACGCAGGAGTCGACTTCCAGGAAGAACTCGCGGAGTTGCAATGTAATGAAGAACTAAAGACAAAATTTAAAAACGGCTACGAAGCGTTTTGTTTGCTGAAGAAGATTCCTTCATTGTATCCTCGAGTATGGGCTGTTGTGAAGAAACTGCTAAGTTGCTTTCCCTCTTCTTATCTAGTAGAAAGAGGATTCGGTGTCGTGGCGGATCCATTGTCGAAGAAGAGAAACAGATTACAGATAGCAGAGCGCGGCAACCTGCGGCTGCGTGTAACCAACGGGTTCGGATCATATGGCCGAGAGTCGAAACACAGAATGGTCGAATTCTCGAATGGTCAGAAGACCGAAAGCCGGAACACCGAATGGTCGAAATATCGGAAGTCAAAATACCGAGTAGGCGAAATACCGAAATGTCGACTGTTCAAAATGCTGAAAGCCAAAATACCGAATGGTGGAAATGTCGAACAGCCGAAGTATCGAAGGACGAAATTCTGAATAGAATCGGCCCTCGTTATCCGCGGGCTTCTTATTCGCGAATTCCGTATAGCGCGGTTTGTCTCGTATAAAGAGTGGAATTATCTTTTAGGGGACACTAGGGATTGTCTTTTGGGGATACCGTGCTATACGGAATTCGCGAATAAGAAGACCGCGGATAACGAGGGCCGACTCTATTCAGGATTTCGGGCATTCGGAATTTCGTCCTTCGATATTTCGACTGTTCGACATTTCCACCATTCGGTATTTTGACTTTCAGCATTTTGAACAGTCGACATCTTGACTTTCGGTATTTCGATCGTTCGGTATTTCCACCATCGCTATTACGATTTTCTGTATTTCGACCATTCGGTGTTCCGACTTTCAAACTTCTGACCATTCGAGATTTCGACCATTCTGTGTCGACTTTCTGTCTTCCGACTTTCCGTGTTTCGACTTTCGGTTTTATGACCTCCGCGGGTTACCAACATTGAAGCCGTTGGTCCAAAAATTAGTTTCTCTTCTTCAGACACAAGGTGATCATTAGAACTTGGCCAAAAAATTGGTTCGGTTGCTGGTTTGGCATGAGTGAAATAAAAGGCGGTTCCTGAACCCAGTGCATTGAATTACCGTGTTCTGTACCCCAGCAAAGAAAGGCAGAGCTTTAAAAACAACCGTGCTTAAAGATGCGAGCAGCAGCACGCAGGGCTTCTCTCCTGAAAAGTATCCGTCAGAGGAAGGAACGAAGCGAGCTCTAACCTTAAGCAAAGGCGATCATGTAGAGGCCATTTTACTCTACTAAGCTTGGCCACAGCGGTTTATCCAGGGCCATCCCAACGTGGCCCGCCGCTAGAAGGAAAACGGACCATGACATGAATAAAATCGCTCGGCTGTCCAACCGGTGCAGGGGAAATGACTTCAAATCATGAACGCTAAAGTGAGGGCATAAACAGGACGGAAAATTTCAATCCGCGAGGGGGTGGGGCAGTGGCGAACAAAGGGTTGGGAAACACTGATTTATGCCTCTGCAGTGCTGAAACCAAGGTGCGGAATTCCCTGTAGCCAGTTTGCTGTTTCACTTCATCTGCAAGGAAATAAACCACATCTAGTCGATGCTTGACGAATAATCTCGGAGCCATTCATGCGAGAAATCTTTTAGTTCCTTTTATGTGCAATGCCCATGCCCGTTAGTACACAGACGTGAAGTTACATTTAACTTGCTTCCAGTTAAGTTACTTTAGCTGTTTACCATGCTTATGATAGCATGCAAACGCTTTTGCTCTCTAGTCTCGTATGTGTACTTCGGATTCGTCATGGAGGTATGGCAAAGAAAGTCAGTAGGTAAGGAAGTCGGCGAATGTTTTAAGTGTACAGTGCTAAGCTATAACATTGTACACGTATTGCCTGAACCATAGCTAGCAATGTACCTATGACAAATCCTTCTCTGTGCTTATCGTACATGAGTCAGGGCAGGCGACGCGTAGATTAAGCAATACGTAAAAATGTGCATCATCGGAGTCCCTCGTGTGCCGTACTGCTCCCTTTCACGTGCTCATGCATGTCTGTGACTGGCACAAAAGGCAGTGTAAGCATATGGGTACTTTTAGCCTATCACAATCCCCCTGCCAACCTTTGGGTTTCCAGCTTCCACAGAGGAGCGGTACCGCCTCCTTGAAAAACGCTGTCATAGAGCAATGAATTACGCTCTGAACTTGGCCGGCATCGCTTGCGATTAGTCAATTGTTGGAAGCGTCAGGTAAGTCATGATTATGAGTCCATAAGGCTTGCAAGCGTAAGAACGAAGGTGTGTACGTGTAACGAGCTTTACTGTTCCTTGATGGCATTTTTGGATGCAGAACTTATTTTTCTGGTCTCTTTTATAGGTTTAGGTTCCCTTAAAGATGTTAAATTTCTGCAACTGTGAATACAAAGTAGTCTAATGGACAGTCAGTACAGATAGAGTTATTAACAATCATGCAACTGTGATTTCTCCCTCATTGATGAAAAGCGTGAAGCTTTCCTTTTTCTGAAGAAATTATGGTTGGTGGTAGGAATGAGGACAACTGCTTGTGGTTCAGCTCTCGCCTTCTGAGAAGCGGATAACTTCCTAATCTGATTTATTAGATGAAGGTTAGAAGGTATAGAATACTTATAAGTATCGTTTAAAAGTTCCGTTAAACTGAAACTGAGCTTTCATTTACAGCCTGCTCTCTTATAATGAGAGATGGCGTTCCTGGAAAATATCCCGTTATAGAAAATCGCGTTGTATAACACACGTAAAGTACAGGAGCATCGGGATTCACGGCAAAGCCCCCGAAAAATTGTTTACGCGTAAACAACGAATCTTGACAAATGAATTCTGCTGAATAAGGGTTATTGAATCAATAAGTGTGTCTTCGAAGATGTAACTTCTATGGTAACAGGATTTGGATTTTTTGTTCTTTCTTTTTATGGTGATGTATTGGTGATAGAGCAATGCGTGCGACGAAGCTCGGTATTGCAAAGAAAGATAAACGTAATTTTTAGCACTGATCTCGTCCCGTCGTCAGTGTGCGAGAGAAGCCTTTCTTCTATGCTGGCGATGGGACAACGTCAGTCCCGTAAGATACGCTGACATTTCTTCGCAGTAGTTTCGTTGCACGAGTTACTCTATCAACAGGACTGTCGTAAAAAGAGAGAGTGTCAATAATTATATGTTAAAATGACCTCCTATATCGAAAAAAATGCAGTTCCCTTAGTCTCACTACTTTTATTCTTCTATCCTTAGCAATAGATAAACTGTTGTCAGACCGGATGTGGATGGCAGTACTTCAATGTCATCGTAATTGCTTTTTTAGTCCAGCTTCTGTTGTTTTGCATGCCCTGTTTTTTCGTACAGCAGTTGTTTTTACGGTTGTAAACTCGTTCAGACGTCCCTTATGGCTATCCTACTGTCGTGCATATTGCATTCATTGTCTTTAAGCGATTGTAAATGTTGTGTTTAGGATCTTGTCACTCAGCCGCCCCACCGTCTGAAGAATGCAGGTTCCTTCCTGCCAATCATGCGGCCATGCTGTTCTGCGTTTATTGGCGAGCGCGCTGGTCATCTTGTTCTGTTCTTATTTAAGCTTAAGCCAAAGTATAAGCCTCATGTTTAGGTTTAGGCTTAGGTAAGGGCAGGACAGGATGACCGGCAAATTTGCGATATGACGGTGGGGCGGCTAAGAGACAAGATCCGTTGTTGTTGCTTCTGTTTTAGTAGTTTTTAAAGCGCTTAGCAACCCTGCAGTGCTCTGCTGCCGCGGAAGAGTTTGCTGGCTGTTATTATCATCATCTTCTCTTCCTTCGGTTTCCCTGCAGCAGAAAGTTGTTGCAGCTCTTCGCTAGATAGGTCATCAGGTTGGGAATTCAGAACATCTTCAGCGTCCTGACGGTCTCTTCTTCAAAGCCCAGTTGATTCGCCAACCAAACGCAGCTTTTGGTAATTTCGCTTAGTTGATTGAATGGTTAAAAACCTTCAAAATCGTGGATTAAATTTGGGATAAGTTTCTGCCAAAAACGATGCAAGCACTGTTTCGATATGTCAGTCCAAGGTTCTGTGATGTTACCAATAGCCATTATTATGTTACATCTCTTGCAAAATTCTACCGCAGTTTCAGAGTTTTCTCTGTTAGTAGCATCACCTACATATTGAACGTTCGCCTTAGACAGTAAGCTTTACGCTGTTGCTTGCTCAGCTCACGTAGCATGTCTCCAATAACTCTTTCACATCTGTTTACGCCCATGATTCACAAGAGGGTGCTGGAAGTACCGGCGTGCTGCTGAGAAAGGACGGGGTCCGAGGTCGCTTCAGACGCATGCACACTGCGAGAATTCAGCATACCAACGTTGTATGTACATGCTTCCCCTGCCAGCAAGAATTAATTGCCCTGAACATAAGGGACAGAGCGGTAGGCTAGTTCAATATGGTAATCACAAGTCTGAATCAGGTGGCCTCTAGGAACATTAACTGTCTCACGTATGAATCACAAACGTTTTTATCACAACAGAGCGACCGCATCACCTATGCCTACCTCTAGAAGACGCAGCAGACCAAAAGGTAGTCTCAGTTTCCTAGAATCAGGCGCCAGCATGGAAAAGGTTGGGCAACTTTGCCTTGAGCCCATACTTTCCACCGGCAAAATCGCGTTATAGGAAAGAAGTTCCTCCATTTCAAAATCGCATAAGAGCACGGACGCGTTATAGAAATATGCGTTATAGGTGAACATACTGTATGCTGTTTTGCACGTGTAAGCCGTAGTGATAGTACGTAAATGGATAAACTTGAGAAGCTGGCTTCGTACGTAGCGGCTTCTACAGCATGCATGAGATATCGAATTTTAACGTGGAACAAGGTTCCCACGGCGTCGGCTCCGATCATTATCCATCCACTATCGTTTATCTGTGTGCAGAAGCATTGAATAAAGTGGGTTGCGTGGACCACGTAAACGTTATCTAAAAGACTTAACATAGTTGAACTTCTACTAAATGTTGAAATACACGCGGTCTTCGCTGTGAGTTTGAAAAATGAACAAATACTAATACAGAAGTGCTACGTATTCAAATACTAATACAGTAAAAGCTCGATTATCCGGATCGGCAGGGTAGTGAAAATGTTTAAATTGTGTGGAAAAGTTGAGATCTCAAAATGGCAAGGTGCCGCGATTAAAAGATAATTCCCCCTCGCTTCAGTTTGCACAACGCCTCGACAGAGTTGACCAAACTGTGGTTGCCAAAATCCTCCCGCCTAATGTTATTAATACTACCGTAACACGGGCGATGGAACAAGCTATAGTTGCAAATCTGAAACGCTTATACCGAAGGCACTTCCTCCATCATTTTTTATCACCCAGTAAGGGTGTGGAATGTGTAATGAGGTTCTGTAAGAAATCCACTCTGAATTATTAATACTATATGATAGTGGAGAGCTGGGATGCTGTAAAACAATCGACATTGAGAAACTAGTGGAGCAAAGTTGCCTCCAAAAATGTGAATGAAAGTTCTGGCAATACCATTTCTGACAAAGAAGTAGCAGAGACAATGAAGGCGTTGAAAGCTCTTTAAATGTCAAATTAATGCGGCAGCGTTGGTATAGAAATGTAATTAGCCTGTGACAATGAGGATCTGCAGTCTTGGATGCTGAACGCCAATTAAACTGTTCAATCTTTACCAGAAAGTGCAAGAGGAACCAGATGAAGAACAAAAAGCTGAAGAATATGTGCCCTTCACAGAATAACGCTTTCTAATGCATGAAAGTTGCTCTGGATAGTTTGAAAGGCAAAGAGAGTGTGTTTCAAAATCGCCATTCTGCTTGAAAAGTATCCGTCGGATGTCTTGCTAGGACTTAGCAGCTCAGAAGCGAATGATAGCTTTAAAACAAGCTTTTTGTAATGAATATTTTGATAAAGTGCAATTTTTTAAAGTAATCTTAAAGCTTGACCCATAATATAGCTTGTTGTACATTCAAAAACGTTTCTAAAGGAATAAATACTACAACAAATGAAGTAGCAACAATGGAAACCTGAGGTAGGAGGCAAACATTCAGTTATCCGGAATACCATTGGTCCTATTTAGCCCGGATAATCGAGGGACTACTGTTATTTGTTTAATTATGCAAAACGGTTGCGCACTTTTAACTATGAGATCATTTCCTCATTAAGCACGCAGGCGAATAACATTACACTGTTCAATTCGTTTTGATTTTAATTCCTAATTTAGGTATCCAAAATAAGGCTTTTTAGGACAAGAAATAAGGTTGCCTAAAAGAAACGGTTGGACACATGGTGTATCTTGGAATTTCGAAAATGCGTAATATTTTGAAGTGACTAACCGAAAAAGTTTTATTTCACCTTGCCTGCTCTTCGGCTTACAATTGCAAACAACAGTTTCGTCTCTAAGTGCAGCTGTGTCCCATTTATTGTATACAGTGTTTATTTTAAGCACGTAGGTTTCAGAACGGAACGCGTTTCATCACCACCATGAATAGAAGTTCGATCAATCATGCATGGTATAGCAAATTGCAATAAGGGATCACCCCAATTAACAATCTTTCACATTTTCAAAGTTTATTCAACCGAAGATATCCTTTCTCAACGTTTAGTGACTCATTTTCCAAAGTTAGCAAATAATCGTGTGGTACTGAAAGCTTTCGGCGGACTCGTTTTACAGTTAGTTCGGTCAATAACTTTTTTGTTTCAGTGTTCTTATTGAAGTAGCCTATTAATAGTACTGATTATCTAAGCTGTGGCGACTTTTCTCTTGGTCGTTTTTAAAGATTTCAGCTGGAAAGCTACGTAAGTTCTTGCTGTCGTAAGAAGCGCTAAAATTCTGGGCTTCCCTTTGAGGCTAAGGAATTATGAATGCGCTGATTCAGTCCTGAATACTTTATGAATATATGAAATGAAAAGTACTAGCTTTACAAAAATGCAGTCATCTTGAATAAATCAATTTTACCGTGAAGACGGACTTGAGTTCTACATATTGCACCTTTACTTGTGCGCTTCTTAGTGTGCAGATGTGCAATCTGCCCTGCATTTGATTTCATAAAAAGCCGGAAGAACATCAGTGCGTATGTTCACAAAAGCGTCTGTTTTGCAGCCGTCATGCAGCGACGTCGTTTGAGCCTATTCACGTTTCTAAATGGCGCATTTTAGCTTTTAAAGGGGGTGAAATGACGTTTAGCCGTTTAACATACTTTCGCTAATGGCTGAAGAGAAACCATGAATCATTTCTGTCTGATGAATCAGAGCAGCAGCAGAAAACAGAAAAAATGTTTCTAAAGATAGTGTTAAGTTGAAGTCAAGATGTCGTAAGAATCAACTTTGGCGTGAGATGATGTTTGATTCCAGTTAAATGTTTACATGACCATCTTCCTTGTAAGAAAGCGAAGAACGTGCTATGCTCTATTTGACTTACAATTCATCTTAGAGATTTTGAACGGACTTACAGTATGTGTTCAACTTTCGAAGCCCTAGAAAACTGCAGCATGCAGCTAGCATACCACATCAAGAAAAACGAGCGTTTAAAATTTCACGTCGCATTATTTTCAATAAACAGCTTAGTACTCTCCTTAGGCCATACACTTTGATGCTTTCTTTATTCGTTTTCATCTTTTAGCTGTATTAGAGCTTTCTACGACAAATTAAGCGATGGAAATGATTAAAACAGTGAGATCAATATGATTTATTTAATGTTCCTAACCTTACGAAGAATGGCTTTGGTTCTTTATTGATTTGTAGTAGACAAAGATCCACGAAGGGAATAGTTTGATCTAATACGAACTTGCGCTTGCATTTTATTAACATTGGTTTATCAAAGCATGGTACCACACCATTACTGTTAAGCAGTGTAAGGTTCGAAATTGAAAACAGAACTTTTGAAATTCCCATTTTCTTATCGTGACCTGCAGAAAAGACGATGAAGCGAAATAGTTCTAGACAGTCATTACCTTGAATTGCAATTTGAAAGCAAATAGTGATGAAGCGAGTCCTTTAGCACAAAGTATGTCAACGAAAAATCGCCTTCTCGCAACAATGCCCAGTCAGTGATAAATGGGTGGCAAGATACGTATTCGCCGGTAACTTTGCTATCACAGATAGAAATGAAGGCTTACTCCTACGTGATGAAAAATTTTCAAAATACAATAAAGGAATTCTGAAAGTTGAAACTTCATTTGCCACGGGAAACATTTGCAAGCGATTATTTTGCCTGGTTCCATCAGAATGAACTGTAACAACGCTTGAGTTCCTGAAACCGTGTAACTACATTTCCAATCAAGTGATGATTAAAATCCACTTATGTCCTTTCATGAAGGTCCTATTTTTGCATGTGGGAAACACAGGTTTCTATAAATCTCATACAGATACAACTGCGGAATGGAATGGTTTTACTCAGATCCTTCCATTAACTGTGTGTATGGATGAGTCAAGGCAGCAGTTTTTTCTGGTACTTTGCTTCGTCGTGAAACCAAAGGCATGCGCAGTCTAGTGACGGGGTGATTCAAGTTCAACCTACGACTAACAGCTTTTTCTTGCAAGTTCAGGTCAGATGGAAATGAGAGCGATGCAGTTAAAATAAACAACCGTCCACGACGCGCTACCAAGCTGTATTCCTTTTTTCGATTACATCGTTCAGTTCTTGATTCGTTCTTGTCAATATAAGCTTCGTTCAGTCCTCTATTAGGCGCTGTTTGCCAACGCATCATTCTGGAAGGCTGCGAACATTGATTGGTAAACCCGCGTCGTGGAAGACAGTCAGCTCTTCTGCTTTGCCCTGAACTTCTTCGTGTCTAAGGTCAGTACTTTGCTCTTCCAATTGCAATGCGTTACCTCATTTATCCATTCGCAACCTCAGCAGCAGCACTCTGAAAAGTTTATTTATCGATCCATGATAAGCTCAACTGTACTAAATGACCATCATAGAACGCCGCAGAATTTTCCCCTTGGCAGCTAAAAATAACTTTGCCTGGCACAAGCCAACTAGAAATTGATCCTGCGCGATAGCAACGACGCTTAGCTACAGCTTTACGAAACTTGTAGCTGAACTAACCATTAGGCATTTTGATTTCCAGCTTTACTCTCTGCTTTGGCCAGCCCTTTTAAGACTTCGGACTCAGCTACGTTTTGACCGGTAAGCTTCATTTTGTAGACACTGGTTTAGTTTTTGTGAAATGCACCTTAACTACTACGTCAATTGATACTGGACTATTCTGTGCTTCATAACTGCTCTGTTTTTCCATAGGTAGTCAGGAACAGATTTGTTTTTCCATGTTTGAATTAGAGCTCTGCAATAAGCACGTGGATATTTGGCAAGTTCAAGCAGTGGTGACAAAGTCCAACACATTAGTTCTCCTGCAGTTGAGATAGTTTAGTGTGCGTTAGCGCAAACATGTTGGTGACGGTAACAAATCCCGTAGCGTATGTACTAATACGGGAGACTAAGCATGGTGCAGTTACAATCTGAAGCGAGTAGCTGTGCACGCGACTTGTTTGTCCGTCCTTGCTAACGGTAGTGGCATTAAACTTCCGCAATAACAGTACACAGTAATCAGTGAATTAAACTTAAATAGTATATTTCCACTCATTGCAGAGTACGGATTCATAATTTTTCTCATTCGATACTTGAGTTCATACCACGTAATTGTTATGTTGACGAATTCTGCAAATAGACGCTTGTAGACTTGGCTGGAAAATCAGTAAGGTTTTGGTATAGTGAGTAGCTTCTATCGCAGGGAGACCTTGTTTCTTCCTTTCGTGTTAGCAATTACTACGGAGTGGTAGCAGTCCTAAGGAGCTTTTTTCTTCCGTTCATGTCTTAGATGCAGCTTCTGTTGTTTAATGTGAGAACTGACACCCATTATTTCCTTTTTGTTTTTCTACTTTCTTATGAATTTATTTGGCACATGCTTCAGAACTCGTTCAGTATGCTTGAATATTGAATGGAAAGGCAGTCGTTAGCTGAAGCGAAGCTACACGATATTTCGATGCTGCTCATTTACTTGCTACAACATGCTTTCTTGAATGATTCATACTTCCTGCCGTATTAGTTGCTCAAAAGCTACCAAAGCGAATACATCTCGTCCTCTTATGAGCAATAGGTTTCGTTTAGTTAAATCACTTCTTGCTAACACTGCGGGTGAATGACCGCGTTGCTGATCAATTTTTCATTCGTTGTTTGCTCTTTCTATTTTGCCTCTGGGTCTGTCTGGCCGGACGTGCCAAGCAGAATTTTGTCTGCGCCTTTTCTGCAGCTTGACAGAAGCACTTTGAAACATTTTATCACACGATCTGATAACTCTTTGCTGGAGCTACGCAAATGGAATTTGATTTCTATTTTTTCCACGCGTCTACTATCCCAAATGACCTTCAGAGAAATAAATACAGAAATGGTAGCGGCTTCGTCTTTAACAAGCCATCTGCTTCTGAAGAACCGAATGGCAATAGGTCGAACCTGGGTAACAGCCTCAGAATTGAATACCTGCACTTTTATTTTCAAAGGAAAGCCAGGTGTAGTTCAAAAATAGGACTCATTCTAATTCAGTCTGCAGTTTGAAATCAGAATCGGTTTTCGCGACTGCCGAAGTCGGAATATACTCGTTCCACTATTAGTCGTTTAAAAGTTTGGGAACTGCAGGTGGAGGGGAATAGGGCAGTTGAAATAAAATGGCTGAAATCAGATCGGATTGAATTAGTGATTCACTACTGCAACGTAGATGACATTTGTCGTATGGTCGTTTGTTAAACGGCCATAAGTAGGGCGTTTTCGCAGCCATAGACTGAATGCAACTTACCCAAGAAGTGTTATTAATAAAAAACTTGGCAGCTCAAAGAAATAGTCTGCTGGCGATCCAGTCAGCATGGCCAAAAGTGAATTCTCCGTGCTCATCCTTGAAAGGTCGAACACCCAGTGCCCTTGGGAAACATCGCCTACCTAGCGCGACCGACTTCTTTTTGCTGATTCATTGGGAAAGACATAAAACGAGCACTGGAATGTTTCTGCGATTTGGCGAATTGTCGTCAGAGAATGAACGGAGTTCTAGCTACTCACGACGGAGCGACTACCAACAACACGAAAAATGCGTCCCTTAGTTTCCTGCCATTACCAGTAAAACAGGTTTCTATCGTAAAATGTTGTTGACTGCGCCTCGCGTGCCGCGTACAGCACAGTCTCAGGGTAAGCGTTTCTGCACATGACTCAGTATCGTTGAACGCCAAGGTAATCGCAAACTGGTCCCGCCAACCGGTACGCAAGGCGTCAAATTGCTTCTTCTTTACGGGTCGTCTTAGTCGAGTGCATGTGTTGTCCTTCACGCGGTTGCACTGTTTATTGCTGCGCCAGCATCTGGGTCGTCGTCCGTATGCAAAAATCTTTCTTATCTTTGTTTAGATTTCAGAAGCAGTATGTCTAAAACGGCCGAAAGCACGCTGGAATACGAAGGGGAGTACCGTTCGTCGATTACACCTCGCACAGCAGGACGATCTTCAACGAGGAGCAGTAGCGGCATGGGTTCCGCTGCACAAACGCCCGGCGGAAGGGTTCTGAAAATTGTTACAGAAATGGGCAGTTCGACCGTTTCAGGCATCAGCCCGTCCTTCTCTGCTAATGCTGCCCAGTCCTTTCTGGCTGCTACGGAGAAAGAGAAGCGGGAGATGCAAAATTTAAATGACCGTCTGAGCAACTACATTGACCGTGTCAAGGGCCTTGAGTCGCAGAACAGAAAGCTAGTTGGCGATCTTGAAGATTTGCGCAGTCGTTGGGGGAAGGACACGTCGGACATAAAGGACAAATATGCAGAAGATCTGAGCAATGCTCGACGAACAATTGATGATATGGCACGGCAGAAAAGCGAAATTGAAGTACAAATATCTCGACTTCAGGACGATATCGCCGAGTATCGTCGAAGGTGGGTCATCAAACCTGTGTTAACTAGTTCACAGTGTGCAGATACACTGTTCCTACTTAGGTATTTTACGAAATGTCAGGCTATCATTAATTTCATTACTTTGCAATTGAGAGCCCAACGATTAATCAATGGGATTTGATCACAATGCAAGGTTCGCAGTGTGATTAACGTAAATTGACGTGGGCCAAATACGGTCAACGTGGTATTACCGAAGACGGCATAAACTAGCACAAGTTAATGTCCAGCGCGACTAGTTTATACTGTTGTGGCGTATAATCTTTTCCGGTGTCCAAAATGTTGTTTGCTGACTTTACAATGAAGGGACCTTTACTTATTAAGGTTTCATTTGTGCACTGAGCATTTACTGTTAATGGAAAATGAGATATGTCACACTACGTTCTCACAGTTTAAGCAATCCATTGAATCTCTTGACGTCATCGTCGGAACTTTAATGCCCTTGGGCTGATCTTTCCTGTATGCAAGCAAGACTGCACTCGTCTAAGTAACAATGAGCGATCTGTGTCCTGTTAAATGAATCACTTAATTTTGAAAGCGATACTCGTCAAACAGCCAGGATAACTTTTGCACCGTGATTTTCCGCGTGCTTGTGCTAGAAGTTTATTTTAATTTTCCAATTTATCTACTTCTTTGGCATTATAAGCTAAATGTCAGGCGTCTCTTAATAAGAAGTGCTGCGCTGCGTGTTGAGTAACATGTAAGCTCTTATTGGTTTGGTTCAGATGGCTTCTACAGCGATTATTCAATCCTCCGTTCAGTCAGGGGTGTACCCCATCGTTCCACCCTTTAATCTGCATGTTCGCAATAGTTATAAAGTGCCTTAAAAATATATTCGTCCGATTACATGAAATGATGTGAAGAGGATAGGACAAACAAGCGACAAACTGGACAAGTTTAGTACTTAGGCTGTGCCTGAGTACTTGCTATGCTATTAATACTTAGGTAGACACAACCTGTCACTGCCAGCGAATTAGCGGTTCGAGACAAATTGAGTCCCTTAGGGCAGCTGATTCCTGTCAGTATTGTTTTCAATGAGTCATCTACGAGCGAATTTGTCGCTTCAGTAGCCTGTGGTAACTTGCGATGAAGGGAGAAAGTCGAACCAGTAGAGGACAGGCACTTACTAGTAGGAGGAGAACATAGGCAAAATGTGTTCCTTGAGCAAACGGATGTTCTATTCCGTTCACGGCAGAGAGACAAATCCACAGTAGGGCTCTTCCACAGGAACACGTAGTGGATCTCTTGCAGTTGTAATTAATGCTCTTCAGCGCTGTTCGAACACAACGTTTGATTTATTCGATTTAAGTTTCTTAACTATAATTTATCTAATCAAGGTAGGTCTGCGAATATTTCTACTACCATGCGTTTTCTATTGTGGTTTAATGCTACGCGTCTTATTCACTCTATTTTGATTACTGAGCAGGGTCGTGACAGAGAAAAATGGCCACAACTCAGCCTTTCTTTTGGCAAGATGTAAATAAACGTGCAGTTGTCAGGATCTGCTTCTTTCTTCTTCAGTGTTGCCTAGTCCAATTCTGGCACGTTTGTGACTGGAGACAGAACCAAGTGATTCTGTGTTTGTGTTTAATGATAATTAACTATCTCTTGTTAAGGTTTTTAGCCTGCGTTAAGCCAGATAAACGGGACCCGTACCGTCGGTACCATAATTACTAGTATGTGAGCTACTCTGTTCACCTGCTCAGTTTTCATACGCCTAAATCGAACCACACCCTAGCAAGGCTAACTGTTGCAACACAGTTTCGTCTTACTGGTAAGGCTTGGCAATGCTGAGTAGCGCTTATCAAAGCTTTATTTACGGGAACGGCCTCTTGTGATAGTACCTGTACGTCCATTACGAACAGTTACGTATTTAGATAAGTAGTAATGATGAATAAGGGATGTCTGGTCACGGTGTTTTGTGACATTTTTGTCCCTTACAACGACTTGATGACCGTTGGCAACGATCGTCACGTCGCTGAAACGGACAAAAAGTCGTAATGACTTCCATGTTTCAGAGAAAGATTTTGGGGTATTAACACTAACAATATTATGCAGTTACTAATGATTAGAGCAACGTCAACTACCCTGTAAACTCTACTTATCATTGCGTATATCATAACCATTTGTATGTACAGAAAAAACCCTTGTGTGATTATCTTCTATTGGTGAGTACAGAGCTCACGATGAGCCGTATCCCGTCATCAGCGTAGCATGTAACGACCATGTCGACTCATAAACAGAAGATAATCGCACACACATACACACACACACACACACAGATTGTTCGTCTGTGCACAGTTT
The DNA here is from genome assembly GCA_000797535.1 of Trichuris suis. Lineage (NCBI taxonomy): Eukaryota > Metazoa > Nematoda > Enoplea > Trichinellida > Trichuridae > Trichuris > Trichuris suis. The sequence continues at coordinate 459,763 of KN538387.1, read as the reverse complement.
TGAAATGTTATACACTCGTACAAAAGTGCTACATTTTCAGTGTGATCATTGTATGCAGGTATACCGTAGTAAGCTTCCTAGTTCTACCGTAGCAACCAAGCATTTTCCATACAGTCGTATTTTAAATTTGGCTTACCGTAAGCTTTCCAATAGAAGGTGAAATGATGACAGCAGGTTGCCGTAAAAACGTTCCTTATTGCGACATAAACTAAGTTTAAAACAGTGTTAGCGGTGTGCCACAGTGAAGTTTATGAATACCGCTTTAACATGTGTAATGGAAGATCCAATTTCACCATTGTAGAGGAGACTCATCTGTGCAACGTAGCTGATATGCTGATCGCGAAAATAGGTTCTAATATTTTGTCGCGTCAATGTCCGGTACAGTTGCATCCTTGCATTGGGAGCACTGATATTTACCATCCTGTTCGCCCAAAGTTTTCTCGATTCCAAACTTGTTATTGGTATTATAAGTAAAACAAACGACTACTTGGACCTTCTCAGCATTATGTTATGTTTATGAATGACAGTTTAGCTTAAAAGCAGCTCCACATGACGAACAAAGCATTAATATTAGTACTTCGACTTTTTGCACGTTTAGCCTGCGAATAAATTCTGGAGAGGTACTTGTGTCTTCAAGAGTGCATGTCATTTACTTATTGCCTAAACAATTTGTACTTATAGATACGATGATGCCGTTCGGCTTAGACAGGATGGTAAAGACCAGATAGCATCCTTGCGAAACATGATAACTGACGCTGAAACTGAAATCAAGCTGTTGCGACAACGTTTCAGAAACGTTTCCGACGAAATGTCCCGTTACAGCAAGGACAACGCCAAATTTTGGGATGAATTACAGAAGGCTCGATCGGTAAACTCGTAAAGCTAACATCTTAATTCACTAATGGCTACTACTGTCTGTTAGGATTTGGACCAGGAGACGTTGAGCAGAATTGATTTTCAAAATCAGACGCAGACACTATTGGAAGAGTTGGAATTTTTGCGCAGAGTGCATGACCAGGTTTGACAGCTCACTGCCTTCAATTCGGCAGTCTACATGTAGGTTTCTAGGAAGTTAAAGAACTGCAGGCACTGCTGTCTCGTGAACCCACCGATACCAGGGAGTTCTTCAAAAATGAGTTAGCTTTGGCAGTGCGCGACATTCGCAACGAATATGATATCATTGCGCAACAGAACAAAACTGACATGGAGTCTTGGTACAAGCTGAAGGTACGTCGTCGACATTTCTTGGAGTGACCCTGATCAAATTGCATGTTGCCCTTCTGTAGGTGCAAGAAGTCCAGTCAGCTACCTCGCGTCAAGGTATGGAAAGTAATTACCAACGCGAGGAAGTGAAACGCATGCGAGATCACATGCAAGATCTTCGTGGGAAATTGGCAGATTTGGAAGGAAAGGCATGTAGTGAGATTTTCGAAAACGGAACTCACCTGTTTAATTCAAATTGTTTACAGAATGTTATGCTTGAGAAGCAGGTGCAGGAATTGAACCATCAGCTTGAGGATGATCAGCGTCAGTATGAAATGGCATTGAATGACCGAGATGCACAGCTGCGAAAGATGCGGGAAGAATGTCATGCTCTGGTATCTGAACTGCAGGCACTGCTAGATACTAAGCAGATGTTGGACGCTGAAATTGCCATCTACCGAAAAATGCTCGAAGGTGAAGAAAGTAGAGCTGGCCTTCGACAAATGGTTGAACAGGTCGTCAAGTCACACAGTTTGCAGCAACAGGAAGCTACTGGTATTCTCTACTTGCCCAGACGTAATATTATTAGCAATAAATATATTACAGAAAGCAATCGCACTGTACGTGGGGAGATGTCAACCAGAACCACGTTCCAGAGATCGGCTAAAGGCAATGTCAGCATTTCAGAATGTGACTTGGATGGCAAATTCATAACTTTGGAAAATACACACCGCTCTAAGGTATGCACTTCACTGCCTGCCCACTCCAATTCAGCGCGGAGATTTTAAGGAGGAAAACATCGGCGAATGGAAGCTGAAGCGTAGGATCGACGGAAAGCGGGAAATTGTTTACACATTGCCGCAAGGAATTGTGTTGAAACCTGGAAAATCATGCAAAGTAAGCTAGCTTAAATTGTGAATTGGAGAAATATGGATCATGTTTGCAGATTTGGGCTAACGATCAGGGTGGCAGTAGCCATCCTCCAAGTGAACTGATCTGCACAAGTGAGTCGAGCTGGGGTAGTGGTTCCAACGTTCATACCTTCTTGATGAACCGGGACGGAGAGGTAAATCACTGCAGTAATGAACTTCAGTAATGAACTTTCACGGATTTCAGGAGCGTGCCAGTCATATTCAACGAACTATAGCCCAGGGTTAGTTTGACGTTACGAATCTTGGAAGTAACTGCCAGTACGCAACAATAACAACGCTTTATCTGATTAAGTTCGCTGCTTTCTCGTTAGTCTCAGCTTCACGCTTTCAGTAGGTTGGATACCAGCCATATTATCCTTTTATTTCCATGGAATTCTTGTTTTCGCAGAGGTTGGTTGATTTACTATCTTGTGGTTTCATATGATCTTAGGTCAGTGAAAGTACTTCTTCTTCCTTTCTTCGTATGGTGCAATAAAGGATGTGATGGCAACTGTTATCCAAGGATTATTATGCATTCGGTGCGGTCTGGTATTTCAAATGAAGACGCTTGAAAGAAAGCTGTGCTGTAACAGCTGCCTGTTTTTTGCGTAATGGGAAAGCGTTCCCCAACTTCATACTACAGAAGCGAAGTTACTTCGCTTTCCTTTCACTGTTACGTGCATTGCGAGTGGAACGAGCAAATTTTTCAGCTGCGGCTGTTTCTGGTATCAAGTGGAATACGTATTAAGCTTACGTGTGGCCACGTTTAGACAGTTACCAGTAGTAGTCCGTAGCATGCGTTTAAATGTTAGAATTATGCTGAAACTGGAGGTATGGAAAGCGATTTCAAAAATATGGACTATTAGGTTCGCCTGTGATAAACAGGAATCGACCGGCGATTCGCGTCGTGTTATTTTCCCTCCCACCGGACGGTCCTACCAAGTTAGGATATTATTGAAGCGTAGGCTTTCTGCTCTTTAGGTGCTTAGTCTAGTGCCTTCGTTTCCTCGTTTCGTAATTTGAGAGGATTTGAGAAATTTTTTTGAATTTGATTTGGCACATTTTATGACTACAGGGTTTCTCGTAACGGGATAGTATGTTTTCATTTCTATGATCTTTGGAGAATTCCGCGTTGTAGAGTAATAATTTATTGAAAAAAATAAATCCGACGCTTTCGGGACCCAAACGGTCCCATCATCAGCGGAATCGATTTTTTAAAAATTTGATTCCGCTGACGGTGGGATCAGTTGAGTCCCAAAACTTCAGATTTATTTCTTTCGACGAATTGTTACTCTACAACGGGGAATTCCGTAAGGATCATAGATATAAACTTTATGTCTAGAATTGTGTTAGTTTGGTCCTAGCGTGTCGCAATATTGTGTAACGCGTGGCTGAAGGATTGCTTTCAGAAAACATGCCTTTGGTATGAAGTGTTTTGAAAGCGCGCTGCAGACACTGGAAAGGCGTGGGAAGTAGTAGAGATCAACATTAGACTACAAGGTTCTGAAGGCAGCAGTAGAACCACTGCCAGCCACCGCTACAAGAAAGTGGGAGAGCAGGTGGCAGGTGGGTAGGACCACTGGATTGGGTTAAGCTTTCCTGAGGTCCTATGGATTCGCAAAATCCATCTCGTTATGAACTGCATTGCACTGCTCGAAGAAACTGTCATTTTTACTGCTTCAGCGGTTCCTTTCATAGAAGTATACATTCTGATTCAGCTAGCGAAGGAGAAAGCTCACGAAGTAGTGCCTGGTAAACTCAGTTCAATCACTTCCAAATCTTTTTGGACCATTTGTACGATCTTCTCCTTAAGCTGATCTCGTAAGTTTTCTTCATGGGCTAAAGTTGGTTTCGAATGCTCTCCAGACTGAGGACAGCATTGCAAAACCGCAGGACGTGCTTTCTGCGTTCGTAACAACTGGGTAGCAAGAAGTTCTACGTCAATAGAACTGGGATGGTTTTGGTATTCGAGCCAGTAAATGCGCTCAATCATGAACTTACGAAGAATCATGTATGGTTTCAGACGAGACAGGCAACAGAAGAAAGGCTAAATTGAAAACACTGCGCTTTCTTCACTTTCAAAGGAAACAAACAAACACGTATTACTACCTGATTCAACAGTAGGACAGCACCTGCGCTCAGATTGACAAGATATTCATGTGGTCCATCCACAGCAGGAACTTTGAGGATGCAATCCATACATCCTAGAAAAGAAATAAATGTGACTCAAACACTATGTTTCAGGGGAACGACAGTAAATGTTATTGCGCTTACAAACTCAATCGAAAAGTAAGCCAACTAACTAAATTTTCTTCAGACAATCAAAACCGGCGAAGACGAATTCGTACAGTGCCTTGCTATTCATTATGACTTTTCCGAGGCATTCTCCCGTTCTTTGTAACTGTATCTGTAAAATACTAAAACAAGCGCCCTACCAACGAATGGAATCGACTGCTGCTGACGTCTTAACGACCTGATCTACAATGAGAATTGGCTAGGCGCCCTCCGAGCGTCCACAGCTACTTGTAGGTTTGGCATCTAGTCCAGTATTCCTCAAACTCAGACCCGCGAGCGCCCCTAAATCGACCTTCCCCTCTCACTTTCATTGGGAGAGCTCTTGAGTCCCGCCCTGCCAGTCATTTTTCCGGCTAGAAGTAAGAAGAAACGTAAAGATATTTATAAAGCGCTTTAGCCTAGACATAATATGCGTACTTCAATTTGCAACTTAATAACAAGCAATAGCAATGCATAAGAACCAATTTATGGAGAAGGCAGAAGAAACATAAAGCATATTCTGTTGGCACGCTCTTTGAGCTGTGCAGCGTTCATAAGACTTGCGAAGGAGCCGCTTGTACTTTGCGAATGGAAGAATGTCGTAAGGTCTCAAGCGCATTATTCATGCAGCAGAGGCTAAGCCGGGCAACATAGTCATGCGTGCCCAACGTTAACAGACTCTTGAAACTGCTGCTGTCGTCTCATGATTCTTTCCTCCTGCGATGCTCCTGCAGCTGTTTTCCCTCGACGTCATTCTCCCCTTCTGTCAACCTACCGATTGCCTCCTGAGCCCTCCCAGTGCTCCAATCGCCCCTATTGGCTTTTACCTGCCTCTGGAATTTTCCAGCCCCTTAGAATCACTGCGCCAATCGGTTTCTAGCATTTTGGAAGCAGGTAGCCGAGGACATATCTTGACGGAGTCTGTGAATAAGCACCTTGCCCATTTCACCTAGGCACGATGCTGAGCAGTTGGATTTAATTTCCTACACCCCTGGCTGATGCTCAAATGGTAGATGAACTTTACCATGCCTGTGAAGAACTACTATTATATTACTAATAACTTCCGCCGCTAGTCTCCCTTAGAGACGGTACCAGAGCCGACCTGATAGCTTCGGACTATAAAACGGACCCAGTCATGAAAAAGAGAAACCAGTTGTAAAGAATACCCTAAAACCCAAGCATAATCCTAAGCACTTGACTTTTGTCTCATACACCACTGCCTTAATAGTAAGGTAGAACAGGTGAAATCTCGTTAGAAGAGATCAGCGCATTGGAAAGGTTTTGGTGAAATATTCTAGACAATTAACCAAACGCGTGCTGACAATGTTCCTAGCGTAATGACATCAGAACTTTGAAAGCTTACTCCTTCCTTACGCAGCTTACTTTAAACTGATGACCACCTGTCCTATTTAAAATATTCGTCATCGTCACACTTACCGTTACACCCATACATTACAAGCTGATGCTTATCAGGCACGAACTAAGAATTCGGGATTTTCTATAAAGAACTTTTCCTGCATAACGGGAAAGGCGCCATATTACATGATATTAATAAATGCGGATAAAGGAAAACTTCTACTGTTATCACAGATTTATTAGCACTACAATATGCACAGCAAATACAGTCGCGAGCGTTAAACTCCCAGGTTATAAATAAAGGCGTCCTATACGCTGATGATGGATCACGCATGAACCGGACGCTCGAAAGTGTTTTTAAACAAACATTTTCTATATAATGAGAAATCTGCCGTATTAAGTGACAAGACTGCATGACTAACTCCTAAATATTCAGCTTATAGTACAGCTAGCAACAAGATAAAACCACGTAAATACCTGATTCATCTTCAACTACCATTGATCTTCCCGACTCAAACTTCTCTCGAATGCAGGCGACCAAAACAATCATATAGCGGACGTTGGCAAGAGCCAAGGGATCCACTAGGCACTAAGCAGGATATTTATCAAATGGATAGCCGTTGTCCAAGCTCAGGAAAACTTTAATAATGCCTAACAATAAGTTGTTCTTCGAAGTCTCTCTAGTAAGTGTTCATGCATCAATTGGTAGCCGTTTGTTTGGTTTAATTTCAGAAACCCAAAAAAAGGGCAAACGAAGCCGTATTGAAGATTCACTATGAAAACTTATGTATCCGTTAAAAAAAATCCAAGTTTTAAAATGCTTAGCAACGTCATAAGGAAAAAGCTCATACTTGGAGGTATTCATTGAGTATCGTATGGGCTTCAAAGTAAAACGTTTTGCTTGTAGTTATCAAACATTTACTCGACGTTTTGGAGGCATCCTAGTCTAGGATTCCTCGAAAACTTCGAGTAAGTGTTCGGTGACTACAAATAAAACTTTTTACTTTGAAACAGGCCAATTGCGTACGATACTCAGTGAAACTGTTCAGACCTGTTACACGAAACTATGCATTCCAAGTCATACTTGGAAGTATGGTAAAGTCGCTTACATGTGCAATCATTGCAAAGCAATCTACATTCAAGCAAATAGCACATAATGCTTAACAAAATCACAGGTAAATAGTCCATACTTTCTTTCGGATATCCCTAAGTGTTACGCGACCTTCGTCCAAAAGATAGGCTATTTCTTTCAAAGCAGACAGCCAAGGTTCAACTTTAAAAAACGGGTTTGTGAGGTGCGCTGCTTTGTAATCCTAAATGAAAAGAAAGATTAAACAGCGTGAAAAACCGGAAACTTCTTGATAAAAAAGACAGGACTTGAATATCGGCGAACTTTGCTTAACAGTCCTGAACAAATAGAACGTTCTAACCATGCATTAGTATTAGTCTCACTCAGCCAACAGGTTTTCGTACAATTTCAGATCTTGAGTTTCGTATCAAGTTCGTTGGTTACACGTTCTTCCAGCCTTTTCTGAGATCTTTTATGGATGTAAACGCAGTTTTACTATTAAAATAAACAGTAAAAAACATACCAAAACGGTAGGACTACTGGAGGCGAGGTGATGAACATTGAAATAAGTCGTTTAATTGGTAGAACGCATTGATATTTAAAAAGACTCAATAATGGTGAGGCGACATTGTTCAAAAAGCCATGAATTATTAGCATGTTGCAAAAGGGAGTCTACTCTTATAGACTTCACTCGCCAGAACAGAAAACCATCCTAAGAGAACTAACAAAAACCCAGTCGCATGTTACCAAACGCACGTTAACGACTGCTCAATGACTCCATAGACAGAAAATAAACCTTAACCAGTATATACAGGGCGAGTCAGAAGTAACCTCCACTTCTTACATGATTTTTATTTTTTCCAGACTGCACGAAGCTGTGAGCTAATACTAGTACCATTCGAAAGCTTAGGGAACAGGCTACCTTCTGATACCAATGAGTTTTGCAGGCGCCTATTGGAGAAGCGTGTTCGTGTTATAAAGTGTTTTTATAAATATGATGATTTCGCGGTCTCAAGACACTGGAGCGAATGCTTTTCGTCTAAGTGTCCAGGCACTAAGACAATGAGGAACATCGTCGGTGGCTTTGAAGCAGGAGGGAGTGTTGAGGATGCGCCACGTGCCGGCTGATCACGCTGTTCTGATTCTCAAGGCAGGAAAAGAAGAATTTTGTAGGCAATCGATCAGACCCTGAAGAAGTCTGCTCGTCGACTCTCCGTCGAAGGGATTCCACGAAGCAGCGTTCGACGAATTCTTCGGGAAGAGGGTCTCAGGCCCTATCATCCACAACTGTTGCATGGCCTGATGGAAGAGGACGAGTCTCTAGCTCCTTAAGCTCTACAGATTGAAAGCAAGTGCTGTGTCATGCTTTTGTATTCGTTTGTTGACTTGTACCTCTCTTATTACGAATAATTATAAATAACCCACAAGTGCACTGAGTCACAAATGAAAGAAAATCCAAATGTAATTGAAATACAGCTTTCAACCATATTCAACAGAAAAATCTGAACAGTCAGAATCATCAATAAACAAGGAATTTTGTGGCCAGAAATCAAGTAGAAAAGCAAGGGCTAACCTACCGCGTGGCCACGTGCAGCTGGATCCATTTCACTAGTTGGTCATTCGAAAAGAAAAGAACATAACCAAGAAAACTATGCGCGAGATCAGAAGTGGCAGTAATTAGTTGTGGAAGGATCACACCGCATGGAAATCGCTTAGTGAGCAGCGATTTGAAGCGTACCGCAAACTACCGTTTAAGGACCATTAAAGTTCACATAACTTTTAATGTCTCTCATCCGCAACGCTTTCAAATGTTGCCTTCGCAGCGTTAAAACCGAAACATTTCCAACTTCCTATACG
>KN538387.1:426749-450993 GCA_000797535.1 Trichuris suis | reverse complement strand
AGCGGCATGAGTAAGGAAGAGCGTAGCGGACGAAGGGGTGCCGTGGCCGGCCCTCCAGGACCCGCTACATGCAGCTTTAAAGTAGCTCTCAGAACGAACTAGTTCCGTCTTCATCCTGGATGGTAACCGATCAGATGGAATACCTGAGCTACTACTACTATCCGCGATGAAGACGGAGCCAGTTAGTTGATTTTCTGAAAGTGACATTTTCTGTAATTATCTTTTGTCTTTTCTTTCTTCTTTTAAATAAATTTAAACTGGAATACAGCCGTACAAAGTCATTATGAATAACAAACCAGTTTCCAATGCAGTAAATGCGCGTTCTGATATTGTATCAAGACCTACGGGTGAATCCTGGCGCATTTTTCAAGAAGGACCAGACATTGCTTCATCCCTAGTATCTCAGCATCATAAGACTTGCCAGCATACGCTTCTACGTAAGATAGGATGGTGGAATACTGCAAGCTAACACGCACCTATTAGCTGAAAGTACAGACGACGGTTTTGAAAGAGGATACTACTGCCACGAGGTAATAAAAGGTTTCAAAAGGCCGTGAGAGACTGAAGTGGTCAGTAGAAGGTCTAGTGAGAGGACACGACGGAGGAAGAAAAATCGAAAGTACAAACGTTATGGGCTTAGAAATTAAATTCTTTGTTATTCATGCATAACTCACTAGTCCCATGCAAAAATGGCATAACTTAAAGGGTGCATCGTTTAACATTCACGTTTTTGTCCAAGGATGCATGCCGCAGAAAGGAGCGGTAGCGGAGAAAGCGTGTGAAAAACTTTGTAGTACAATGTCCCATAGCACAAGAAAACGTGGAGTGAAATACTGGGCTGCTTTTGTGTGCTGTTTTGTCGTCTGCAATTTAAACCTTACTTTTCATTACATTAGTAACTGTGATGTAAACCTAACTTTCACCATAATCAGGCAAAGCATGCAGTAGTCAGTAAACTCGCGTGAATGAGTGGCATCGTAACTGAATGCACAGTTGCAACCACTAAAACAATTCTGAGAAGCCCATCTAAGCATCTTCTGCTCCCGCTTTTCTCTTATCAGTGACTATCTCAAGAGGTAATACATCGTTTAATTAGTCTTACTCATAGCTCGAAATGATGCAAGCTTTATGCCTTTCGAGTAAGCACATTCATTTAGGTGAAAGGCAACAGACCTACTTTGTGCTGAGAATCAACGTAATTCAGTTTTGATTTACAGGGGCACCCAAAGTTTGTTGCCGTAACTGCTTCCAGAAGACGTAGCGCGATGATATTTTATTGTAATCAAATATAACATCCTTTAACCTGGGTGCAGTTTTCACATCGAGATTTCTTTTTCTTTAAGCCATTCAAAAAGACGCTTTTGTCACGCGACTGAATATGGATCCCAACGGCCGACTGCAGCTCTTTATAATGCCCTGAAACTTGTTTCTCCAAAACAGTGCTTCACATTTCCAAATAAAATACTGTCGCAGGATGCCAGGTCTGAGCTGTAAAGTGGTTTATTCAGCAAGAGGAATGCGTGACTGTGCGTGGTCGCAAATCCAAAGTTGACTTCTGCAGTGAACCGTTTTCTGGCAAAACCAAAATTGTATGGCTGATCTTCTCACGGGGCTCTCCTTGCTTGATTCGCAAAGTTGGAGAAACAAGTACTGTAATACTGGCCTCTAATAGTAGCGTTCTGCTTGAAGTATCAGATTAGTAAGACTTTTGTATCCCGGAAAATTATGGCTGAAACCTTTCCAGCCATGGGTTCCGTACGCGACCCGACTCGTCTTGGAGATTCTGTGCGTTCCCACTTTCTCTCTTATTCTTGGGATTCTGAATCCACAACTCACCATCACTCACAACGCACTGCAGAAAAATTTCACTGGAATCTTGGAAAAACAGCAAAATTTCTGTCGAATAGTCAAGCAGAAGTCCGTCGTCAAACAATGAAAAACCGTTAGGGACCCAGCGTACAGTGGTTTTTGACGTTCACAGATGATAACTCGGAGTCCTTTCCACTGTACCATATAGGAGCTGAACATGTCGTATGATTTCTTCAATTGAAACTCTTCTGTTCTCTAAAGCCATCTCCTCGACTGCCGGAATGTTTTTTTCTAAGGTTGCCTCATCTTGTCGATCAGACCTTTCTGCACTGACGAGTTTCCTTCTCCAACGAAACTATCCGACCCAGAATTTCACTTGTCTGCAACTGAAGGCTTCCTCCTTGTGAACATTCTGCAACCTAGTATAATTTCCTTTTCTCTGATGCCTCCATGGAACAAAAATTTAACAACAGGTCTTTGCTTCATGATGTATTTGTACGGATGTTGTCCCGTGTAATGTACAAAACTTTTATTTTAACCGTAGCTTTCGAGTGTCCTCTTCACTCGTCGTCAGCGGTGACTGACCGTGAAAAAGTTACGTTTTCAAAGGTCTTTGCTTGAAACACACTTTTGTCACTTTTGCAAATTTCAGCTAAAACAAGAAACTCTCATTCGTCAGCGGCTCAACCAAATGTTGTAAACTCCACGGCAAACATGAGAGGCTTCATGCAAAATGGTCACATCAAAGGATGCCAGCAGGTTGGAATAGCGGAGCGAAGATCAGATAGTTTTAGATACCTGTGTAAACAGCTGATTTTCCGTAGTAATAAGCTTTGTCCCCAAACCAACGTAGCAGTGGAAAACTATCAGGGAAGGCCAGAAAGCATCTTTCACATGTGTTACAGTCTTGCCGAGCACCAGACGTTTACCCTAAACGTTTACTACCTTTCGTTCACTCAACCACCGAGAAACGACACACACGCGCAGCTCAACTCACACTGAAGACACGTCGTCACACGCTGTGCTTAGGTCTTCCCATTCTTCACCTGCTACGCCAGCCAACGGATTTCGTCCGCCGGGCGGCACCACAACAGTATGTCATATAAAGCTATAAGAACTAATTCGTTCTATTCTCAGCATGACTGAAAATTGAAATGGAAGCGTCGGCAGATGTGCGGATAGTATGACTGCTCGTTTAGTCACTGCCTTAACATGATTGATCGGTATTTAAACAAAAGGGACGACCTTTGAAGCCGCTAGAACTGGTTGGTCTGCCTACTTTTCAGCATCTGGTACAACTATCAGTATTGGGTTTGAAACAGTGGTTCCTTTGCCTGCGCTTTGCCGTCAAATTATTTCATTAGAACTTGATTTGCGGCACGATTTAAGTTAGGAATCAATGAAGGTGAACCGTCTATTCTTTACTTGTCATCGTGACTCCGCAACTGGTAAAACACCGTCTGCCGCACTTTGGCAGCAGAAAATGACGTATTCATTCAACAGCGCTTGGAATGAAGCTTCTAAATGCACGTATATCAGTTTAAAACTCCAAGAAATGATTTTTACACCAAAATTAAATTCAAATGAAAGAGAAATGATCGACGTTCTTGACAAGGTCGCGTAGAGAACTGATTATTCGATACAGTGCTGGTGTGCAGAACTGTGTTTCAAACTGACTCAAACGAATGATGTACCTTTAGTTAGTGCAAATTTTGCATTCTCCAGAACAACTAGTTGAAGGACAGATACTTCTCAGCGGGATGCAATGTTTTCATTTCTTGACGATCTCACGGCGTTCCTTGTTTTTTTGATACAGTGAGTAGCTGTAATTAAAGGAAGCATTTGGTCTACTAACTGATGGCTGAGCGATTATTAGGTAAAATTCAGCACGCAACTAATTTTTGAAGCTTTCGAAACGCTCTAGTTCCGTCGTCAGCGAGATGGAGGCTCCTTCATCTCGCTGACGGGAGAATTCATTTAATAGTAGACACTCACTACGTCAAGAAAAAACAGGAAAAACACTGGGATGATCCCAAAAAAGAGAGATTACCTAATCGTCAACATAGTACTAGTATTCTAACGTCCCCTTCTGTTACGTGCTACTCCGCCCTTCCATTAGGTACTCCTTGAACTATTGATGTAAGCGTTGAGTTCTAGCCATGGAAAGCACTATAGAGCAATAGCGGCAAATAAAGGCTTTTGATTTTTTGATCTAGTTTCAAGAATGGGCTTGCTGGCAGTAATGCATTGCCCGTTCCGTTGAACACAGTTCACCTGTTGCCACGAACACAGTTGTCCTAGACAAATGCGGAAGTTTTATTCAAAATGAAGCACATGTGATCTCATTATTACTCATGTCAGTAATTCCACTCAAAAAGAGCACTACCAAATTTGATAGGTAATTACCTGGGCATTGCAAGCCAGAAAAAAGGTGCGTTAGGGGAGCATGAGCACCTCGTTCTTTCCCAAATGTTTTAGTTTCTTTTCCTTTCGTAATCACTGGTTTACAGGAGTAATATCTCACTTATACAGAAAAACACTGAACTGAAAGATTTCATTTCTTCTTCGATTATTTTTATTTTAAAATTCGCTCCTCCTAGCGTTGCGAATATCTACTTTCTCGTCTTTAGCGATGAATTTTAGGATTCAAGTGAAGGTAAGAAAGTTGATCCCTGAAGTGTCCTTAACCAAGCATAAAAACCAGTGCTGCTCCCATGCAACCTTACACCTTAAGACTAGCATTTAATCATTGATGATATATCTATTTTTTTCTTATGCCTTTCTCCCAGAGAAGAGGGGTCGCCGGTGGAACGGATATAGGCCAGCACGATGCGACTGATTTATTCCATCAGCGGCTCGTTGCATTGGAATTTGAACTCCGGACCTGTGGTATGAAACAGAATCCGTTCCCTTGACCGCTTGGACACTGCAACCTGATAACACTTACCGTCAGGCTATTCCTGATTCCACGAACACGCGATAAGCCGGTAAAAATAAAAATCCTGTCGCGTCAGAGTGGTAGCAGCAGCAAGAGGCAGCAGACCCCGCACAAGCGGGATTATTGCAAAGAGAAAAGGCCCTTTTCTTTGCAAACGTTCTGGAAAAATTAGATGGACGGGATCTAAATTTTATAAGCAATTACATTCCTCACTTTTCGACTTATTATGTGGAGTCTCTATTTACAAAGCGTATTTCAAGCGTGGACTCAAGCTGAGATGACGACTTCTTGTTTCTATTTCTACCAGTTGAAGCATACGACTCATCTGGCAGCGCAGTAAAAGTTGATGGTCAAATCACTTGCTAACAGTGCAGAACAGTCAATATAGAGGAAGTTGAGTGGAAAGAAATAAAAGCAATTAGTCACAGTTAGTTTCTTCAGCACACTATTTCATTGTGCGCTTACGTGTAACAAAAAGCTCTATTCTGAAAAACGAGAGGGAACAGTACTAGAGTTTGCTTGGCGCGCTCCAATGAGCAGCCTGTTGCCGTTGAGTAGTTCCCAGCCTCGTGAATTTTTATTGTTAAAAGCCATTCAATTACTCAATGGAAACTGCCTGAACCGGAATGACAACAATAATGATTTACAGTGACGCCTAGCAACATTTGCGTACAACAAAACTCGTCCTAACAGCACTGCAGACAAGGAGTCACTTCTTTCGCTTTCGTCGATCTCTAACGGCTGAAACAGGTCGCTGTTAAGCTTCAAGATCGGCCTCGCTAAGCACTTTGCTCTATCTAACTCATTTATGATGACTTGGACAAAGACTCCCGTCGCTCATTCCGCGTCGCTTGTTTTGCTTATCACGATTATTGCTGGTTAGCATGATTAACTGCTTTCAAATGTTATACGGTTAGTAACGTTTACGATTCAGCGCAGTGCCCAGACGACTCAGCTCCTAGCGGGCCCTGTGAAGAGCATTTAAATTGCACTGGTAAGGAGATGTGCGTCAATGGATGGTGCTGTTCCGTCGTCGGCAGTGCCATGTCTTGCCCGCTGTATTCTTACAAGGACTTTGTTTTCCAAACAAATGTTGAGGATACGTGCTTATCAGATGAAGATTGCCCGAATTGGAGGAAATGCTGTCAAACAATCATAGGCAAATACTGCTTGCAACCGGATGTCCAACAGAGTCAGAAAACTGCGGCACACTACGTTGACTCTGGCTAACGTCTTGCTACTTTTTTCAGCTAAGTGTAACGATGGTTCATGGCCCATAGCTATGTGTATGGATGGAATGACTTGTCCGAATGGATATGAATGTCACGACAACAATCAGTGCTGCCTGGTCCCGAGGTGGAAACTGCGCATATGCAGAGTGAACATGTCAAATGATGAATTAGAACAGCTGCAAAAGTGTGAATCTCTGACGCAATGCAGGTTAGGAGAAAACTGCTGCCATACTGATGCGGGCTATCGCTGTGTGCCTGTCAACGCAAAAAAAAGCTTACGAGGTAAGATGCGAGTTAATGATTCTTCCTTAAGGAAACTGCGAAAGTTCAGCCATATAAAAGTGCGACAGGGAAGAACACGCTTTTTTAAAGTTGCCTGAACTCAGTTGTACCCTAGAGCGCATAGAATTAGTCATCACTGACTTTATCAATGGAAAAATAGGCACTTACTGTTGGGCTAATAGCGTGCATGAAGGAAGGAGCAGGTTTGCTATGAAGGATCAGCCTTTCAATAATGTCCACGGTCAATTTCAATAATTCAAGGGTTAAACCATCTCCTGAGAATGAAGCAATATGGATTCATGGCAATGAATCCAGCTTTCAATAGGGTTCGATTTGATGAAAAACCGGTGACCCATTTCATCGTGCCAGGAGCCTTTCAAATGAGCCATTCGTTTCCGAACAGCACTAGGAAAGTTTCTGTGTAAAGAGATAAACAACCGCAAAAGTTTCCGTGGTCATAAGCCTGCTCTCTAAAGCGGAAGCATTATACTGATGGGCCTTTTTGCTGCAATGCGTCTCAATCTGGATGAATTCTGGGTCATGTTGAAGCAACCCATTTATCGCTGATGGTGCGCGCTCTATTCTAAAAGCTTTACTAATGCTCCAGAGCGGTTTAATAATAGCGCATGAAGAAGAAACGTTATTTTGCTGTGCAGTTAGAGTACGAGGTTTCTGGAACTTATCGCTTTTTCTGTCAGCAGAATTGTTAACAACGCTAGCGTGAAAGAGTATAAGTTATGAACGATGAAAAAAATAAAGTTTAGTTCGAACATTGAGATTCTGTTACCGGCACAAATTTTGTACTGCGGCAAATACGGCATAATACCAGTTCCTGAAAATAGTTCTAATCGAGTGCTTCTCTCTCCCTCGCACTTTCATTTTCTCACTTTCTCTTACTTTTGTGTATTTCCTGCCCACGTGCTTAACTAGTTTAGTAACATGACGAATTGATAAGCTTGTTAAGTTATATTCTGTTTTGCTCCTTTTGTCTCCAAATATGTGTTCAGGAATTGCTCATAAGCGGCTACTGATAACAATTGGAAGGTCTTTCGCTGTAGCCTTGCGACGCAAACTATCGGCTATTTTCTCGGGGTTTTCCACTTTTCATTTAATGTAAGAAATGCGATTGTCACTTGCGCCACCCCAGCGAGTTTCGTATGATCTGAACCACAGCACGGGTCACGTGTTGACAGAAGGGGGGAGTAGGATTAGAAATCCAATCTCCTTGATGCTATATTAATAGCAATACTGCCATCTGTGTACTGGTATCAACACAGGGTATAACCGACTTGCGATGGAACTTCGCTCCAACTGCACTATCGTAAGTCGAGATACTTAGTCAATGCACGTAGTATCGAACATTATAGCTTGGTGCAGCCTATTTTAAACGTACTCCAAACGTTTGCATCGATGCGGGCAAAATCGTTTAATGCAAGCACAGTTTATGATTCCGCACAGAATATCCCATGTGATGTATTGAATACCCTTATGAAAATATGAAAAGGGATGTCGTGTGTGGGCACCTCAGTGCGGATACACCTATGAAAGCACACTCGCCCGTAGCAATGTTTGATGCAGTGAACAAAGTTTAACTGTTAGGTGATGAGAGTGCTACAGCGACAATCTCTTCTTTTCTGTTAACACTTTAACTCAATGGTAGTTGCAGGAAGGCACTGTGATGGCAACTGGCAGTTTAGCAGGTATAATTTTTCTATGCCTTAACTTACCCACATCTTTCTTCCTCCAATTCGTTCGTGTTCTCAATTGAAAGCTTCTCTGCCTACACGCCGATAAATTCTTGAACGTCTTCATCCAAGCCTAATTGTAGCTCGTTTCCAAGCATTAATATCTTGTTACGTACTGTTTCATCAATTGCAAAATCCTTCTTAGAATCATCAATGAATCTGCCTTGCCTGCCTAAACCGTTACCAAGGGGAAAATTAGTTTCATTGGTAGAATGATACTCTACCAACCTATTATCAAGCAACTGATGTTCATATACGATGGAATGGGAAAACACAACCTAAAAGAAACATTGGCGGTACATTCGATTAGACAATCTCTTGTTTACCCTCGTGATCGCGAGACGGACCTTGTTGCAGAACGTTGCCATAATGCAGAAACGCAGCACTATGGTACTGCACATTACTAGCCTGAGAAAAGAACAAAATGCAAAACTCGAAGTGAACATGAGCCGCATCCAGGCCCATCGCAAAACCGAAGCTATCGCATGTGAGGCTTAGTTCGTCACGGGATGTCAAGTGAGGTTCTAGCTCTTTATGCGTATCTCGAACTGCCAGTTTGTAAGATCTATGTCAAGCGCAGCTTGCCACCATATTTTCTGTTTGTTTGCTACAGTTCTGTCTTGGATGCACTTTCTTTCATCTTTCCGACTCACGGATTAGTTACAGCAACTGATTTTCTTCTTAAAAGCTTCCTTATTAATAGTGCATTTTCTTACGGAATAATGTGAAACTGGATTAGAACTGAGACTTGATTAATATGAAACTTGAAAAACTGGATTAGAACAGATGAGCGATCGCGAACCGGGCGCCGCCGTCTGCCTGCAGAACTCATTGTGCACTAACCGTTTACTATCAGATCTATTACTTATGAGCGAATTTTAAAGAGAAAATGATAGAAAAATACAACATAATTTATAAGTATAAGTAATGAATGAAATACTGGTTAGCGCACAATGGGTTGTGCAGGCTAACGGCAGCGCCAGGTTCGCGATCGCTCGTCTGTTCAAATCCAGCTTTTCAAAACGGTGGCACATTAATTCGTAAGAAAATACACTATTAATGATAAACATTGCCCCGTTACAAAGATGAGAAAGAAGTTTTAAAAGCTTTCATCCTTTTAGTGCGGCCGGCGTGAACATTTTAGTAAGTGCTAATACAATTTCATTTCTTTTCTTTTTCTACGGTTTTGGTCTGTTTAAAAGTAAATATTTTATTAGTAATCAAGAAGAACGTAATTGAAGCTCTCGAGGCTGCCCATGTCTCATCATCAGCGAAACGGAAATCAACATAATTGCACTGAACCTTATCTCTGTTTGCTAACCGAAACAACGTCAGTGCGGTCAAATATCGATTACCGAAATAGTGCACTAGTTGCTAGGCATTGCTAACAAAGTATCAAATTAATAAAATAAGTTCGAGTTTGTGCAATGCACCACATGATTTGCTTTTCAGCGGTCAAGCAAGTAAACTGCGAAAAGCAATCACTGTTGGCGTTCGCAACTGTCATTTCAGTCAGACTAACTTTTTACATTGACACATCAGTCTGATAAATTTAGAATCACATGGCTGAATAATCAATGACCTGCTGGAGTTCTTGAGAGGTTGGAAAGACTGTGCTAGTGCGCGCGATGTAACTTGCTCGTCAGTTCTTTCTTGTTTTTCTCCGCATTGCGCATCTGCATGACGCCGCTGCCGAAAATGCTCCCTTTTCCATGTATAGACAGTTCTCATTTAATGCGATAGATGCGTTCTTGAGAAAAGTCGCGTTATATTAAATCGATATATGATAGACCTAAAGTGTGGGAAACTTGGGATCCGGGGAAGAGTGCGTAAAAAAGTTCTCACTTATACGCAACAAGGGAGAGAGAAGCTTCAAACAACGAAGTATATATATGGTAAGAAGCGTGGTCATATTAGTAAACCCTGGTCAAACTTTTCGGCATTGCCTCTCACGGTCCGCATATGTGATTCCTTTATGCCAGCGCTTTTAGCGATATCGCATGTCTTCTCATTCCCTTCACAACCCTTCGGCATTTGAAGTTTCTCTTCAATACGGAGCGCTTTTCTCTCTTGATTTCACTGCTTGGGAATTTCGAACGCTTAGAGATTTTTAACGACACAATAGCAATTTTGAAGTCGCGGAAGCTGATGAAGCACTTACAAAGTAAGCTCACGATGAGATGACCGACTGAATGCATTTAATCGCCTGCGCGCTGCTGTCGCATCTTGTTGGAAAGGTAGTGCCAGACGATGTGACAGAGATCCACACGTCGTTAATGAACGCGACGCCCATGCAAAGGCTGCCTGCTCATGTACAGGTAGTCCTCGTATAACGTGTGTTCGTATAGTGAGTTTTCGCTCATACGCGATTTCGAAATCGCAAGATTTTACCACATAACGCGGTTCTGTTTCCGCTCATACACGATTTTGCCAGCTAGAAAGCGTGAGCGTAAGCTTAAGTCTCCCTGTGCTTTTCATCCAGCAAGAGCGAACACAGGCGGCATTTTCATATTATGCACGTTCTTCAGTCACGCACAAGTGAAGCGGTAATTCTGCTGTAAATTCATTGCTTGCGTTAAGTGCCAAGGCCGACGCACATGTTTATTTTTAGGTTTTCAAGCGAGAAAGACCCTTAATGGTTTATTTCTATTGCAGGATTAGTTCAAACAATGCAAAAAGTATGCCCGCTTTATTTCTACGATTATAAGGAAAAGAATGCTAAAGACATGTGCAGCACTGATAGAGACTGCCCTTCGGACCGTGGTTGCTGCGAAACTACAGCAGGAAAGTACTGCTTGCTGCTTGAGAACAAACCAGGTTCAGTATTAATGTCTCAGTCACAAGGGATGAGGCAGTCCCAACCTTTTCAGTTCTTTGCAAAGACGGATCACAGCCAGTAGCTGGTTGCCAGAGCAAATGCCCAACGGGGTATCGGTGCACTGAATCGCTTTGTTGTCCCATCGTACGTGGAAGATGATTACGTTGGCAAAAGATGCTGTAGCGCACATCTTTTTCCACCTTAAACTTCAAATTACACTATTTCAAAAATTCGCAGAATATAGGCTGCAAGTAGAGCTAGTCGTACAAGCAATCAGAAAAGCACTATGCTGAGTAAACGATACTGTCTATCAGAACACGTTTGTGGCACTGAAAATAGAATTGCAAGGAATAAAAGCATAAACACACTAATGATGGAAAGGGTACGCCGATGTCAGACGAAGTAAGGTCTCAAAGATCCGTGTTTTTTTGTGATACAATTCTATTTAACAAGAAGCATTTCGTGTTACTGGATGAGACATGTATTAGACATGAGAGTGATTATTGTTAAAAATTGGCAGTGCGAATGAGCGTCTCCACTTAGCGTTCATCTTATGGCACCGTCTAGCAAAACAGGTGTTTGGATTAGCTTAGAGAGCCCCACATAAGTTAAGTGCTTACTGAAACGCCATTTTGTGCTTGGACATTAACACAATGGAACCATCCTGAAACATATTAGTTACGTTTGAGCCGTCTTATTCTCGTGAAAAAACCCTGAGCCTTCAGGATACGACTGAACCCGTCTTCAGTGTCTTAATAAGATCGCTAAGGACGGGATCGGACGCATCCTGAAAGTTTAAGGAGAGATTCTTTCGGAAGAATAAAACTGATCAAACATAACTAACATTTCTTGAATTAACTACACACCAGCTAGGAGACATCCTACATTTGATCACAATAGAACTAAATAGTACGTACTTAAAGTCAAAAAGGTCATTGTCTGTTAAATGATTTTATTCATTCTGTCCCTCTGCTAGGAAATAAATGCCCATCAAGCAGATCAGTAGGCGAAAACTAATAAAATAATGAAGTTGTACGACTGAACGTTGGACTTTGCTAATCAGATGAGATTAATGTGGATGCTGAGGATAGGGCAGTACAGTAAGTTCTGATAGTTAAGCCAGTAAAACTTTAAAAAGGAAACAGTTATCTTTCTTACAGGGCAATGAAGACTTACTCGTTACAAAATCAGTTGTCTTTAAAAGAGGTGGGGTTCCATACTGCTTGCAATTGCGGTAAGCTATCTTCCTAAACTAACGTTTCAATAAACGAGAATGAATGCAGTGTTTTTGAAAGCGCTTTGTTCCATCTTCATAGTTTTGCATGTGATTTACTATCTCATCATCTCTGTTAATGCAACGGCCTACGGCAAATGCAAAATGCCTCTTCCCTCTCTAAGCCATTTCCAGTAATATCGGACGATTTCGTACGCAATCAGCATAAGCGTTATTTGACCATCCATAGGTCGTTTCTGGATTAGAAGTTCCGCTGTGAACGGAATCTGCCGTATGTTTAGATACCATGAAGCCCAACCGCGTCAAAAATCAAATTCTCGATAGGTTTTTTGTTGTCATTATTCCATGTGCAAAACTGACACAACTATTTGCTGATCATTTGTACACTAATAGGCACTACAAGTAACATAACGTTCGTGTAGTATACAGGATGAAATGCGCAGGTTATGTGCAGACTTCTGGAGTCGCACGACGTGGTCTTTTCAGTAACAGGAGTGTTTGTTTCACCGCAGTTCAGAAATACAGTACCTTTTCCTTCGTTTGTTCTGTAAACAGCAGAAACGTCAGAGCTACCAATGTAGACGGGTGCCAGTCAGACTGGATTACAGATCAGCAGGAAGGATGATCGAATAACAGAAAAGAGCCGAAGATCGAATTAAATTGTTTTCTGCCTTAAGATTCTTAATTTTCCATTTTTGCTTCCTATCACGCTCATTTCCGCTCATACTTGCCAGTTTTAAATGACATTGATGGGAAGCTCCTTCTCTCTTCTTTCTAATGAGGACTGCGCCTACAGTGATTCTGGTTATGTTACGATTCTCTTCAAGCTTAACAATTCACCTGCGCTACTTACAACAATTTAGGAGTGGTTCTGTTGAACAATTTCCACGAACTAGTTCGTAGGCTGCCCATTCTAGGCAAGCAGACAATCAGATGTTCTGAAAATGAAAGAAACAAACTTCCAATACTTCATCTCACTTTAGGAGTAATTACTTTGCAGTTCCAAACAGTGAATGCCCCCCGCCTTCGATTTTTGCAGTCGGCGCTAGTTCACAAAATGGAGCAAGCACTCACCGCTATACAGTACACTCATGGGCTTAAAACGAAGCCACTCGTGGATTGCTTATAATAACTACGATTCAGTATGCATAAAGAGTCCGTTGGGAGAATGAAGGATGGTACATTATATCGAAACAAAGCGCTTCAAATTGGTAGTACTATCACATAAGTTCAACACTGCTTTCAAAGATCGCATGCTTATACTGTCAGTTTTTGTTCCTCTGAGGCAAGTGCATACCGGTGCTGAAAAACAGCCCTTACTGAAGTCAAGATCATGTTGCTTTCGAAGAAGCCCCATCTGACAACAACTTCTTAGATGGCCTGAATTTTTCAGACGTGCTGAAGACGCAGTCAATTCCATTGCAAAAGCTAAGAGAACGGAAAACTCAACCCCTCAGAAATATAAAACACAATCGTCTCAGCAAAACAAAATCCTGCCGCAGTACAAGCACGTGACCATTAAAGCACTGCAAGACAACAGCTAACAGCATGCATTGCTACAGTGCATCTTAGTAGCAATAAACAACAAAGATAAAAACATTACCTGCAAAATCATTGATTTAAATGCTGCATTCATCCTTCTTTTAAGAAAATGAAAAGCACTGGCTGTACAAGTTTATTGGTTAAGAGATTTTACTGTCAACCTATTACAAGTTCAGAAGTGTGACTTTACACATTAGAAGACTAAACAGGCACTGACTTCAAAGATTCTGGTTAAATAAGCAAAACATGTAGGTGAGATGCTCACCCTTCTCTATCAATAACTGACTTTCCAACCCTGAACAAACCTTTGCTCTAATACTACAAGAATGGGAAAAAGATGCTTCAAAGAATAATGAAGTTTCAAATTCTTACGCATAAACCTGTCTACAAATGTTGCGCTACCTTTTGAGCAATACTGGACTTTATTCCACCGCTGCGTAATTACTAGGTTAGGCTTTTGCAGTTGGAGAAGCAAACAGCAACCTTTACACTATTTATTGCTTCACTGTGACTAAGCATATTCTTGATTATTCGATTCCGTGAATGAATACCAATAGGTGTTACTTTGAACCGCTGCGTCAACGTAACCAATGAATCCCACATGATTTATACAAAATGCTTATTTTAGTTGACACGGAAGTTGCCTACAACAACTACTACGAAAAAAGAGTATTCCGAAATTGCTAATTACAACAGTCGTACCATTATAATATCAGACATAGTCATTAGCGCCGAGACAAATTATCGATAAAGATAAATAACTTAAGCAAAATCAGTTTAATCATGGCCAAAGTTCACATTATAGCTCATGACACGGCTGCAAGAGCTCTGAAGAGAAATCAAGGCTGTTACAAGGGCAGCATGAAATCAAAACAACGCACGGCAGTTTGGAAAAAGTCGAGATGGGTAAAAGTCACGTAGAAATGCGCAAACGACTTACTTCGAGAGTTACTTAGAACAGCTCGGCAAGCAAGGTAACCAAAACGTTTAAGGCTATAAAGTCACACGATAATGCCATCCGTGTTCGCCATAGTAGGCACAGACGGCCGAGATGAAGATGAATCGTCGTGACTAGGGTTAACAACAGGAATAGCACGCTGTAGACCATCTGCCTTATAAATGGACTTCGAATGGGCAAGTCGCCATTTAGGTATGAACTGAGCATCTTGAACATCCGCTGCACTAACAGCATATACTGAGGCGTAGTCAAAATGACCATGATCAGAGGTCGTAGGTGAACCTGAGTGATTTGCCTGTGCAACATTTCGACAAGGCGTCTGAAAGGGGTTTCCTTGCACAAGAACCGCGTGCGTTTTATCATAATTTTTCAAATAGCAACCATCGGCCATATTACTGCTGTTGCCCTGGGAATTTAGCACCACGCTCGACGCATCGGAAGGGCCCAACGATCTGGTGGAATGCAGTAGTTCAGCATCAGATGCTTCCGTAGCATGCAAGCTGGAAGAACGGGGAGGTTCAGGAGTGTTATTTTGACGCAGGCGGTCAACGAACCCAGAACGATTTTTTTTAATCAACCGACTCCCTTCCGCACTGCGGCGGTAGTTAGGAACAGGGTAATAACGGCTGGCAACGGTATTCAGTTCAAATGATTCATCAAACTCGAACGACTTATTTGCAATACCATGGGTCTTGTCTACAGTAGCTTGCATCCAGGGTTCCGCCGAAGGCAGATTTGAATTCATAGCTAGCTGAACGCTTACGGTGGGTTCAGCATGACGGTCTACGGAAGCATTCTTAAAAGCCATCGCGCGCTGACCACCACCACTGTCATGACGACGGAGAAACATTATTATGAGAAAGCCAACGATGAAGCTGCTCAAACAATGGACTAACGCGATGACCACTTCGATTGAATAGTATGGAACGAGGCAATTGGTGACTACGAGATTCGCCAACGACTGGTTGTAGTGAACGCGACATTCTGGTGCATTGGCGTACCACCAGCTACGACCACTGGTGCTCCAGTTGAGCCAAATCAAATCGACATCACGGTCCAGACCGCCAACGTTCAGATAGAAACAAGTGAGAAAAACATTCCATAGTATCCACAAGGGAATCCAACAAAGAACGACCGCTAAGAGCAAGGATCGGCTTTGGGCAACACCGAATAAAGCTAGTACAAGGGCAAGCAGGTTGCAAAAGGTAACCATAATTGGAAACCATAAGTAGCTGAGAAAATCAAACACTTCGCGTGCAACTGTTAAAGCCAAATTAACCACAACTGCGATTAACACCACCCGACGGCTGAATAGCATTTCACTTATCCTACGTCATTTTAATGCACTGGCCGATCCACGTTACCACCTGCTTTTGCCCACCATACCGTGACTTCAGCCCGGTAGAGACTTCTCAAGGCCGACTGAATTGGGGCGCATGTAGTTTATTGACATGCAGGTTCTACAGGCTACTGTGCAATCGCTCCCTCTGCAGACTTTTACTTAGCGGATCGGTAGGCGATGTGCGATGAGCCAAGAGTGTTCCAGACAATTGAGAATCAGGTTATTGCGCTTAATATCTGCTTCATAAGCAAGAATGCAGCAGTAAAAAGAAATAAGTGGCGTGAGAATATACGCGAGTGGGAAGCGGAGGGCTGAATTTACTCAGTACTTTAACAGAAGAAATCTGTTAGCGTTGAGTGATATTTTCGTGCGCGTTTCGTAACCATTACGCTTGATGTTGCTTAGAAAGACAATTGCCTTGTCTACGGAAAATAATGAACGCTCGGCTATTAGTAGCAGTTTTCACAACATTTTTTACTTTGGCGACTATTTGAGAACCGTTGAGACATTAAACGATTTATTCTGCGATCTCCCCAGCTTTCAGGAACGCACATGTCCCGCCTTGAATAGCGAACTTGAATGTAAATAGAATTTGCGCGGTGGAATGATCAGGCTGGTCGCAGGTGGTTGTACATCTGAGTGATCCGATCATGCGAATTCCATTAACGCTAGCCGCTAAAGACGGGACACGTGACTTCCTGAAAGCTGCACAGATCGCGGAATAAAGCGTTTAATTTCTGAACGGTTCTCGAATGGTCACCAACGTAAAAACTGTCTGAGAAAAAGTCGAATATAGGAGAAAGGCACTTTCCACAATAGCTGTTTGCTCCATGACGATGCTTTATAAGACCAACAGCCAGAAATTTATCCTATCACCTTGGCGTTGAAGAAGGAACAAATTATTCAGAAAGCTCCGTACCTTCCCATGCCTTTCTGCTGATCAGCCGATTATTTGCTAGCTAATAGAGACCTTGTGTTATACCATTACAGGCGTACTAATTATCAATAACAGAAATCAAGCCGTTTCATATAGCAGAGTGAAAACGATAAACGTCACGACATTATTATGGACCGTGAAATTTCTGATCTAACAAGCTATAAAATCTATGAATGCTTGACTGCAAGCAAATGATGCTCTTAGTTAAACAGTTTATGCCAATGAACACCCACAGCGAGAACCTATGAAACCAGTTAATGCTGCTCGACATTCACATGTTATTCAGTTTCATTTATCATCGCATGATGTTCCAATTTCGGTAACACCAGGCATTGTCTCCCTCCCTTGGTGCATTCGGTCACCTGCTTGCTGTGAATATCGCGCATGAATAAGGGATGAATGTAAGCAAATGCTATTTGTCGCTTATTGCGTGGATCATTGCACATAACCCGTTTCTGGGAATTTATTAATAGTTAACCAAATAATATTGATTTTAGAATTATATGATGTTTTCTCGTCAGCGAAAGTAGCACGACTAAGTTGTGTTCACCAATGCTAAGATGTTGTTAGGTCAAGGGTAGAACTGTAGCAGGAGCATTACACGGACTTCGACAAACTCGTAAACAACTCGTCAAAGCCACTTCGCTGCCGCATACCTGTTCAGCTACTTTTTCCGCCTTGTAAGAAGCACGAAGCGGAAGTTGTCCAAAGAAGGTACAGCCATTGACATCACGTGACTCGGTGTTCTGGTTGCTTGCTTAAGTGATGGTCACTGGATGGACAGATTTTGCCTAGCCAATCCAGCGACCAGCGTCATTAGCGCTGGTGCTGCATCGGTATAATGACTTGTACATAGGGCGCGCGAACCGGTTTGGTGATCATTAAGTCCGTCTGTTTACTGCAGATGTATGGTCAGTGAACCAAAGGGCGTTGAACGGGCAGTGATCACGTGAACAGCTTCGTTGAAGTTGCCTATTGGCGAACGAGGAGAGAATTTAGTGCCATCCATCCAAAATTCTGAAACTTCATAGGTGGAACCGAAGAGAAGAAGTAAAGAAAACATAGGCGGTTACGAAGAGAATTGGTAGGCCGCAGGCAGTCACCAAGGAAAAGGATGAGATATATTCACACTGACAAAAAGATAATGCAAATTACGGTTGGAGCCCCGTATCCGCTGGGGATACGTACCAAGGCTCCCCGCGGATAACAGCGAACGCCTTATGACCGCGTACATAGATCGTCTTTGATAGGTTGGCGCAGAATAGTTGCAGTTTTTGTTATTTCAAGCCGATGTCGCTTTTCGAACGAACACCTATTTAATTCTTTACGTAACACGCTTTTTAAGGCGCGTAATCCGCTCTGCTGGTTTACGCTATTGACTTATTCAGTGTTTATTCTTGCTTACTTCTGGCCTGTGAAATTAAAGATAAAAAACAAACGTAGCCGATCTTATTGTACACGTAATTCACTGAATACTACTCACAACATCAACCAAGCATCTGGAGGGGGATCTTTCAACGCGTGCGTCAATTCAAGAATTTTCTAACGCAAACCCTATTGCTGAAGCTGAGCAAGTCACACTGAGATAAGAATGGATAGTTTAAACAAAACCAATAGCGTTACGTAAAGAGGGGAAATTTGTGTTTAGATATATTTCAAGGAGAGAGCAACATAAAAGTCTATTCAAAGATAAGCAAAACGGTAGCCTTCTTGGACATATTCGTTTATTTTTCTTGCGGGGCAGAAAACAGGGAACACCCGCAGATACGAAGGTCCAACTGTATGGAGCAATTCATCCTCGCTGCATCTGCTGACTATCTCTGAGGGACCGCTCATAATTTCCTGATGAACTGAATTTGAAAAAACCTTCATCTCCTATTTTTCAGGCGCATAATCTCAAGTGAACATGGACGCTTTGGGTTGCATGTTCCATACCTTATATAACTTAGAAGCCCAAGAGTCATCGTAGCCATGCCCTTGGATTGATGAAGATACTCAGTCACAAGAAAGTTGGTGCACACATGGGCAAGACTAAGGAACGGCCACATGGCTGTTATATAAGAAGCTGTTGAGACGAATTATCTTCAGATGTTGCCTAAACAAACTGCTGTCAAAGCGGAGGGTGAAAGCAGCGCATATAGTTGTTGTCGACACATTGATGAAGTCAAATTATTCGCATGAAATCAGTGAGTGCAATGTCCGCTGCGTCGGTTTCTCCTGCTTACTGTCCAAGCAGTCTTTTGTGAGAAACCGCATAATTTCTGTTTCGCAGAAGAGGGCGTGTAGCTCTAAAGGCGCATGAAGATGATAACTGCGAAAAGAAGCACAATAAGTCACAGTACTGCATAAAACGTAACAGAACAGGAGGCGTATTAAGTTGATTTTAATGATTTTAATCGACGTAGCATGACGATAATGAGCTATGGAAAGTAGAAGCCCAAAGTAAAGCTGAAAACTGTGCTTATGTTTTCACAAAAGTTCAGTTGAGATTATGTTTAAAACATTAAATAAGCTATTGCTATTGCAGTTGAATTATTGCGTGATCCATTTTTCGCTCTCCTTGCTACGAACTGTAAAATGAGAACTTGCTCTTACTTTAAGAAGTAACTGTTCGTCCAGATCTCGTTCTGGCGAAGGTGAGATCTGCCCACGCGACTCAGAGCGTTGTTGCTCTGCACTGTTGTGGGCAGTAGGCAAATCGCGTCGGAAGGCTGCTGCTGTTTCGTCGTTTCCATCATCCCACTTCAAATTTCTTCCAGAGGAACAGAGTGTTCGACCCTGTCTTAGTGTTCACCCCATGCCAAAGGCTAAAGCTAAACTCAGACCAAACGGCAGCGGTCGAAAGTTATTCGCTGTATTGTACATGCAACGATGTGGCGCACGTATGTTTGCCATACAGGGCTGCTTTGACTGGACTGAGCGGCAGTTAAGGTTTTCTACCGTCCTGTAACTCCCGTAACCCTAAGCTTGAACCCAGTTATGGCACTTCAGCTTACCCCGCTTTCAAGACATTCTGCACTGAGGACGCCAGGTCTGAGAGATCTGTCTGGAAGCTTTAATCACTTTTCAGAAAGCCCTTAAAACTTGCAACGTCTATAGCCTTATGCCCGATTATGTAAAGTCAACTAATTCAGCAGACGAAAGGGCATCACTATAAAACTTGTCTATTTGAGCCAAGTACAGCAAATCCTTGCACAAAACGCAGTTTTTAACTGAATGCACTGGAAGCTTTTCAGAGGTTTGCGGGTTCTAAAACGTGCAGGCGACCCAAGAAACCTTGAAATATCAAAATAATTAAGGTCAGATTATTACATTAATGCATAATATATCTATATCATGAACATGCTGACTAGTCCAATGACATCTTATCATTTCTTATGGTAAAGTTATGCATGAATCTATTATGAGCTTGGGATTTAACGAAAAGACCTTCCCGTGCAACTTTCACGCTCACGTAATCGCGGATGCAGTTTCCTGAATTTTTGTTAAGAACTTTTCAGTTTCGTGGCAGCAGATTACCGTAACTATTTCGCCTAGTTTGAAGAAGCACTAGTGGGTGATATGCATTTTGTTCCATCAGGCTGCAAGCATTTCCTTTTTGGATGAAACCGCGGTTTTGGAAAGTTAGAGTTTTGTCCTGCCGCACGGCTGCAAGTTTTCCAGTTACCGTAAAGTCATTTTTTCATCGCGTGTAGAATACTGATTGAAAAAAGCTTCTTATTCCTAGAGAGTGTCATGAGACTTCATAGACAGCCTACCTTACCGACTTTTTAAAATTTCGCAGTTTGTGAAGATTTCGTTTCCTTAAATTTTTAATTTTTTTGACATGGCTGGGTACCTTCTGACGTTGCATAACGGACGCCTAAGTGTGGGCCAGCTTCTCAGTGGTAATTTTCGGCACAGCTTCTATCACATGCTTCAAAACATGTTTACGCGACGATTCCACTTTACAGGGTGCTTCACTGCGACGCTTATGTTCCCCTCTCAAAATCTTTTGTACTAAACCTCAGCATGCAGACCGTGGAGGCTTCCTTACCCAAACGTTTGACAATATCGAGATAGGTCTCGCGCATACTGAACTTACGCTTGAAGCATTGCTTGCTAAATATTAAAAAATCGTTCAAAAACGTCCATCTTAATGTACACTGAGGATGAACCTAACTTTACGATCATTTGAGCTCAAGCAATAAAACCGGGAAATTCCAAAGTAAAAAATGTTGTACGTTTATTGAATATCGATTTTTGGTTACGGTTTGTCGCAGCATTTCTTCGCTACAGCGACGACTTCAAACCGTTGAAGAACTAAACGTTTTCATCTGTAATTTCCGTAGCCTCTGGGAGCTCACATTTCCCGTCTTCAGCCGCGAGTACGAATGCAAATAGAGTTTGCACGGGTAAGACTTAGCTAGGAGTGAGTTCTTCTCAATTTTGAAGCTTGTTATCGGATGGTATTCAAACTCTAAAATTGATAACAATACATGATGGGAGTTGCAATGTGCCCGTTTACTGAAAAACAGAGCGGCTGAGAAAGACCAGAGCTTTTGGAACCTGCAGGTTCGCCTCTATCATGAAAGCCCATTCGCCCATTACAAGGTATTTTATTCTCAAATGATAGCAACACTTTTAATCAAGTCTTATCCATGCGTATGCCACCATGCAAACTCCATTTGCATTCATATTCGCTGCTGAAGACGGGACGTGTGAGGTCTTGAAAGCCATGGAGATTACAGATTAAAACGTTTAATTCTTCAACGGTTTCAAGTCTACACGATCGTGAAAAAGCGTTCTATGCACCATGAAAACGTAATAAGGAAGCATGAGGTTGCAGGCAATAAGGGACTACGACGCTTCCACTGACTGAAAACCTCAGCAATTTCTAGTGCAAGCGCTTAATATATCAGCACGGTTACTACTTCCAGAATTCGCTTTGGGGAGTTGGAGAAAGTTATAAAACAGGTCTCAAACTTATAATGCAGAGAAGATGCTGGTGATAAGACTTTGCGGTAGTACTCCAGGTGTACTTTCTCATCGTTTCACTAGTCAGTGCTAAGGATGTTTGAATGTTTCAAAGTGTGCTTGGTCTAGCTCAATTTTATGACGCATTGTGCAGTTGCCACAGTAACGATCTCATGAACCCAACAATTTAGTTAACGCTTTTAGGTTCTGATTATGTTATTGATTAATAAATAATGGCCAGTCGTTTGTCCGAAAGCATTCAAGCGCGTAGTTACTCCGCTTTACTATCTAGATAAAACCATGCCAATTTGGCAACTTACGATGTGGCATGTCAACATTCTGTCAGTCGCAACATTACGAAGTTGAGGAAGCAGAAAACGACAGCCAATTATCTGGTAAGTATCTTGTAGCATTTCTGACCAAGGCTACTCACACGCATTTTATCATGCAGTTAATCGAAAATAAAGGACCTTTTAACGCGTTTTCAAATTTCGTGAGTTTATTTGTTAAGGAAGGTACAAACCGTTTATTTTATACTTATACAACTTTAAAGCTCAGAGCTTTCGGTGCTTATCACGCTCCGATTTCAACGGTTACAACTACCTAGTTGATAGAGTTGTTTATCATGTAGTTGTTCTCACTTTGGGCGGCACGAAGATTGATGAACATAGTCCCAGCTGCTTTTGGTTAGGTGATGATTCAATTACTGCAGTGGCTTGCGGTTATGGACACGCAGCTGTTGTCACAAGTAAGATGCACCAAGATCAACTGTCTTAGATTAATTGAAAGGTTTCAGAAAAAGGGTGCGTGTTAACCTTTGGCTCCAACAGGTGGGGTCAAAGTGGGACTGAAGAAGAAGGAGAAAATTCAGGGAATCCAAAGATAATAAAAAGTATGAAAGCATTGCTTCCCATGTGAACTTGAAAAGGATACTACGTTTGTAACACTTTCTGCGGATATATTCTGTTGGCAAATGTTTCCTCACAGCGCACAAAACTGCACCTGGCTTATCGTACTATCCTTAACTTTTGTTTCGGCTCTTAGTCAAGGAATGGAAAGTTTAGCCGTTTGATTATCAAGAACGGATGTTAGCACGCAATCACAGCAAAAGCAATATGCAGTTACCTGTAAGCACAGCAGGGAGTTATAAAACAACCGAATCGATAATTTGAAACTCTAACGTTTCAAGCTTCTAAAAGAGCAATGGGTAGCCTTTCTTCTGCGTAAGTCAGTTCAATTTGGTGAATGAT
Organism: Trichuris suis; assembly: GCA_000797535.1. Lineage (NCBI taxonomy): Eukaryota > Metazoa > Nematoda > Enoplea > Trichinellida > Trichuridae > Trichuris > Trichuris suis. The sequence goes on along the minus strand of KN538387.1, from coordinate 427,950 downwards.
GCTTATGCAGTATGTATTAATTCATTTTTTCATTCACCATGATGAAGTAAATTACTTTCGTAACTCCTGCTGCAGGGAAAGTTAAAGCGGTTATGGTCCAGGAAACAAGTAATAAAGGTAAGAAAACTTTTGTAGGGGGTATAGAAAATCAATTTTCAATTTAATCATCATGTTAAGCCATTTTTGAAAAAGTTTTACGCTTCAGGAAGATATCTAATGAGTATCGCCATCTTTCTTAAATGTGGTGGAATATCAGGCTTTTCTGCTTCCAAAGCAATTTCATTCATTTTTATTACCGTTAATGAATGGCAAGAACAAGTACAGAGATAATGAAATGAGTGTGTTATTAGAGTCCAGACGAAGCTTCTCCTGAGCTTCACAACATTTCAACTTAACGCATTCGTCTGGCTATTAAACTGTATTTCAAATCACCCTCAATTTTAGCACAAATATAAACCTCACGCCACCATCCAGATCAGCTGTTTTCAGGACATGCTGTTGTGTTGCGCGAATATTGGTTGTCTTCGTACGGACGTCGTATTCATAATAAATTACAATCACGGTTTCCGATCCGTTTTTGTTGTAAAATTATCGTAGCTTTCGGTTCCCGTCGGGAACCGTCCTCAGCGAAAAGTAGGTGTAGTGTCAGTAGTAAAATGGTGAAGGGTTGCTAAAAAGTGGGCACTGCCAATTGCTTTCGGTTTTAAGTTTGGCCATCATTTAAACTAGTAAAGTTTGTTCGGTTTGTAGTTTGTAGAGTTAAATGCAAGGGATTTAGAAAATTTAAAAGACATTTTTTCCTCTTCTGTTCTGGTAAAGAAATTATAAGTGAGGTTATTGCGTAGCAGAGAAATTTTAGGTGAGTGACTTGGCTGGTTTATGAAGAACGGTAAACCGCGCTCGCTCAGTGGTACAAATAAGCAACTTTGCTGTATCATACATGAGCCATCATAACAACGGGAACCGTGAGCGTCGTCTTTTCCGAAAGAACCACTTCTCTTCGTCAATCGTCCTTTTTATAGCGATCTCAGCTGTGCCTCCCGCCAAACGCCTTGTTTTGTGACTGAATTAATGGGTCTGCCTTCAGGCCAGTTTATAGCTGGGGGGTCTTCTTCTTCTTCTTCTTCTTCTTCTTCTTCTTCTTCTTCTTCTTCTTCTTCTTCTTCTTCTTCTTCTTCTTCTTCTTCTTCTTCTTCTTCTT
>KN538387.1:387526-400602 GCA_000797535.1 Trichuris suis | reverse complement strand
AGGGCTTTCATAGTGTCATGACTCAGTGAAACATCTGCTTCACGCCTGCAAGAAATGTTTCCTTTCAGTCCTTTTTACCTGAACACGGACGATTCACAGCTACTAACTCGACGCGGGACAGTTAGACACGCCGTTTTGACGTGACGAACCCGGTGGATGCTGTTAGTTGGACAGCGTTAGATTCGACCATGAGTATCATGTCAGACACGAGTCGGCTGGCCTTTTAGCGCCATCGTTTTGTTTTCCTGACGAATAACAACTATCTGTCTGTTTCTTTCAGTTTCCGCTTGGCCATAAAAAGTTTGGTTTAGACTTGGGCATAGATTTACGCTTAGGCATACGCTTTGAGCTGTAGGTTGAGCATTCCCTTCAGGTAACACTGACACGACAAGGTAGTCACGGTGGAACCGACAGGAAACATATAACGAACAGCAAATGACATAGGTTTCCGCTTCAAAACGGAGCGTCAAACGCTGCCGCAGCCAAGTGGTGTCGTGCAAGTGGCTCGCGGTGAAGCAGCGGCAGGAATCATTACGCATCCTCTTTTGTGACGGTCTCAAGGTATACCCCCACTGGTTTCATGCTCGCCACTGTTTCATTTTTTCTGTGACCTAACGAAAGGGGCAGTAGATGCTCAAGAACTTTTCTGCGAAACGTGTGGCGAGGGACTTGCTTCTGCTAACACTTGCGAAATGTAGTATAGGCACTTTCAGAGCACAATGTCAGTTTTTACCACTGATGAAGGTCAGGTTGCCCAAGGAAGCTGAAGATGGAGATTTGCAGAGCTTACTTCACGAAGACTCCGCTGTGACTACGCAAGAACTCCCGGAAGCCTCTGGGAGTCCATCGTTCGACTGTTAATCGCTGCCTCCGCGCCATGGGGATAAGACTCAAAAGTGTGAAACATGGGCGCCGCTTGCTTACATTTCTGCTTCAACTCAAGTAATTAGAAAAGCGGGATAACGTTCACTAACAAATTTCATCAGCACGTGAATAACACCATCACGCTTCACTTTTCATTCATGCTTCCAAAAAACAAAGGTACACATCTGCAGAAAAGTAAAGCGATAGTTATCAGAAAATGACACGTGAAAAGTATACCAAAAAATTGCCATGAGAAACATAAGCAGTTTCTCCTACAGTGGTTTTCCAACAACTGGAGACAACTGCCAAAGCTTGACGATCAACGCATGACTGTTTAAGCAGCCAGGAAATTTAATTGAACTTGTACATTTGGAACACTTCTGAGGAGCTTCACTTCACTCTTCACCTCAAGGCATTGTTTTCGCCTTTTTCGCTGGAGGATTCTTTTTAGGATTCTTTTTCTTCTTTTCTTCCTGAAATTGCGAAATCTCAAGCTTCAAAAAAGTACACGGTGACATTACAAAAAGATTACAAGATTACACGCCAATCTTAAAAAATACTGTATTTTGTAAACTACGAAAATGTGACTTCAGCATTCCCACTTAAATTCTGCTTCTCTAGTATTTACTAATTACTTGCACAAAAACGAAAATAGCATGTTTTAAATTGAAACGACATTTAAAATGCTAACCTTATTTACGAAATCTTCCTGCTTTTTAGATGTTGGCATTTCTTTCCTTCCGGTGGGGTCAAAATCCCGAAAGTCGAAAACCCGAAAGGTCGAAATCCTGGATGGGTCAAAATCCCGATAGGTAGAAAATGCACTGTAAAGTGTGGCTTTGTGGCAGTTCTGCATTGGCATCTTCTAGATAAGGAATGTATTTGAGTAGAGGCGTTATTATACTGATCTTGTTTTTTTAGATCACTAACTTTTCGACCTGTCGGGATTTTGACCCACCCGGGATTTCGACAGTCGGGATTTTGGCCCTAACCCTTTCCCTCAAACGAAGGTCTTTACACCGACAAACACAAGAAAATGCACCACGAAGTCAACAAGCAAATATCAGTTTTCAAAGATTGACTCTCTTCAAAAATGATTAGTTACCGTTAAGAGCCGGCAACGTTCGTAGTCCCACAACAAAAATTCGGCAAACAAGCAGACAAGCTAGTTATTGTTACAGAAATGCATACTATTCGCACAGGTTTGTTGCAACGAAGCCTTGGGAAACTTTCCTGCGCCTAATGCTTCAGACTAATAAAACCGCGCCTTTTCTGTTATTAACAAACCTATCGTTCCTTGGCCAGTCATTTGTTTTTAGTTACAAGGATAACCCCCTCGAAAATTAATTGATTATTAACCGCCCAGGTATTTTCACTATCGGTTTATGACAATGTGACCTGGACAAGGGACTGCCACCGAAGGAACGAGATCCACGGAACAAACTTTTTTCGGAGTTCTGGATAACTATGTGTAATTCATGTTAATTACACTCGTGGATACTATTAATATATAGCCTACAACTAAAACAATGGACTGAAAAATAAAAGTTCCCAGAAATAAACCATTACGCAATGAAGAACCAACGTGCCTTTTGCACAGGCGGAGCAGCAGACACTTTGAAAAACGAATCGATCCTAGTTTGCGTAGACACACGGCGCGCATTCCTGAGTTTCGCAGCTCCACTTCGCACACGGTCTTCGCTGTAGGACACATGGTAATTAAAGTTCAAACAGTGACGTATTATTACGCGAAACTTTTCTCTTTCGACAAAAAGTTGACCAGGCCTTCTTCGTCGGGATCTGTCCAATTGATCTTTAAAAGCGATTAAACTGCTCTGAGAAACAGGTTGGAAACTTACTTGAAGGTTGGAGCAGTCGGATACATCAGGCTCTAGAAACAATTTACGCACGGCCTTAAAGAAATAACCTGCAACTTAACAAGCTTTTAATACGTCCATACCTGGAACGGCCAGTCTTCAGGAATTTGGTACTTCTAAGAAACAAACAGTCACTCTAAAAAATAAGAAACGGCCATAGTTTACCGTTTTATCAATATGCGCAATGATTTCTTCCAAATTGCGGTATTTCTTGACCAGATCAACAGCACGTGCCATTCCAATGCCTTTAATACTTTCGCAGTAGTCACATCCGAGTAAGATGCATAAATCAACGAACTAGAAACAGAATGACGCCAGGAAAGAGTGAAAAACCGTGGCTTACTTCTTCGTGCGTAAATTCGAGGCCTTGGAGCACTGCACTTAGATGGATTTCTTTAATTGGCATTTTTCTTAAAAGTATGCACAAGTCTATCCTACGACATCACAGAATAGTGAATCGGTCACTTTGCTTCACTGAAGGACACATGTCGCAAAACAATATCAGAGCCAAAAGTCAATGTGTCCATGTCGTCCGTCGCCGCCGCAAATACTAGCTTAGCTTTCACCATGGCTGCGCATTGTGCCTCAGCTTCACCAGGCGCCTACAAAAGCATATGTTTTAGGACTACAGAAAGGAAGTATTCACAACTACATCAATATATGGTACACCCATTAGCTGCAGCACTTTCTTGCATTCTTCTGTCTGTTCTTTTGTTACATGCACCAAACGACGACTGTACTTATCAATGGCTTCAGTATCACCTTAAAAACGCTTCAATCAAATTCACTGACGGGAAGAATTCCTTCTCTGAAAATACTTACTCTTCTGGATGTGGATCAGCTCTGTATTAGACAAAAGCTCAACTGGCTAATTAATTGATAATTCTTTACAAACACAATACTAGCCTCTTTCTCTTAGTGTACATACGCATATTCAGCAAACCCTTGCATAACGAAGGCTTGAACAGCGCGGTTTTTCACTCACTGAAAACTTTTCAGAAGTTTCCGGGATCAGAAACGCGCGGGCGAACTAAGAAACCTTGAAATGTCGAAACAATTAAGATCAGGTTTTTCCTTAACGCATAACGTAACTGCACATACTAATTAGTCCTAGACATCTTATCATTCCTATGGTAAAATTTGCATGAACCTATTACGAGTTTAGGTTGTATTGAAATTTATGTACACAAGAGACATTTCTTAGCAACTTTCACGCTCAAGAAAAAAATGAAAATACATCCAGGGTTGTACTGACACGCCAGGATTTTTCGCAGTTAACATATCCCAGCAACTGCAGTTTAACACAGAAAACTACAAACAGGGAAGGAATGGACCGTTTTAGCAAAGATGCGGAACTTGACGTTTACTACATATCAGAGCTTTCAGAATACCCCTTATCCACTGCCCGGGCAAAGGTACGAGAATCAGAACCACAGCAGAAATATAAGGGCCACACAAGGGGTCACGTAGAGGCTCTGCAGCAGTCGGAATGACTAATCAGTGAACACTGCTGACTTCGGCTGCTTTGCCTCAAGTGAATGGAGGATTGCAGCTGGTGCAAAAAGCTCTCAGGCCCTTTAAGGTGCAAACGGCTCTGCAGGAGCAATATCCTCCTGTGAAAGCCGTGCGCAGGCACTGTGACAGAGGTTCGACGACAGCAGATTCTTTCATCTTATTTTCATCGGTACATGATTCGCCTGAAGCAAAGTCACTACTTGTCCATTTGTGTGGACGTGCAGACATTCAAAGGAAGGCTCGAGAACCTTCCCTCACATTTCAACAGAGTCATGTTCTGGCTGCTGCATGACTGTTATCTAGCCATTATTCTGCCTTGTAAAATTCATGCGGACACTATGAGGAAGAATTGACAAAGGCGAAGCCTTTCTTCACATTTCAATAGATATACTGCTTGGCTCTGCACATTTGACATCTGCCCTTTGTTGACCCCTGTACATTCTTACTATTGTACGCCCTCATTCTCATATCATCATTCAGCGACAGCGGAATAAGGCGTATCGCGTGCATACCCTCAATGACTGGGGTTCTATCATACTGAACTGCAGCTATAACGACTGCTAAGCGGACGCAAATCGCACAAAGCTGATGTACGCTGTTAGAAGTTGCTTCTGCCGACCGAGAAGCAGCCAAATAGTTCCAAGCCACTATGAAGAAAATAAATCATAAGAAAGGACACCTGCTCCAAGAGGTCTTTAATGCAGAAAGTTCCCTGTTCTGGAAAAAATGCCACAGTGAATGTTTATCAGTAAAGAAGAGGGGCGACCACGCGGACTTAAAGCACAAAGGAATTGGTAAACTCTACTACTTTTTGTTGTATAAAGGTTTTATTTTACGGTGGTGCCCGTTTTTTAATTTTGAACGTCCGGCGCTTTGGGGTGTGAGCGTCACCCGTCGTCAGTGGTAACAAACAGAATGACATTTTGCTTGTTACCACCTTAGCTAGCAAATAGACAAAACGGATCACGCTACAAGGTGTACTTACCTATTTCAAAGGCCTCTACATGCTTATCCTTGGCGTCTGTTCTACGCACTTTCCGTTTGCCCAACTGAAACGCATGTTCCCAATCACAAGTTCACGTCTTACGCAAGAATAGAAACCTCGTCAGATTTCAACACTGGTGGCTTCCCGTCAAAAACATAAATTGGTTTGATGCCATTAGTAATCATACGTATCGTTCGATAGAACATGCCCATCAAATGGCTACAAAGTACAGTTATCCTCTTTTGCAAAAAATATAGCAACCATTAACAATTCATCAATCAGACGAACAATTTAGCATGCTATATAATTTATTAATTCACATTCATTACCTCGTAACTTCACCCGACTCAGTGGAAAGCTGGGAACCCTCCTGTCGTACAGCAATCAAGAATTGATACATGCTCATTGATGCATCCACTGCCACTGCTCTGCCTATAGTTTGTATTCAGCTGACTGCGAGAAATGCATGCGAACGACACAGTTCAACATACCGAAATAAGCGTTCAATGGTTTTTCTTTTATTGCTTGAGGAGCTAAATCTGCAATCACTTTAGTCAGGTTCTTTATGCCCATTTTTCTAGATTTCAATTGGCGCAAAGCTAATCTGAAACAACCAAACCATAGCACAGCACGGTGGTAGATAATCAAGCTGAAACGCTATTGGAATAATCTAGAATGGAATGGAACAATCTGTGCAAGCGAAAAGTTAAACGAACGCATATGAACACTTCACCCGAGGAAAACTTCAACATCTACAACTCCATCCTAGTAATCGAAGTCCCCTCCTATTAGTAAGATGCTTGCTGATCATATCAGAATATGCCCCGGTGAAAAGATATTGCCACGAGCTATAGCACAATGAGATAAACACTAGTCTAAGGTACTATTTTAATTTAAAAATAATGGTAAATAAAAGCAATCACTTCTTTCCAAGTTCAGTGCTGTTGTAGCTCTCTTAGTCTACGCCTGGTAGCTTTAGCGATTCTTCTTCCTGAAATTGTACTTTTAAGCGAGTAGTTTCCGTATTTTGATACAGCGCCCAACTTTACCTCCCAATGCTAACCTAATTTGAAAGATCACAGCAGCCACGACTAGGACAAATTTCAGAATAAATAAAATCATCAGCTTAAGAAATCCGTCTCAAGAATACAAATATTAAGCAAGAAACGCAACGACTGCTAAAGACAATACCATGGGACGTTTAAAGATAGCACGCCCAGACGTACTGAAAAACAGTAACGCTAAGTGGTTTGCAGGTACATAAACGGTTTGCGCAGTAAAGATGTCTAGTAACGGGCATATATGTTCGCATGATGGTTTCACGGCGTGAGCCCGTTTAATGAGGTAGAATTATGAAAAAGGAAGTGAAAGATGATGGTTGTCTCAAACCAACATCTTTTGCTGTAACGGAACCTGGAGGTCGCAGAGCTACGATGTCCGTTTTCCTCTTCACAATTCTACTTTATCAAACGGAATTACATCGTGAACTCGGTTTGCGCAATAACGCGTTGACGATTGTTTTGCTTGCCAGATTAATCGAAGTAGGTGTGGCAAGAAAGTCAAAGCATCGGCAGCTACTCGAGAATCCCCGTCAGCAGTGTACACTGCATAGTAGCTTATCGCGCAGGAAGCAAAACCGGTGTTCATATCTCTCAGCGATAAAAAGGGAAGAGATAAGCGCGAGGCGGGGGTGTCTTTGCTTTCGGTTGTGAGTGAGCGTTTTGCTGCTGTTGTCGCCGCTACTTCGGTTGTGCCGTTGTGGGTTTAAGTGAATTAAAAAGTCTTGTTCTTCTTTGTTTGCGTGCGGTTACTACAACAGTAGGTGATCAAAATTTAAGTAATTTACCTATTAGCAACACCACATCTACTATATTGGCACAATGTCCACAGCTCTATGAACTCCCAAAGATACACAACCCGGATGTCCCCCTAAGGCCTGTGGTTTCGAGCACAAAAAGCGTCACGGCACGATTATGCTCCTATCTGAAAACGATCGTCAGACCGTTGACTGGAAGCAGAACGTTCGCAGTAAAAAACAATAAAGAATTCTGCACTGAGACCTAGGCAGACCTCTCAGACATGTTGGTAAGTTACGGCGTGAAGGACCTGTTCACAAGCATGCCCGTAGACATCGCGCTTAATGCGCTGGAAACGCTTCTTGACGTGGGTCCAACGTTAGCACAAAGGACCAGTCTTAAGACCTTCCATTTCAATAAACTAGTGTCTTCCTGCATCAAAGAAGTTAATTACTTTCCATTTCAAGAAGAATTCTTCATGCAAAAGAGTGGCCCACCAACGGGTAGCTCTCTACTGCCCGTCCTAGCGGAAGTATTCATGAATTTCTAGAAGCAGCTTTTTCCACCGTTGATGCGTCCATTACTTCAACGTTTTTCAAACGGTACGGGGATGAAATCTTCGCTATCATAAAATCGGTAAAGGAGGAGGCTTTCGTCGAACACCTAAACAGCCTGTTCCCATGCGACATCTCTTTTATCATAGAAAAAGAGGAGAATGGGAGACTCCCCTTCCTGGACGCACTCGTCATCAAGGATGGACTTAGGCCTAAAGCAACGGTCTATAGGAAGCCGACACATTCGAGCAGCTATTTGCACTTCTCATCCCATCATTCACGATCAGTGACGAGAGGCATAATAACTGGGATGATTGACAGTGCAACAGCAATTCGTGACGAAGAATTCCTTGTGGCTGAGCATAGGCACATAAAAGCGACATTCTTGCACAACGGCTATCCACTAGGATTAACTTCCTCGGTGATAAGGCAAAGAACCACCAGACCGGGAGTGGTTTTAACAAGCCAGAATGTTCCCTTACTCGTGTTGCCTTACTGCAAAGGATTAGGAGAAAAGGTTCGGCAGATGGGCAAAGAGATTGGTTTCAAAGTATATTTCAAAACCTCTTCTTCATTGAGGTCCATGGTTAGGCATGACAAAATACGATTACCCCTTGAAGAGAAGCCAGGGATTGTTTACGAGGTTATGTGCAGTTGCTCTGCCTCCTACATTGGAGAGACAGGCAACAGCGTATGTCAAAGGTTCAACCAACACCTCAGTTGCCTCAGCTTCTACAAGAACGCATTGTCTGACCTCGAAGGAAAAGAAACAAGACGCAGAGGAAGGCCTCGAAAAATAGTGCCCCAAGCGGCACGACTGGAGTTCGAAGAAGAATGACGCCAGAGAGCATAGAATCTCAATTGTGGAGTCTTCAGGAAAGTAACTGAATTAGCCTTCTGTTCTCTTGGATGCTGACAATTGGTAAGCGGTAGAAGCATGTAGTACCTGTGTTAATAGTTTCGCAGGCAACGTACGGGCGCACTGAGAAGGCGGCTAGCAGAGTCTGCCTTGCCTTCTCAAGTCTCTTCCGTCCTCGTCCGCCAACTGAACGTACGCGGCAAAGACGCCGTCGGAGACGCGGAAAGGTATGATGCTCACGTTCTTCGATCCCCTGCAGGGAATGCCTCGCTGCCTGTTGCTTTTATTAATATTAACACTTGGCATAATTTCCGTGTGCACGTTGTTTAGTTGGAAAGGTCAAATTTTTCGTAATTATCGTTCATACAATAGAACGTTTTAATCTTTATTTTCATGAAAGCAACAGCTGACAGTAGAGTAAAATATTTTAGTTACACGTTTGGTTACTGGACTACTGAATAATTATAAAGTTATTCGTGGTGCCAAAGTCATTGGGACAACTTGCGTAGTCAGGACTGGTTTCCCAATTTCCTTGCTCTGCTATGAATCTGAACTCGTGTCTTCCAACAGGCAGATCTATCCATGCTTCCCATGAGCCATCGCATCTTCGATTCATCAGTAGGGCTAACTCCCAGTTGAAAAAGCTGCCGCAGATGTAAACTTTGTGAGCACTGCGCATATTGTATCTGAATAAGTATCTTCTTGTTTCCGTGAAGCTTAACCTCGTCCTATAAAGCAACTGTGCATGTGGATAACGCATTATGGCTAAGCACAGACCATTGGCAGAGTATCCATTTAAATCGATCCACAAACGGCTCTTTGCGAACCCAAAATGCATTCGATAGCATTGGTTGAAACCTTTTGAAAACTTCAGCCGAAGTCAATGAGCTACGTAGCAAAAGAAGGTTAATGTAAAATTGACTTTTATGGGTCCGTACTGCCAACAAAATTCCTTTTTCTGCCGAGCGAGTGGTTCTTCAGCTTCGGAATGGAAGGACACGCCAGTTTTAGAACAGCACCTAAACAACTTTCTTTTCATTATTGCACTGTACGTTTAAAGGTTACTCTGCTTCGTTCATTTGTTTTGATTCAGATTCGAGAACAGCTGTTTCCAAACTGCTTGGAGGTGTAGCTTCCCTATTAACAGTATTACGAAGCATTAGGCAATTATTTGAGAGCTTTGTCTCTTTTCAGCTACCTGTGGGAATAGCTTTGCGCGGTTAAAGTATTTGGCGTTTTCATTTCTGCGGCGTGATATTTGCTAGTTGCAACGAGATGGTTGGTACAATCAAAGCTAAAGAAAGTGAGGTTGAAATGTGCGTCGAATATACTCATTGAAAGAGAGGACCAAGGATTTCCGGTGCAAGAACTGCCATGGGCCAGGGCTTTCTCCATTTTTTCAAGACGAGCTTTAGCTGTCCTCAGCTGGTCCTCCAGTGTTCCCTTTTCTTCCTTCATCAGGGCCTCTTTCGCAGTCCACTGCTTCTCCCTTAAGAAAGTAAATTTTCAATTTTCAGTTAGTGCACACTTGTACATTTACTTTATTTTCCATGAGAGGCACTGGCACGTTTGACCACCACTTTTTTCATGATGCGCGTCCAACGCTGAGTCACTTCCGTGAGCGGCTGGAAGTGTTTAAATGAAGGCTTCTGCTACTTCTACTTTGCTTACCTTTGGTATTTGGGCTATACACTCCTTCATTAGTTAGTTGACTAAAAAGTTCATTGAAAAGCGGTAAAGGATAACTGTTTTATCTACCCCTCCTCTTCCTTGGCAGATGCAGTACGCATGTCCGACAAAGAGTAACAGTGCGCAGTTGACATAACTGTGTCACTGTGATGGTGATTGTCTAACTTGTTTAAGCCTGATCTCCCTAGTGAAATGAAGGGTCACAGTTTGCATTAAACTACACAATGTGTAATTGGTTTGATTCAAAGCTTGAAAGTATTACCTTGTTTCGCCTTTGCTTCAGCCAGCATTCTTTGTAAACTTTCTATTTCTCTGTCTTTCTTATGAATTCTGGCCTTCAGTTGCGCGCACTGCACCCTGAGTTCTTTCTCAATGTGTTGCTTTTCCTCTTCATCTGAAGTTTTAGCAGAGTGCTCCTCTGCTGTCGTCGTTGGAATCGCTTGCACCGCTTCCCTGTAAGAAAAGTGCTAATATACTCTCCCACCCTTTTCACAGTTTCAACAAGATTGCGCCATTCAGCTAAAGCTAAAATTCTTATCTTTTGCCTCTCGTACAGTCAGTCAGCTGCCAATAAAATAATTATTAACTGTTACCGCGAACCTCCCTTTTCTCAAAGGTTAGCATAACGTTGTTGCGCTTAAAAAGTATTGACAACATAGTTTTCAGGACTGTTCTTATCCCGAAAGCACCGTTGTAAAAATCGATTCAACAAAAACGGGCTGTCTTTCCGCGGGAAGCCATGAAACTTCATGGACGCCTAATGAGAAGCCATATTTTCAATGTTCTGAAAGCTTAACTACCTTGACTGCGCCCTTTCAACTGCTTCTTCTAGCTTCTTGTTTTTGCACACTAAGGCCTGGATAGCGTTATCTCGTTCTTTCAGGAGCGCTCGCAGTGAATCATTTTCTAACGATATCGCCTTCATTTTTTCTGTAGCATCAGGTGCACGTTGCCCATTGAATTCTCGGTTGCATCTGTCCAATTCGCCTTCTAGGTTTCTTTTCCTAAACCAGTTATTACTTTCGCAATTGGTAGTGACTATGTTTTCATTAACTTTTCACATAGTGTAGCTATTTCGACGTTCTTATTTTCAATATTGTGGTGCGCTTCTTTAATCTGAGCTTGGAGGTTTTCGTTTACGACTTTCAGTGCCTGTAATTGATTTATGGCCTCCCCTGCTGGTTGCTGTTGTTTTCGCAGCTCTTGAATTTCGGTGTTTCGCTGATTCAACTGTTCGTCAAGGTTTTGTACTCTTAAGCAGACTTAAAACGCAGAGATACTTTCTCCATGTTATCTACCTTTGTCTTGCATTAGCTATTTCGCTTTTCATTGACTCAGCAGCCTGGTTACTGTCCAACACTTGCGCCCGAAGCACTTCAATTTCGTGTTTCAGTGCCTGCAGCTGTTGTAGATCATGTGCAGTCTGCTTTTGAGCCGACTCATGCTTAGAAGCTTTTCCTAGTTTATGAAGGTGATCTTCTAGTTTCTTGTTCCTTCAAGTACGAGGTAACAGCATTTTTCCCTTCTACTGTTTCTTTACTTACTTTTCCTTCATCTCAGTAACCTCAATTTGTGATTCACACAAAGCCCTTTCCAAAGAAACTATTTTCTGCTGCAGACTGACTATTTCCGGTGCTTCTTCGTTCGTCAAGATTTGCACATCCTTCGTATACGATAAATTTTTGCTACAGGTTGGACTGCCAGAGTAATATGCCGGGTATTGCTTTTCCTGCTTTGGTGACACATCTCCATGTTCTTCTTTCCCTAGTGTAAGCTGGTTCAATCTGAATGAAAATTAATCTTTCCTGAAAATATAGGTGCTTTTGATTGTCTGACCTGTTTGTCAAGTCCTTCATTCTGTCGACTATTTCCTTATTTTCTTTCTCGATTCGGCGCTGCGTTTCCTCAGATACCTTTAGCTGAGCTTCCTTTGTTTCGACTTCGTTCTTCAGTGCATTCAGTCGTTCTTCTAATTCTTTACCCCCCTTTTCCGTTGACTCTAAAGAATGAATCTTTTCTCTCAGCTGCTCTATCACCCGATCTTTTTCCTGCAAAGCTGACTGACACAAGTGACATTCACCACGGCTTGCTTGCGGACTTCTATAAAAATAACAACTGGTTCAAGAGTTGAACACGGCATTATTCGACGTAATTTTTCATTCATGTGGGGAAAACTCGTGCATCGATAATAAAAGAAAAAGGAGGGAGAACGAAGAGCAGAGCATGGTTCTTTGCCATGTGCAGAGTAACAAGTCAAGCGACTAAATAAGCGTAGGGCTGCTCGGCGAGTATCCACCACGGCATTGGTGACCTTGGGGAGAGTACCAAGACAGGGTCGACGAGCTTGACCCTTGCCAAACGTTGCGACATTTGTCATGGGGGTTTGTCAGCGACAATACCATGAGCTGCGGATGTTTACTTCATGAGAGCCACGAATGCCACTGGCTAACCGACGCGAAACTAGGCCGCGCGCCGGGAGTCGTGCCCTCAGGCGAAGAAGGGGCTCTTGTAGAACCAAATCGTGACTTAGCATGCTGTCGTAAATGTTGTTATCAAAGTCATTTATGTTATAACTTTGTGCTGAGTATTGGATGGAGGAAAGGTAACGATTCTTATGGTTGCGTTTGCTACGTACCATTACGCTGATGACGGACTGGTCATACCCTGAAAGATCCGCTGTTCGTTTTCCTTTCTTGTTCTTTTTCTTACCAATAAGCAAGTTTCTTGCCATACAAAAAGGTGAAAAATTTGTGCTAATTTTTCGACAGTGTATCATGTGAAACAAAAATACACCTACTATGTGGCTGTTGACAAAAACACTGCTTTACATGTGTCGTTGCTGTATCAGAGGGCTCTTGCAGCAACGATACCGTTTATTCGCAGTAAACGGCAAGCATGTGAAAAATATATACAGTAAGACCTCCGTATCCGCGGTTT
>KN538387.1:296841-381130 GCA_000797535.1 Trichuris suis | reverse complement strand
ACTACTACTACTACTACTACTACTACTACTACTACTACTACTACTACTACTACTACTACTACTACTACTACTACTACTACTGCTACTACTACTACCTGCTGCCGCTGCTACGATAGCTGACGACTAAGTATTTCTTAGCGGCTGTGAAACTTTTCATCGCCCTTCTGAAAGTTACCCATTTCACGTAGTTATTTTCATGACATATGCCAATGATGTATTACTAATAATATTTGTAGTCACTAAATAAGCCTAAATACCCTTCCTCAAACTTATAAATATCCTGTTTCCTCAAGAAACATACTTCAAACCATTGAAAAGGAACTAAACATTAGACCCCATTTTTTCAGCGTCTTAATTGTGACATGCTTAGACGGGCCCAAAGCAAAAAAGTACTGAAAACCTGCTCTGACAAATTTTTCGAATTTTCATCCCATCACTAACCAGAAGAGTCATGTTGGTCACAACGGACTGAGTCTGAGAACAGGAACATTTTTCTCTCCAGGGACATTAATACATAAAAACTCTGTCATACAACGCGGACATCAAAGAAGCTTCATAAACTCCGCCATTCCCTGAAAGCTTGTAATACATCCCCTGAGCAGTCATGGAAACGAATTGCGCAGAGAGATGCTGATCTAGCACTCCGTTATTATGCAGACTGGAGGGAAAAGATCCAAAGCTTAGAGGCAACACTCAATTTCAGAGACTCCCTAATGTCGCTGACGGTGGAACAAGACCAGTTCCGGAACGTAAGGAACAAGTTTGCCTTGTGCTTTCTCCAGCAGTCTGCTCATCCATTCGCTCGTTGGACACTTGTGTAGTTTAATTACAAACATCAACGACGACGAGAAGAAGTGGTGACTGAAGAACAGCGTCAAATTGCCCATCCCCGTTGAACGAAATCAGTGCTCAGCTGCATTCGCTTTAGAAAATTTCATCAGCAGAGTTTGTTAAGTCTGGTCTGGGGAAATATTGAGTGGCTTAATCATCTACTGGCTCAGGCAAACCCGCTCTTAAAAGTCTTCTCGATAAGGCGGTAGTAAAAAGGTGAAATCAGACGTACTCGTTTGATTCTGGTCATAAATAAACTGTGGTGTACCAGTTGCATATGCTGGAAGCCCTCCAGTGAAGGTAGCGTTTGAAGAGCTAGGATTCTGTGTTAGCGATTCACCGTTGGTTGCTAAATAGAAAAACACTTGTCGCATTTGCATCAAGAATACATCACCCGCGATTGTACATGAATATTGTGCTATCCCATTGGAATACAGAGCATCACCTCCAGGGGTTGCAGTTTGGGTAACTGCTACCGGCAGAGCAGTGAAGGTGGACGGAGAAGGTATGCTTCCTATAAGAATTAAATTATTGTACTACGCTTCCTATGCATGTGTGGTTACGCATCGCTTTGATGTATAAAATGATGAAGTATTGCGCTTCCTACAATATTAATGAAAATTCCAGGCACAACAGTGACTGCACTAAAGTTCAGCAAAAATTGACCTGGCTGAAGAGGATGGCGAAGCTACTGCACATTTCTCGTTTAATGTTCTGTGGAACCAATCGGCTGTTTGAAATATCTAGTTCGCCTGGTATTAAGCGGTCACTATCATTAAAAAAACAAGTGCCTGAAAGTCAGCGGATCAGCAGTTACCAGCAAAGGAAACAAAGGAACAGCATTATTCTTCTAATCTTATTACTATCGAGCATCTAGGTTTTCTCCTGTCTCAGCAATCAGTTCATCTTGATTTCCTACTAAGTTAGCCAAGTTAGAGGCAGGAACATATGTTCAGAAAGTGCCATATCAATAAAAAAATATCAGTAATATTTTTTCTTTATTCATAACTGCTTATCCATCGATTGTTCTGCTGTTTGACCTCTTTACTTACAACTTTACTACGAATAGAAATCAGCCGTCTGAAAGAACGTATTTGACGAACGAAAATGCTTTCACTGCCTTACCTGCATCGAACAGTTCTGAAAGTTTTGCATGCTAGCCATATCATCGTTAAACATTATAAATTCATTCACCTGTACTTGGCAAAATGGAAGTGGCGGGAAAAGGTGCCAAGGAAAACGTGGCCCCTGGTGCAACTGCTACAGGAGTAAGGTAAGCCGCTGCTCCTTGCGCAGCTGCAGTATTCGCAATTAGCGCTGCCTGTTGACTCAATATCTATAAAAAAACGCAAGTTACTCAAGACACGTCCGTCAGTTCTTCATCGTTTTTCATAAAGTCCGTGCATTAAAACACTTCACTGTTTTCGTCAATAGATTAAAATATTCTCCTGCGTGATACCTTTCCAATGTGTTAAGTTGATTCTTTTCTCCAACTGATTTTTGCGTCGTACGTCGGTTAGTTAATGTTGAAATGAATTGGTTCTAAAACCTCCACGGTCCATTGGTTAACAAAACTTTTATTCCTTAATTATGCATGCCAGTGAACACTCCGGTGATTACCAGCACGTATTTTATAAGAATAAACTTCGAAATTTTTCTGTGCAGCCCTCCGACCTGCATTTCCAAGTCACATTGAATTACTGAGTACATACAAATGAAATATGGACTAAACCACATCCCGTCAGCGTACCCCGAAAGGAAGTTTAGCCAAACTTTTCAATAAACGGGTTGCTTCCGTGAAACCAGAAATGGCGAGATTATTAATGGTTGTCTTTAAACTAAACGGTTTGTGTGATACAAATTCCTTCCCTTGATGTAGTTGCATTAGCGAGATTATCTAATTGAGACCAATGCATCGGTAACACTGCTGGGTCAAAGTGAACGAAGAAGAAAAATGAAAAACTTGGTCAAATGAATCATAATGAAGGTTCTCAGAAAGTCAGTCAAAATCCTACTCCTGAGCACTACTTGATTCTTGGCTGTCACTAGACATGTAAGCATCTCTCACGAGCATTGCTTTTGCTTTCAAGATAATTTCACACGCAACTTTTCCCTATTAACAACCAGGCTTGTGCTTAGGTAATTCTAGTGGGATCTGATCGTCGCCGTTATTTTGATTTTCCAGAATGTCGCTTTATCTGTCGGTATTCTGGCAAGTCAGAATTTTGACTTGTCAGAATTTTAACGCAGGCCCTTCAAAAGCAGATGCACCAATGAATGTTAGACCTCATGGACGAAATAATACGTCGTAAATCACATGTAATAGTTCCTGTTAACCGCAGAAAAGCGTCCTGGAATTTAAATCTTATCGTCCGCAAGAAATCTGAGCCAACAGTAAGAAAAATGACGGCGCCCGATACTTGTTTTACTAATAGCATTTCTTTCGGTGATTAATGAGACGGCTGTCCAGTGCGTTGTCAAGTTTTACGTTTGAAAAAGAGAAGAGGTAAGAAATGCCTACGGCTTACCTGTTGGTATGCTGCATTGTACACTCCAATTTGATTCAAAACCAGTGGGTTAATGAAACCCATCTGAGTGGCCATTTGCTGCATGCGTCGAAGCTGGCGTTCCTTCTCAGTATCAGCGAATTTAACTACTAAACTGGACGAAGCACCCTAAACATTTAACTAAGCGTGAAAAGTAGTTCGAAAGGTTTTCCTTTTAAGTAGTATAAGATGTGAGCTTCCTACCGGCATAGTTTGACTTCCATGTAGGGCCGCTATTGCAGCTTGAGCTTCCAAATGCGTACTGAACTTTACAAAGGCACACCCTAAAAGTGCAGTTCAGCTTTGGTGCAAATTTGTTCAATGGGCGACGCCTGGTTTTACCTTTGCTAGCCCCGTCAGGTCCTCGAAGAACTGTGCATTCTTCCACTGTTCCATGTGGTTCCATCAAACGACGCAGATCTTCTTCCGCTTGCTGCTTTGATAGCATTCCCACGAACAATTTTCTGTCCTCTGAAACACGGTAAGCTGCTTGACCTGCTTTTATGACCATTAAGGCACCTCCTCTGTTTTCACTGTCAGCCGGCTTTACTTGCATCGGTCTGTTCATCTAAACAAGGAACACATTTTGGTTTGCCAGTATTTGTCGAGCATGTCAATGATTAGACTTGATACGGAAGACATGACAAGGTTGATCTCAGAAGCTTCTTCCAAAATGAAAGATAAAACAACAACGGGCGGTCTATCTGTAAACCATTTTGAAACTTCGTGCGCGTGTAGGAAGAAGGTACGTTTTCAATCTAATCATGCATTAATAATTAGTTGTGGTAATAAATAAGTGTGCATGCGAGTTCACGCGTTGGGAAGTGTCCGTGTTAGCGTGGTGACAGCTATACTGCTGACAATGGTAGCCATGGCTTAATTAATTCAAATGTTTCCTATGAGTCCAAAATTTTTTCTTTCTGGAACGACTTGCGCCAGTCAGTAGTCAGCAGCGTTTGTATGAAGGAACAAAACTATGCGAAAAGACATCATCAATAAGAACGAGATAACTGGTCAAGAGCTATAAGACACTTTTGGAGAACTGCGTCTCCGCCATGAAGGCTAAACGATTTTCCAACTGAACGTCTGATCTGTGAAACTGCCATCTTCTATAAAGTAGCTCTGCAATCCGCTTTGCAATCACTCGCGCCATGGTTTTTATGCTCACTAACAGTCGCATTTCCTCCATTAATTATTCACATAATTCAAACCAGGATTTTGTACTTCCATACAGCGACTGACAATTGCAAATTGGACAAAAGCCTTCGAAAACAGTACACTGGATAAGTTATGTTGAATTCCTAGTTGATATAACCACAGACTCATAGTATGAAATAACTTATTGCTGTCGTCAGTAGATGTTCATGTTTATTTTTAAACAAACGCCAAACCTACGGTTGGATAGGCAATTGTTATGCAAAAAGAGAACTCCAGCACTAGTGCATCCCTGCCGAGAAGTCTTGAGGAATTACCTCTCTAAGGCGATGCTGACAGTCGACAAAAGTTCCGAAGATTATGAGCAGTAAAAATTTATGAACAGTGTTCACATACGTACTGATGACTGATCAAACAACTGAACTATTAGCATTGTTCATTGACCTCTGATACTGTTGCTAATTAGTATGAATAATTTGCATGAGCGAGTGGATTATTCTTGAATTTGCGTGAAGCAAGGAGGCTGTATGAGAATTTCATTAAACGAGAACTATGTCCATTGAAAAGAAATAAAACTTCAATTATAAACATCGGTCACTTTGCATTTAAACGGTAGGGGTCCACAACCTATGATGGAATCGACTTTACGACGGGTTCGATAGCGGCACAGTTGTCGTGTGATGCCATGATGCTGCAGCGAGCTGCAACTCAGTCAATCACAAGATCATCAAGGTAAACTGCCGATGGCCTACAGTGGAATGTGTTGCCCATGTTCTTCAGATATTGTGCTTCCCCTTTTCATCATATTTGGGAATATCGGTTGCTTGATAATGGGTCGGTAAAGTTTTATTCTATCTACGTAACTGGCTTTCCCTTTGTTAATGTTCTCACAGGAAACGATAGGCTTGTTCAGACACCTTGATAAAGATTCTGCAGTTGACAAAATAGTAACAAGATACCAAGGTTTGGAAATGAGCTACATTAGAATTAGACAAAAAGGATACTCAACAGCTTAGCAGCATGGAAATGCTTTCGAAATGAGGATCAGATCGAATCGGAGGAAAAAGGGAGTAAGAAAGTTGTAACAGAGAAAAAGTATGCTTGAAGTAGTAAGGAAGCTGGCAGCAAAAAGATAGCTGAAGATTTTGCTGCTATAAACATTGGCATTCGGAGAATAGAATAAATGAATGTCAGTTGCTACCGATTTGCGAAAGCTGGTAGAGGGATTCAATATGCTCTCGCTTAATACACAGAAACATATAATGGAATGATGAAATGTGCACAGTCAAAACTTGATATCTCTGCGAACAAGTGTACAACTGCTAAAATATCACTCGTCGCCAGAGTGCCATATTCCAGCTACCAGTGAGTCAAGTGAGGAAAGAAATTCATCAGGTTATTGCTACTGCATTCTTATAATCCAACAATTCCGGTTGACCGCATCGAAATGATTACGGATCAGTGTGCTCTCGTATATGTATGTACGTTAATGGCTCCCACACATGACGTTCTACTTTTTGTCTCCAGAACAGAGCTGCTGCATTATGCTTTTATGGTTCGGCCGCTGACGAGAGGTGAAGGTTTATCCCCTGAAAGCTTCGGTTTTAGTAAAGTTCTAACGGGATCCTTCCGCAGAAAAGTCTTGCACTCCATGAAAGCTGCTGCATTATAATGCAAGCCTGTACGAGATGAGTTTCCTCAACTGCAGGCTAATGAAAGTGATTTAACCTTGTTAAAACCGGCTGCACTAACCCATGACGTTCGGTAGCTTTTAATCTTTAATAAGAAACCGTTACGTCTCGTCGTAGCCGTTTCAACGTGGCAGTTCTCCGCGTTCAGGCTGAATTGGTTCGATATTGTCCAGTTCAAGTTTTACCTTGAGCACAAGCCTAAACGCATGCCCCGACATAAGACGGCAATCAACCAGTATGTGATCACCGAGCAGCTACGCTGAAAAGCCCCAGTGAAACCTCCGTGTTCCAGTTCGACATTAGATGCACTGATTACGTGTTTCGACATGTGATGCTTTCGATTTACGCCAGAGCGCTCAGAACGAAATGGCATCGTTAACTGACGACCCCTGTACATTGCCGTGAAACGGTTTTATTGTATGTATTTCATCCTTCTTTCGCCAGAAAGGGAAAACCCGTTTATTTGTTACACGAAAAGATGAGGTAGCGCTTGGGAAGCTTTCCGAGCTATCTGAGCTCCGTTTTCGACGCTAACAGGGAAAGGCAGTGAGTGCAAGCGATATTTCGTCTTTTCGTGCAATAAATAAATGTTTTTCCCACTCCGTGAAAGAAGAATGACAGCTGTGAAACTGTAACTGTCAACTTGAAAATAAGAGCCTTTTGAAATGGATTCTTCTTTATCTACAGATCCTTTAAAGCAACAAAGACTTCGTTTCGTTCTGGTTTGAGGATAAGGAAAACTAAATACTTGTTGAAGCACAGTAGAAGTAGTTAATTACAAAGCGGGTCTTCAGCTCAATGCTGAAGCCGTCAAAACAGGCTCTCGCAGGACTTAATGCTTCCCTCTGTTTTTCACGTACGAGTGGTTAATTTTTTAAATCCCTAGAACCTTTCAGGTTAAGTGCATCCATGAACTGAAGCTTAAGCGCCCATATGAACAAAAACCATGAAGTATTGCTAGCATGCTCATGTTTCAGCTTTCTCTCTCTCGCTGTTTCTACCTTAGGTTAGTATTTCAACGCTTCAGAAAAGATACATAAATGGCATGACGCTATGTGCACCTCGATAGAAGACTGACGAGCTAAAAAGGAGAATTTGCGATTAAACAAGCGTATTCAAGCTTAGCTCAGCTGCCCTTGAGGAAGTGTCGGATAAACTGCAGTACTGTTGTCGCACTGCTGTACGATTTATGATCTTGCAATATCATGAATGAACCATCATTTCTTACTGCGTAATTTAACTTCCATTTCGTCGCTGGTTGATTTCTTTGATCGTAAGAACAGTATCTGCAATTTAAAGCCTGATAAGCCTACGGACGGCCTTGTAGTTGTCAGTAGAAGATAGAGCGCTACTTGCGTACGTTTACTGATTGGCCATGTTCTTGTTGTGTAATTTACAAGCATTGGTTGTTAAAAAAGGGCCCAGGATGAATTGAAAAAGAAATGAATGCTATGCACGTCAAGTAATTCGTTCATTCTAAATGATAGAGAGTCACATGTGGAAACAGGAGTTATTATGCGCCATTTATATCCAATAAACTTTCAATGTGCTTCATACAATAATCTGACCTATGTACTTGTCTCAGTAAGACATAACGAAAATTGGCCAAACAAAAATGTATTTTGTTGACACAACGGCCTCTGCTGCTTTTTGCAACAAATCACTTCTGCTTTCTTCACAGAGTTGAGATGTTTATATTTAAGGGAAAGCATGCAGTTTCCGTTCAAGTGGACAGTGCACTTTCTATTAAAACGAGTGTGCCAGATATTCGTCATATTAGAGTATAGTACAGTAGCGCAATAAATAAGGTCACGGAAAAAGAATTCCAAGTCTGAGCAGCTGCTCCTACTTCACACGGGCAAAGAGCACAATTCCTGGAGGTTAATGAGTTTAACTACTTCGTGTAGAAAAAAATGCCAACATTTTGACGTGTCAACCTATTCCAACGAGCAACTGTTTATCTAAAAAATTTTAGATGGAAGAAACCTGGATTGCAGGGTCGCCACATAGGAAAGCTAAAATAACAGCATTTATTTTGCATATAAGGTAGACATACAGGGTGGGCCAGAAGTAACGTTTTCTCTTTACATGACTTTTATTTTTTCCATACTGTACAGCTGTGAGGTAATATTAGTACCATTTGAATATTTAGGGAACGGGCTACCCTCTAACACCAGTATGAGTTCTGGCAGACGGCCATTGGAGGAGCGTGTTCATGTTGTAAAGTGTTTTAACAAATATGGCAATTTCGCGAAGTCTCAAGACACTAGAGCGAATGCTTTTCGTCGTAACCTCGACACTGTAAAGCAATGAGGAACATCGTCGCTGGCTTTGAAGCAAGAGGGAGTGTTGGGGATGCGCCATGTGGCTGGCCCTCCGCGCTGGTCTGATTCTTAAGACAGGAAAAGAAGAATTTTGGAGACGTTCGATCAGACCCTGAAGAAGTCTGCTTCGGCTGTCCACTGAACTAGGCCACGAAGCAGCGTTCGACGAATTCTTCTGGAAGAGAGTCTCAGGCCCTATCATCCACAACTGTTGCACGGGCTGATGGAAGACGACAACTTCCAGAGAGTTGGAAATTTGTGAAACTTTCCTGGAAAACGTGGAGAAGAAGGTGTTGGACATTGACAAGATCTTGCGGACTGACGAAGCGATATTCAAATTGAATGGTCGCGTCAACTGCCATAACATCGTCTACTGGTCTGTCGCGCATCCTCAACAGAACTTAGAACGAGAAGTAAATGCTCCTGGTGTCGTTGTTTGGGCGGAAATTTGGTCTGGCGGTGTGTTGGGACTATTTTTCTTCGACGGAAATGCTACAACTGATTCATACCTGAAGATGATAGCGGACAAAGTGATGCCCTGTGTGAAGGATACGGACCTGGTGTTCATGCATGATGAGCACCGGCTCACTACGCGACATCTGTGCATAATTATCTCAACGAAAACATTCCCCATTCGTGGATTGGGAAAAGGGAACACTCGAATGGCCTCCGAGGAGCTCTGATCTTGCACGTCCTGATTTCTTTCTGTGGGGTTTCATCAAAAATCAAGTATACGTCAAGAAGTCATTGCTCAGTGATTCTTAAAAAGGCAACTGAAGAAGCTTTTACTGCGGTCAGGTGGGACTATGCAAGCGAGTATGTCGGTCAGCGGTAAAAAGGTTAGAAAAGTGTATTGAAGCCAACGGAGGGCAAACCGAGTTGCGTTAATCCGTGTTTTCAGTGTTAGATGTTAATTTTGCCCTTTCTGAAATAAAATGTGTCAAAATTTTGGCGAACAAACCAAATCACGTGGAGCTACAGCTCCACAAACAGCAGGTACTTCTGGTCCACCCTGTATATTTGCTCTTAAATGACGTTGACAAACGAGCAGCGTTCAGGGATTTCTTTAGCCTTGCGATTACAGGATGTGATGATGGACCCAGCTTCCCTCAACAAAGTGTGAAGACTTAAGGGATCCCTGTATGAGTTCTAGCTTATTCTCAGAGTGACACAATTAAGGCATGAACAGTGTATAAGATTCAGTCTTCTCAGAGCTGCTGGTTTTCATTAGTATTAGAAGTTGTCTGTTACTAAAGGCAGACTGCTGAACGGACACATGCGAACGAAGGTGGGATTAGTGTTTGTGCTTGCGCGTAGCTCACGAAATTGCCTTGCCCCATAACCAACGTAAACACTACGTCTGTCACAAGAAAATGCACAGAACTAAGCAGTTATTTATGCAGAGAATGTCCAACAGGTAAAAAAACGGTGGTAACACATTTTAAATTTGCTAATGGCCACGAGGGTTTTGAAAGACATAAATGTGCCATTCCTGTTCCCTGTACTAGATATGATTGTTTGCCGACACGAGATCAGTGACTACATTTTCTAATCAGTGCACTTTTTCAGTTAATATTACGCTGACAGCGACATCTGCTTCAATGAAAACGCACCTTCGAAACCAGACTCCGCTACTTTCTTCATCACCTCTGGATTATTAGATTAAAAGTCGTTAATGCATTTACACAGGAGGCAGTCGCAGTACGTGAGTCGAAAAAGGTGGTATAGGAAAGGCTTGTTAGAGCTTTGTTCTTAGTACGGGTGGGACTACAGTATTTACGTTCACGTGCATCACATGAAACAAGAGTAATAGCGAAAAGGACCTGAGTAACTCTTTAGTTTGATGTTGCGTTGAAGTTCAAGTAGTGCTGTGTGGTATGAGCACTATATGTTAAAACTTGAGGTGATGCACTTCTTCATATTATTCGATAATTGTTCACTGTGTAACTCAACTGGGGAATCCAATGGATGGATGCATAGTGAGAGAATAATATAACCTGAATTACGACAAGGACCCGTCAAATCAGCAACAAAACTAATCCTTGTGACAACAGAAGTGGCTAGCGATAGCAAATTATTTCGCATGCTCTTATAGCTGTTCTTTTCTTGTCTCCACGCGCAAGTTAGGTTCATTTCATTATTTTGGACTACTTTAAGCAATCACAAAACATGAATCCTAAGACAGGTAATGTGAACAGTGCTCGCAAAACAGCGGCGCTGATACAAGCAAAATTTCAGAACATTTTACTAATGTTAATACCTTTCTTTCCAAATTATTAATAAAAAGCATACTGGTGATTGTTGCACCACTGAAGAAATTTGATACCTCAAACGTCTGGGTGTTTGTATTATAATATTAATAGTATAACCTTTATGAGAGGTGGTATTGGCTAAAGCATACTTTTACGAAAACCAAGCCGTTCATTTACCGTAAATGTTGCTCTTTATCTGCGAAGCTCCCAGGGTGTACCTTTTCCCCGCCATCAGCCCGTAATGAGAAGGCCGTACAGATGTTAGGTTCAGGTTATACAGCAGTTTAAAGGTGGAAGGACTCGAGTTTGAACAGAAACAGTCCATTTTTTTAGTAACTTCCATTCCGTGCATATCCATTGCGGCAGTTTTCTTGTATAAATATTAACCAGGAGTAAGAAGGCGGTCTTTGTATGCTGCCCAAACAAGTCGTTTACAGAACAGCCCATGCTCTGCAACTTGCTTGTTCTTCGGAATAAAGAACGCTTTCCACTGTTGATTTGTGTTCATTGAACAAGAAAGCCGCTCCAATACGATCAAACCATGAAACTATTAATAGTTTCCCCTGTCGAAGAAAACTGATTTTTGCTCAAAAATGATTCCAGGCCGACCTTCGCTTTGTTCGTTGCCACCAAATCAACAATGCGAATCGCCAACTAACCGAGAGCGCGCTACGTTACCCTAAGGACAAAATGACGGTCCGACATAGGTTGCATCCTTCTAATCTTTTCGTCAAAGCCGAACAGGAGCTCTTACTTTCCTCATGAACCGATCCAAAATTCAGTTGTCAGCGTGATACTGCTCGGCAGCTTTTCCGTAAATAGTTTCAATGATAAGTTCAGAAAGAAGGAAGGGTGTCCAAAACATTAATACCACGAGAGTTTCCGTGTTCTTTTAACTGCAAGCCAGAAGCAGTTACATATTTGATCATGCAGCTTGCACCATTAGCTATCAACCTTTTTATGACCTTAATTCTGATTTGCGTTAGTTGTTATTTGTTCTAGGATATTGAAATACACTTATGAGATGACAGTCATTGAACTATATACAGAATAGTGAAAACTGCACAAAATCCTGTAGGTGCTTAACGCTATTCGCTTTCGAGCGAACAGCTATTGGTCAGACAAAGACCTACCGGTTATTAATAGATCCACTTAGAGGCACGTTTCTTAGATGCGAGTGCGACACCCCGGTCGCGCTGATGACGTCACTATATTTCCGCTGCCTAGTAGTTAACTAACTTATTTCGTTTATTGATCCAGTGAAAGCTCTGTCCTAGCGTGGGGTCTATTCGCTGACCGATAGCCTTCCTAGTGGTTTTCACTCATTTCTATTGTGAAATATTAGTCTGCCTAAAGAGCGCGCAACCGCATTGCCTTACGGTGAATCTCCCAATTGACGTAACTCTATTTCCCTAAGCGGAAGTCAATTCTAGTCAGCCCCTGGACCGACAGCCATGTTCTGTAAGTGACCACTCCGTTGTGCAAAATTGAGATTGACAGTTAATTAGAATCGTAGGCTTGTGCATCAGCAAACTGGCAGTGAAGCATTTCGCGCCATAGATAAAATATGAATACTAAACCGGCTCGTTTCGTTGCAGTTTTCTTAGATTACCTGTGATTCTAAAATGGAACACTCTTTTGTTACGTTCAGTGCTGTTGTCCAAAGCCATAAAAAGCCACATAGAGAACTCAATAAGCTTGAAAATGTCCAAAGGAAAGATCACTAAGAAAAAACTTGGTTGGAAACAAAGTTTTTTATGCGGGCTCATTCTGAGGAAATACAGACAAGAAATCTAACAAAAAGTTGAATATGGTCAATGGCCTATTTTAGGTGCTGCTCGACCTGAAGTTTCCGAAAGGACAAACTGGAACGAGGTACATTGGTTTTTCACTCAGTATGCACAGGGCTAACACGTTAATTAGAAATTAAATGCACACTTGTTCGTGTTTATCGTGGCGGATGTACAATCTAAGAAAACGCGATCGGACATTAGCCATCTGATAACGAGGCGCAGTTTAATGCAATGGTAACACTGCGATGTCACACTTGTTCGCAGCACATGTTAACTGAAACAGACAAAAGTCAGCCTTGGTAGTTCACCTGTTTGGCAACGCCGTTTTATGCTATGCGGTAAGATATTTACGAGTGAATTCCCATCATAGTACTAGTAGAGCTGAGTAGTCTGCACAATGGCTTAAAATGACTGATGTCATATGTGCAACAGGGAAGCAATTTTGACTGGAGAGACCTTGTATGTAGTTGAGTATGCCAAAGAACAGTAAGTCATAAAACACACGCAGCTCTTTCTAAAACCGTCGCTCTCATTATGCAGTTAAGCCAGTGGTAACCCTGGCAAACTATTCAGAGAGTCAAAAGGACCGCAAGCACTGAAACAGCTAGGCTATCGCGCAGCATCTGATGCTATCCTTCATCTACAGAACCGTAAGCTAAGTTGAAATGCAGCGGAACGCCAACCAATCTGTTCGAACTTTTTATTCGATTAATCGTATGTTAAAATCCTGAAGTTGCATTGTTTTGCGGCAACAGTAAAGGTTCTAGGGCATCCCTGCTTTCTCAGACACCTTAGAGGAATGCGTACCTTGTCACCCTCTGCATAAAGCTTCTGCAAAGAAAAGTGATCAGCCAAACCTTGACAGGACGCATTATGTGCGAGATGTTCAACAGCAGCTATTTTTCTTGCCTTACAAAAGCATTTTCCAGGTTTAACAGAGTCTTTGCACGCGGAATCAATAAGTGTTCCAGAATCGATGCCAGTTGTAATGACATCAACGCGGTTGATCGAGCGGCAGAGATATTGATTTCACAGCCACCTTAACAATTGTGCTCGTGCTCATGTTTATATTCAGTTTCAAGCGCCTATTCTCACTTTAATAATAACTGGGAACGGCAAGAATACTTATCAACAATTTTGCATAACTCCAAGGTATTTTATACATGTTTATTTGGAAACAAACGCAGCAAGTGGCCTTTTTCTTACTTTAAATGAGAAGTAGCTACTTCAAATCACCGGTGAAGTAACAGATGATTGTTACCTAGCAGGTCACTTACACAGAGAGTATAAGTGAATCAGTTGGTTGAAAAGGCATAAAATAGAATCGTCCTTGAATACTGATTTCTTGTGAAACCTATCAGTTGGAGGTCGTGGGAATAAACCAAGAAGCTACCTGTTTCGCTGGAGAGCGGCGGCGAGAGTGTTTTTTGTATAAAATACTTCACTGCAGAAAATAAGATTCAAAGCAGAGCTGTTTGCTTGCATCATAAATGCCAAAGCTTGAAGAATAGCAGTCGTGTGCATACTGCCCCCTCTACAACATGAGACACAAGTGATAATGCGTGCTACGTATGCCAGTAGCTTTAAGAAAAGGTCCTCGGAAAGGGTAACTCACGTTTCGTTATAATCTGGCTAGCGAACTTTCTAAACGGAACGTATACTATTGTTGAACTGTTGAAATAATAAAAAGGAATTGAAATCCTCTGTTAGGTTTGAATTTCAGTTGTTTGTAACCGTCGGTATAACTTCATCTTTGCGGTTTGCAGGTCTCTTTGACGCTAACGGGGTGCAGGCCGTTATCTGCAAAGTTGAAAACTTCCGTACATATGTTATCGCTGCTTTGTTTCCACGAAAACTGGCGTTTCTTAATGTAATACAATACCAACATCCCCTGCCGTTACACCCATCGTTGGAGACAAGACATGGTTCACCCTGATAGCTCTGCGTCTCAAATAAAACATAATCATGCGCTAGTTCTCTTCCATACGGAGTTGTGAAACCAATACGTTTTGTTAATGTTTCGTTCAGCCTTTCGGAATCTTGCAAGTCTATGATGGTGAAGTTAACTGCCTATAATCTGTACGTTTCAGCAATCCATGCTCACAGTATTATCAATATTAACATATACAATCCAATTTACAGCTAAGCGTATGAAGTTTTGCCGACAAGGTGCCCAAC
Organism: Trichuris suis; assembly: GCA_000797535.1. Taxonomy (NCBI): domain Eukaryota; kingdom Metazoa; phylum Nematoda; class Enoplea; order Trichinellida; family Trichuridae; genus Trichuris; species Trichuris suis. Next base: position 366,360 of record KN538387.1, on the reverse strand, counting down.
TATGGTTTACTACGTAGTTGTATTTTCTGCTGCCCTCTCAATTTCAACTTTAACTAACCGTAAAAGCCTCCGCTTGGGCAGAAAATAGACGAAAAACGCATTAATCAGCAAAGCTTTTAGCTCGCTAAACGTCAAAAATCTAATGAGGCAAAAGCAGTTAAATCGCACGATCTCATGCTGCTGTTGCTATGGAAATGAAGCATACTGGCTAGTGGAATCTTATAAAATGTTTGTATTGATTTTCGCCCGTGCAAGCTGATCGTATATTAGCTGAAGGCCACTGCCAATCGTTCAATTTCCCTTCTTTGGAAAAACGGGTTCTGTTGGACTAGAAGTTCATAGGAGCAATAATGGCGAGCCCCCCAGGAACAAAGAGCGAATGTCCCTTTCAAAACTGCCATCTGGCCTTCTATACGGAAAGCCACTAACCCGTGTAAGCGCAAGACAGCTGCTCACATCTGAACACAGCAATTGATGGGTCACAAAAGACGTTAATAAGGCAGTCGACTAAGTCCAATAGAATTGAATTGAGGCAAAATTGAACCAGTGACTACCAGCACAGAAATGGTGAAGCGAAATGCTACATTTTAATTAGAAGTGGTAAATAAAACTCGGGCTTTCGCTTCCCTCCGTTTCACATTATTTTGAACTTCACCGTTTAGAAGCCTACAAAAAGTTTCATATATTGCTTCTATTCTGAAAGCATAGCAGTTCCTTCAGAAAATTGACTCATCGGGAAAATCCATCTAGTCTTGCCAATGCAAGAATAAATTTGTCGTAGACATGTTCGGTTGTCTTAAACTGAAAAACGAGTGCATGACTTATTTGAAGACAACACAGAATTTAAAGGAATTAACGTAGCCAATCGAAGTCTTTAGAATGTATAGTCCTGAAAAAGCTATCGTTTTGGTGCCATTTATTGAAGCCAAGTATGGTTACTTGCCTAGGAAAAATGATCAATAATTTGTTCAATCGCAAAAGCCCTTAGTAACCCACACCTTTCTTTCCAAAGGAGCAAACAATGGCATACCTGAGATCTGCTTCGCCAAATTATTACTGCCTCTGCACACGTTTCGCTACAACTAAGAATAGCACTCAGTTCTGCTGACCTATGAAATAGCCATTTGTTGGAGATTGCAACGATGATTATAACTAGCATTTGAAACTATGTTGTCATTATTTCACTCATAAGGAAACTAAGTTTTCTTCCATAAAAGCAAAATATGAGTTAAGCTTTAAAACGTCAAAAGAAACTGAACCAACTGTCTGTTTCCTTTGCAATCTATGGTGTAAATTTTCTAATCACGTTTCCTGAAGAAGTTTGGCCTACCGTGCAGCTCAAAAGATTCACCCTAACTGCGACGGCGAAGAACTGTTAACACATTTCCATGTATGCCTATCAACACATGGAAGAAGCATGACTTTGCTAGATATCCAATAAAACTCCTTTTGTTTATGCATTTCAGAAGCCTAATAAACTATTATGCAGAGCAACGAATGGCTTGTGTAGACTTTGTTCTATTAATATAAACGCGCATTGTTACTAGCGATCAATGATGACTTCAACGTTTTTAGAAGATCAGTTATTATTCAGCTTGCTCTTTCTCACAGATGCAGTAAGTTGTGCATTGAAAATCAACATCATCTGCTATTAGTGAAACAAAAGATCAAGTATATGCTTCATTAGCTATTAGCATTGAACGTAGGACCAATAAGCGTACTACCGTTCGCAATTTATAGAGAGAGTAAGCATGCGAATTACTAGAAGTTGTTCTTTAAATAAGGCAGCGTCAAGCGCATGACGATATCGAAATACTGAAAGCTCAGAAAGTACCCTAATAAAAGCTACACGAACAGTGATCTCGTTTCATCTGCTAACGAAAGATGAATGGAAAGTCAATTGCAAGATTTTATGCTTCTGAATTATATGCGCTGGCGATCATGGGCAAGGAATAGCAGTTACAAAAATAAAAAGCTGCTAGAATATGCCAGCTGCAAATGTTTGCATTAAACCGACACGGCATTAGGTACGCTAAGTTGTTTTATCACCTTGACGGAAGCAAGAATATGCTATAAAATTATGGCTAACATGGGTTACCGGATGTGATCACTTACAGCAAAATCTCCTGTAGTCGATTGAGAAAAAAGCTCTAAATGTCTTGTTTACCTATCATTTTGCTGATACACTTTTGAGCACTGCGACGCCATTGTGTTTTCACTAGAGCATAGCTTCTCAACCTTTTTCGCGCCTGCGGATCCTAGACGTCGCAAGCGCCGTTTGGCCGCCACCATTTGGTCGCTGGCGTTCCAGTGTCGGTTGGACAGCCCAGTGCGCTGATTTGACCACGATTGCTTTTTATTTCAGGGTACGTTGGATTTGGAGCTAACTGACACTGAACTGACCATGGTCAAGCGTCTACAGTCCTGCGCAATCCTCCCACAGGTCCCCGGGGGCGGTAGCTTCCCATTGAGAACTACTACATTAGATCATGCCTAAACTGCATCTGACTTCAATGCGAGGAAATGTGTCTGGAACAGACAACTTCTGCAGTAGAATGAAAATAACTATTTAAGAGATGGATCAAGATTTTTCGTAAGAGACCGGAGTATGCTCCAAATGCATAAACAACAAGGTGTGTAATAATATGCTGGCGACGCAAGCAACACGTAAACTTCTCAGCGCTTCACTTTTCATGAAGATGCTGTTCGCGATGCAACAAAGACATGCACTTTCGACAAGAACTTTCTCCCGCTGAAGTCACTGATGAATAACAGTGGGCCTAAGCTGTACCTGAACTGCTCAAAATATATCTCCTGTTATGAAAAACACTCTCAGCATCATCCCACCCTGGGATTTAAACTCTTTTCTTCTCCGCTGACGACGGGACAAGAGTAGTCCTGAAAGCTAGGCATAAAGTTTACAATGGTCAAAAGTAGTCAGAAGATTAAAAACGTTTCCGAAGATCATTACAAGGCACCTACTATTCAAACACGCTCAAAAGTGCGTGGAAAAAGACGAACAGTCAAACTGTGCTTTTCGAATGTGGAGCAATGTTATCTGCGTAAGATCTGAAACGGAACAACAAGGCCCCACGGGACGACCCTACGATTCAGCGTAGTTTCCTATAGCCGAGATAATGATGAAGGAAAGGAGTTTCGAAAGTGTAGTTCTTTGTAACGGCCGTCACACGTCATAACGATTTGCGATTGACGCCGTTCTTTACTTACGCTTCCGGGACCGACAACGTCGCGTCTTCATCGCAACTCGTCTCAGGAAACGAACGAAAATCATGACGAGAGAAATAAAGTCAAAGTTAGGCCAACATCTTAAGGGATGGCTTGGCGTAGAATATCGCTCTCCCCAGAGTGTAAATAAAGAACGGTTTGCATGTGTAAATCGTTACGAAAAAAGGTAAGGAGCGAGCAAATACAGTCCAAGCTCACTGCCACATTTGCCCCCGCAAATCGATTTCAAAATGAATAGAATTTCGATGATACCTCAGAATGCCTGCAGGAAAATCGAACAAGCTCAATGTATGCTTGATTCATCTCTTGACAGCTGAAATTCACGGAAATTTGGGTTTCTCATTGCTGCGACGGACCCGCAACCCCAGCCCGTCGAAATTCGCAGGAGGTTTAGACAAACTCGAAGCTTGGGCATGTAGCTGGAGGCTGGAGCTTCTGCGAAACGAAGTTAACAAAGTAAACGGGTATGGTTCAATTGGTGAAAACGACGATTCGATACGGTTATGCCCCTAGTCCCGCGAAGCAATGGTTTACTGCCACTAAGCGTTCTTTTACTGAAAGAGTTATAATTGCTGAATACTTACGCCTGGAAGAGTCTTTTGATCATGTAGAACTGCTTGACAGCGAAGCGCACTTTCCTTATGGCAATATGTGAGGAATGCACATCCTAAAAGGAAGGTGAATATGCTGCAGTAAGCTTGATGGTAAACTCTCAGAGTAAGTCCTTGCGCAAAACTTTATCATACTTTCAACTACACAAATTCAGATACCTTTGTGGAGGCCGGTAAATTTGTCCTTCAAAATAGTGAACTCGTAAATTTTTCCAAATTGTTCGAACAGAGAACGCAAATCCTTCTCCTCCAGGTTGCGAGGTATCTGGCCAACGAAGAGCTTTATGGCGTCTGCATCCTTCACCGGAAAACCGCTGCTGTCGACACTGCTAGCACTGCTGATCAGACCGGGACTAGGAGAAGTTACGGTGCCAAACGAATTGGAGACCATGTCCGTGGGTCTTGCGGCTCCAGTTTCTTGTTGCACCATAGCCGTGGACAAAGGTAGATCCGCACAACGTGAAAAACAAAAATGATTTTACGTAATTAAGGGGTACGAAATCGTAAAAATGGGAGAATGGAGCAACACAAGAGACTACTAGCTTCTCTGGCAAAGGGCAAGTCGTGCTCTGACGAATGGATTATTGACTAAGTCTGATGACCATCTAGCGTTGCCATAGCATTGTCCAATCACAAATGATCCCATCAACGGGCAGTCCGCTCAGCAGTGTTCCTCGACTGAACCATGTGGCCGCTCGAGCATTGACGTAACGTTAGTTTTCGATTTCTAACCATAGCTAACGTCCCCCGTAATCTTCGCTTACCAAAGAATTGGCATCTCGCGTCATCCTATTCAAATCAACTACAATCGATTCCTGCTCTTGCTATTCGCCTATCCTTTAACCAATTACTTTCAACTCAACGATACACAATCATTGGCGAGAAGACCAAAAAGAAGAGAAATACAGGAAACACTGAGTCGTCGATGCAACTCCGCTTCATTGTACTTGTCTGATAACCAAATTAAATTATAACATTTCTTCTGAGGAGAGCAAATTGAAAACTGAACAAAACGAGATCTCCCGAGAAACGTAGACTTGCCATTCTCTAACCTAGTACATTACTTGTTAATATTGGTGGAACATACGGTTTTGACACGCTTTTCCCATAAGTTAGTATACCAACAGCGATACATGCATTAGCGGATGATTCGCGAAGTTCCTTGCTGCAAAGCTGCAGCTAATATCCTTGTTCGCAACATGCTCCTCCATGAGCATCCACCTTCAAGGCATTCAGGCAACTGCGAAATTACATCCGTGAACCTCTAAAAAGAGTATTCTTCCGCCATGAATTTGTTCTTGACAAGCTACTTTCACGATTATCAAAAAGCTAAGTTATTCCAAGAAGAAGAAGAAGAACAAGAACCAGCAGGAGTAGAACTTGAATACTTCTAAAAATGATAGCAGGAATTCCCACCAATAGATGTCAAGTCTTCAAGGGCTGCTTCGCCTCTCGGTGAGATGATACATATTTGTGCAGTAGTTTCCACTGAATGAAAAATGTGTAAGCAGAATGAAATGGAAACATATACAGGGCCCTCAGGACCATCTACCTATGTCATAAACGTTAATCTCTGTCTCAAGCATTCCATTTAATATCAGAATCGCGCTGCTTTGATGGCTGTGTTTTCAACTGCTTCTGCTTTAAAATCATACTTTTAAAAGGCTGCCTGCCTTATTTTACTACTGTATGAAACGTGTCCTGTCAACAGGAGCCCAGTTTTCGAATGCATTAACAGATTTATTTAAAATGTTCAGAATACACTGGCTACAGAGCATGGCTCAGCAGTAGTATTCGCGTAAAATTTTTTGAAAGATATTCTGACACATTCATGCTGTTACTTCTACCGAAAGAAAAGATTTAGCTATAACAGGTGACGTAAAAACAGATAGAACATAAGCTGAAGAAAACGGTGGCTTAAACGGGAACTACCTAATCAGAAAGTGTAAAATGCAGAAATGTGGCTGCACTGAAACTGCCAAGAAGTACGACCAGTGAGCAGCAAAAATCTGTCTTCCATTCAAAATACAGATAGCCTCCCGCTCTGACTCTCACACAGTTCCACAGAAAACAGAAGTGACGCTTAGATTAGCAATCACAGGAGTGGTCAGAATGCAGCGCCGTATTGCACAATGAAGACGCCTTTGAGATGACACATCCATTCGAATATTTTCGCTTCGAGGATGCAAACAGCTATTGCCAAAGCTGTTTCAATAAACTGTTTTGCTCTGTACAAAAAAAACATACGGAAATTTCAAAACTTCGAACAGATGAACTAATGATTCTGAATGGGAATACAACCGCTTCTTACGATGACATGAAAACATCACTGGAGTTGCCAGACTGGCGCCGTAGGCTGTTTTCTTGAATAATATGGATTAACGTTCAATGACCTGATTAACGGTAGCCATGAATGCGTTTCCTCCGTGCTAAGCACGATAACTTAGGCTCGCTGATTTTGCATAACCGACCTGACAGAGATGGCTTGACTCGTGCGCCTGACTTGCGTTCATCAGATGGGGTGCAAGATTCTTGGCCGCTTCCTTTTCTCTAACTTCGTTAGGCTTGGGCCCCATTAGTGCGAACCAATCCCTCTCACAAAACGACGGTCAACTAAAGTCAATTTGACAATACTCAATCAAAAATGCAAACGAGAAAAGCTTAAGAGCAAAGTCGTGGACAAACTGAACGTGAGACACTTGCCTGAGATTATCGCTGCAATTGGCAACGCTGCAACGAGTGCCGGAACATTAATTTTCTGAGGACACGTTGACTTTCGTCTGCTTTTGAGGATATTCTGACTGTCTACAACGAACTGCACCACAGAAAGCGAAGCTCAATAAAATAAATATCGCAATGAAATGCGGTCTATGACGTTCTGATGGGGCCATGCTGAAGGGCGTGGTTTTGAGAGCGACACATTTGAGACGGTAAGAGAGAGCTCACTTGTCAAAACCGTTTCTAAGCTTACAGTTAAGCACTTTACAAATAATGAAGTTTTCCAGCAGACTTGTGAAATTGTTGTACTCAAGGACGCTACATTTCGACGGAGGCACAAGTTACTCTGATGCAACTGCGCTCGAGAATATGGATAGGAGCGTTTTTATTTGCAAATCGAGCGCAGTATTCGGAACCTACGTTTCGTCTTCGGGGCAATACATGCTCGAGTTGACGAAACTCTACAGAGACGCAAAATTGATAAAACCGTGGCAAATGTGAGTTCTTGCGCTTTCTAGGAGATAGAGAATTTGGTACTAGCAAAAGAACTAATCGCCGTGCCCGCCTACCTATGCTGACCCTCCCTGCGTCAGTAGAACAGGGACAGTGTTCTACTGAACAAAACAAGTTTGCTGAGACTAGGAATGCTATCTCAAAGCTGGTGTTATGGCGTAACTTCAATCGGAAGCGCACCCCATAAGATCTGAACTCCAAATCCTCGAAATCACGGTTAGAAATGGTGATCACCAAAACAGACAAAGAAAATGATGTGGCAACTGTTTCCGACGGGTGCCCATATCTGGAAAATACGACGCTCCTTCCAGACAAGCAAGTTTACGTGCCCATCGTTTCACACCCTTTGGATAATGTGAAGAAAGCATATTTCCCCCGCTTAACATCTTTGCGCAAGAAAGTAAGGACGATGAGATTTCTAACATAGCAGAAAAATTAAGGATTCCATCGTCGTACAAATGCTCTGAAATGTATGGATCACCAAAAATTGATAAATCCAACATTCCCTTCAGATGGGTTGCTTCTTCTGTCAGTAGCATTACTTCTGAGCTGCTTTCCTACTTGATAGTGATCCTACAGTCGGGTTAGGGTCAAAATCCCGAAAGCCGAAATCCTGATAGGTCAAAATCCCGAAAGGTCGAAATCCCGAATAGGTCGAAAATGCACTGTAAAGTGTGGCCTTGTTTCAGTTGTGCATTGACATCTTCTAGTTTTGGATTAATCGAAATGACTCCTTCAACATTTGCGGCTCACCTATGAACGCAGCTGGTATTTTCTTCAGCAGAGCAATCTTCTTACTAATCATAAGAAGGCAAAGAGATCAACCCAGTTAACAAAACTTGAGGAAAACTAGAAGATGCCAATGCACAACTGAAACAAGGCCACACTTTACAGTGCATTTTCGGCCTATCAGGATTTTGACCCATGCGGGATTTCGAACCTTCAGGATTTTAACCGTGCGGGATTTCGACTGTCGGGATTTTGACCTATCAGGATTTCGATTTTCAGGATTTTGACCGCCGCCGCCGCCTACAGTCGTAGTTAGGCAAACAGGAATCTCCAGCAGAAAGTAGCAGAACTTCCTTTGAGGAGGTGAGACCATCTCTTGTAACTCCCACTGACATACTACAAATAATGTAGTACGCTATGATGTATGAACTTGAAAATCAGCGAAGCTCTTGGAGCCTAATCGTGTTCCGTTTTCAACACTGGCAGCTGCAGGCCCTTCAGACAGCAATATGGATGCTGAAAAAGCTGGAAAGGCGAGACTAAACCAGCAGGGAATGGGTGCTGAAACAGTAAATAAAGGCCGCCTTTTTCATGGAATAAAAGCCTACCGGAAGATTTGCACAAGCCCCAGAACAAGGCTGCAGCCTAAATTAGTATCAAGCGCATCCCCACCTGCGGACATTTTTGGAATAAATTAGCTCGTGTTCCGTCGTCAGCGATTTTAACGAGCTAACATTACTGACGACCGAACGCTGCAACTTCCCTCGCCGTTTTCTGGCCAGTGTTCTCCATAGCTTTTGCAAAACTGCTTTGTAATAGCAAAGTGATTGCAAGATTTTATTTACGCACAAATCCTGTTAGAAATTTAATGACAGCCACGGCTTTCAGGTGTTTCCCCGACACCTGTCTTCAGCGACTGAACGACAAGAGTATATATCTATACATATCTATACTCTTACCGTGCTTATATACTCTTGTCGTTCAGCCGCTGAAGACGGATGTAGGAGAAACCCGAAATCTCTGGTTGTCATTAAATTTCTAACGGGATTTATCCGCAAATAAAAACTTGCATTCCATGAAAGTTCACGGTCCCGTAAAGAGATGTTATGTTTTCAAAAAGCATACAGTGATTCTTTTCTCTCTTTCGGAAAAGTTAATCAAAATCAATCCGTCTCAGTCGTCCCAAAAGCTGCATGCCGCACTCTTCCCAGCTAACCTCTGTGCCTTGGACTTCAGTAGTCTTGTTAATTCCTTCGGTAGCCATTACCAGGATTGGGTTTTGCTTTCTTGGTCAATTGGTAAATCCGCGTTTCATCTCTGATGATCGAAAAACTCATACTCATACGCTTCAATCTTTGCTGAAAGCTGGCGAGAAAGGCTGGCGGGTCTTTACGCAGAGCGCCTGGCCAGAGGTAATTTCGGCCACATCAAAAGGAGGCTGCCGCGCGATTACGTACTAAGTGGGATTAAGAGAACAATGGAACTATGGAGAGGATTAGCGGCGTAACCAAAGGATTATCGGGTCAAGAGAACGATGCATTCCGGCGTTCCTTTTGCGCTGGCAACGACTACCGTAGGTACCGCCGAGGTGCGCTTCACACAGAATACCAAGTAAACAGAGAGTAACACATTCACTACATACCGTTCACTGCGGCACTGGAATGGACGTAGGCGACGCATCGAATCTGGGCGGGTGCAACCGTAGGATGTCCGCGAGGATGGCATCGAATGCGTCGTCGGAGGCTGCCAGTCGCTTCCCCCTCGTGAAGTCGAAGAGGTGCGACGGGAGTGCAATCCGACGCGTTCCACACCTCCGCTTATTCCCCGGCTTGGCCTGGGCCCAGAGCGATGCAACAGATTGCGTATGCGCTCCCGTCGCTCAGTCCACACAGTTCACTGAGTGGTTTACTCGCAAGTGCGTGTACGCCTCGCGGCCAAGACACCGGTAAGCACGCCACTCGTCCGTAATTACCGTGGTGCCAGGGCCTGACGTGCTTCTGTATGATCGGCAGCAGTGTCCGAAACGACCGGTTCTCCACGGCTACAGCAAAGGCGTCGCCAGTTTCCCGGAATGTGCCTCCGAAGACCCGCTGCTGTGGGTATCTCTTGCCTCTATTTTACTTGATCCAGGAGAACAGGGACTCGTGAAGCTTCACGGTTCTCGACGGCCCTTCAAGTTGCACAGGCGCTTCAGCCAGTGCTTCGGCTATAACTTGCCACAGGTGCCTGTTCTAGCAGGCTGTGACGCTCTTATTTATTCCTGAAATGGAGGTGATACATACAGCAACAACACAAGAGCATGCGGACCACTACTTAGCTTATCTTCGCAAAATTTCATCGAGCTGTACCCTCTACTCCAAAATAGCAAGTTCCACAGCCTGCTGGAACTTCAGCATGTGTCGGGGGCTGCAAACGATACATTGCAATGCGGCGCATAGAATTGCGACTGCGCTTAGCGCGCTTACCTTCGAACCACATGCCGTGCTGTGTGTCTGTAAATAAACTTCAAAATGCCCTACCAGCGAATGGATGAGCAAATTGTTAGAGAAGATACAGAACAATGCCTAACCGTACGTTTCGGAACTGCTCTTGTTCCGTCGTCAGCGGTTTAAGGGTTATTCGCTGGTAGGGCATTTTGAAGTTTATTTACAGACACACAGCAAAACGGGCCAAAGCCGTGAATCCAAGATCAATTATGAAGTTAATGAGAACATATAATTGGGCGGCGAAAGGGCTGGGACTTTTTCCAAAACCTCACGCAGTGAATAATGCCGTTGTCCTGCAGGAATGCCACCGCAGAGGACTCACGCACAGTTCTCCAAAGTACGCCCGGCAGTGGCATGACGGCAGCGACGCAGAAGCGTAATAGCGAAGGGAATCGCATGGCGGCGGACGAATGCAAGTTGACGTCTCAACCGCCAGGATTTGTACGCAGTTGTGCAGTGTTAACACGGATTAGCGCGTTGGTGAACAATGCTAATGGGTTAAAGATGGCGCGAACAGTGGGAATGAGTTAACACAGGAACAGTTTCATCATGGCATCGCTTAACTGATTCCGTAACGCGGCTTAGCGCAGATCTGCGTAATGACACGAGAACCGTTCGTCCAGTGGGAGGCTCCCTCGAAGTGTCGCCTTTGGAACCTGCTTTTCTCCATGATTTTGCAGAGTTACAGTATGACTGGGAGCATGAAGTAGGAAAGGCCCGCTGTTCGCAAAGCGGCCAACCTTCCGCAAATTTCCGTACATTTTGCGTCTTTCTTCAACCAATTAAGAATTAGACCGAATTAAAAGCAGTGCGACCGCTGCGTCGTTAGATTAACATAGCTAGAAGTTCTTAGGTGTAGTAAACTACGCTTTTCATGACAGAAATTACGGTGGCCGTTTAATGGAAAAGCAAAGAAAATTAAGAAAGGGTCGGCGCTTACGTGACCGCAGAGTCCCGTCCTCAGCGAAGTGATTTGAACAGTGATAGGTCTTTTAACTTATTTTGCCGAGAACAGGATCTGGCGCTCTCGAAAGATCCGACCTTTTCTTAGTTTTCTTTGTTTTTCACTAACGGGCACACAGTAACTTCTACCGTGAAAACCTATATGCCCGTTATAGGACATCCTATGTTCAAATAGTAAACCATGCTGGCTTTTTAAAAGAACCTGTTACAAAACGTTTCTCGGTTAAGCTACTGAAAACTGGCCATTCTTTGCTATTCTGTTATGGTTACGGAACTTTCCAAAAAACTCGCCGAAAACCGTTATACTTCAGTAATGCTAAACAAAATTAATTGTCAAGTACAACCGGAGAAAGGACATAAGTCTCGGGTGATTACTGTAAGACATCGCGCTGTTGTTTAATGACTAAGCACGTGGGATATGAGAGCTTTCAAGTTGGTACGTTACGGTTTGGATTTGCTGGGACGTCTGGACAGCAGAATCTCAGTATTTCACTGACAAGGTCCTATGTGGAGTAAGCATATTTCAACAATTCATTTTGCCAGTTACCGTCTCGTCGCATGTATATATTCAGGTGTTTTTGCTGTTGCCAGTTTTCGTTCTCGTCGCTTACGTTTTTGTCTTTCTGTAGGGACGCTGAAGCCATAAGACTGTTGAAAAAACGAGGTGGCAAGTTGCAGAATTTCGCAGCGTACTTCGTGGAAAGTTTGATTGATGATCTTTTCAATGATGCAGCTTTGGAGCGTGAAATGAAGCGCTGTCGAATAAGCTGTTCGGCTAAAATAAAGGCTCGTCGTAATCGGTGTGCTCTCTGACCTACACGACTTTGTGTGCTTTAGTTAGTGTTGAACAAGTGTAATACTTCTGTGTTAATTGTCGCCTTCAACTAGTTGGAAAACTGGGTTATTGGTAACGGGTTTAAACCGTGTATGCGCTTGAGCAACACGGCTTTGCACCTTTCTTTATAGGTGGAAAGCCGCCGCTTTATTTCATTCGGTCCAGCTGGAAAATGTCTCTAGATCAGGGTGTTTATTCCGAACTGTTTGTTTGGGTACATGAACGGCCGGTGTGTACCGTGTTCTTCGTTTCATTTGCGTGGATAAAAATGGAAAGCATGTTGTTTAGCATTTCTCCACTGTCGTGGAGCACTAAAGAATGAGGACTTACCTTTCGATTAAGTAGGTTATATCTTATGGCTTTTAACTAATTAGGATTGTTTATCTTTCTTTTGAATACGACGCTGTTCCGCCGTAGGTGGATAGTCCATGTAGTAATAATTAAGAAAGTGGCTTTCGATTGACTACGTTCGTCTACTGCAGTGATTCTCAAAGGGAGCAATTTGACGCTCCAGGGAGGCCATGGTAGGGGCCAGGGGGCGATATCGCTCCCTGGAAAGCACTGGAATGCATGCTACTCGACTCCGCTCTACCTTTTCCCGCCAATTTTGCTCTTGGTCGGGGGTAGCGTCAGCCAATCAGATAACTGGATATGGTCTTGTTAAATCAAGGGGCGGTAGGGAAACCTTAAGAAACACCGGTCTGATGGTAAATAGGCGCTTTAGCATGCCTTTGCATTCATGCTTGGAATGTGAGTTGGGCATCTCAATTCCGCGAGTCTTTTTTCACTTTAAAGCACAATAGCCAAGGACAGTGCACTACTTTGTTCTGCTGTTATTTTGCACCTAAATTTCTTCGATTGCACGAAACGCGATGCGTTCAAGTATTTCAATAGAATTTAGTAGTAAACATGTATCATTAGTCAGAATCGAAGAAATCAAGTAGCAGAATCGGGCATTCAGTTGCTGCTCACTCTTTCCAACTGCTTTGCGTATTATAGAAAACCGGTCAAGAAACATGTCTGTGTTCAAAAGTGCGTAAATCGTAAGTGGAACTTAGGTTTTGCTTCGGAGACCGCCGATGATCAGGAAGCCAATGATAGAGAGTTGATGAAGCAACTTGGGCTACCCGTTGTCTTCGTTGGCCGTACCAATCTTAGAAGACATCCGAGAGTTGAGGAGTTCTCCGTGAACACCGATGTACTTTGTTCGACAGAAGATGACATTGACCGTACATACTGCTGCTGTATGTCTGCTTTCCAACCAGGTGCTATCCAAGCTTTGTTTAATTCCTTTTGGGCAAAATGGGGACAACAGTTGATCAACCTTTTATGGTTGGAAATGCATGGCCACATGATGTTAGAGGACACGAAAAGTCAGTTGGATAGTTCGCTGGAACCCTTTCGCCAGCATATGAAGAATTTATCAGAATGTGAAGTAGATTTCGGTTTTTTATGTAATGAACTTCGTAGCCGATATTATGTGAACGTGAACGAAGCATCCGGATGGGATGAAGTCTGGATGTTGCATGTCAAGTACGTTGGCAATACCTGTGCGCAGTTATTCTTGAATGCTCTGGATTTCAAGCATAATTTTTACGGTAAATGCTGAATAGAGTAGAGGCATTACCGTAATATCGTCAATTTCAGATTCGAGTTATTTGCTAGTAGCGAATCTAACCGTTGACCCAGATGAACCTGTTTCATCTGATTACGATGAAAGGAGGAAAACGTTAATGAACAAAAAGATCGAAGCAATTCGCGCCGCTCTTAGTGAACATGGCTTATGCCTCGGCGATGTCGAGTAATTCATGTGCTCTTTATTCGCTTGAATTTATCGGCTGCCGTTCAGCTCTGATAATGTCTCCGTCCGTTTAACCATGAATGGATCACCTGAATGCCACACGTACTTGATCAAAAATTATCGATCCAAAATAGTAACACGAATGGAGAGTCCGTCGTATATACACCTCGGACAGCGTAAGTTGCAGTAACGATGCACTGAGATCGTATCCTCTTTTGAAGATTAGGTTTCTCTTTATTGCGTCAAACACAACTTCTGTTAACGGGCGTGTAGATGTTCATGTAAGGTTTATTTATTTAAAAAACCCGTTTGTTAAAAGAAAAGAAAACTTTTACTTTCTTCCGAAGACAAGGAAGCTGTCTAATCATAAGTCATTGGCTTCGCCGTGACGACGGGTCAAGACAAGGTTAATCTTGAAAGCAACGGAAAAGAGCTTTCTCTGCTCCTTTAACAAACGGATTATTTCCATAAATAAACTTCACGTGAAGTTTCCCTTTATTAGAAAAAGTGAGTGTTGCTCAACAAGGCAGGACGAAAAAGTAGTCCACTTTTTATTTTCTACGTGGACAAACACATTTAGGCATTGAAGTGTAAGACGCCATTGTTCCATCTTCAATGAAATCTTATGATCAAGCGCATGCATGCAAATTTTATTCATCTAAGTGAGGAAGCTGCACCTTATGTGATCCTCTTGATTAATGCTGTAATGTCGTTCTGAAACGACTTAGTACCGTTGTATATAAGCAGTGTTAATAACCAAGAAGTAAGTGCACAACCAAAAGACCGTTGGACAACTTCAGGTAAAAGATTGAGCAGTAATCGTACTTGGTTTAATGGCTGTGGCTTTCGTAATCAAATTACGTTGATGGCAGTTCTCAGAGGCGTGTGGCTCTCTGGAATTTATTTTTGTTGTTAACTGTTATGTTTTCCTGGGTTCGGCTAGTTATTCTTCAATTTCAAATATTGTTAGCGTAACAAGATCAGACTGCATAAACCTTTTGCAAGATGTGAAACCAGCTTATGGAAACTGTCTTTGTGTGCTGAGAACGGATCACGTAAGATCTGAAAGCTCTGTATTTTCAAGATAAGGCATCTATTTGTTTAACAGGAAAGTCAGTGCTACGGGGTGGAACCTTATAGTCCTGTTACTAGCAGCCTTATTTTCAATAACTGTCTTTGATAGTCAAGTAGTGCCGAAAGTACTGACTGCGAGCTTCCTTGTGAAGCAAAGTGCCTTTTGGTTTCATTCCTAAAGCTCGTTCTCGCATATGAAAAGTATTTATCTTTTAGTGGCCTAATAAGTCATGGTACGTTTAATGCAAGGCATGTCGGTGGTGGCTGACAGGCGCGTCACTACATGTGGAGAGAAAGCTTAAGCATCAGGCATGGGAGTTGTGACGGTTCTACTCCGTGACATACGGGAACAGGTTACACAAATGGCAACAGCTTGCATTGGTCTTCACCGTCCACTCGCTTTCACTGGCGTCCTTATGGCGTTCCAGCCCTTGTCTTGTGCAAGATGCGTTGCCTTATCACCCAGCTTGGCGGCCAGGTTTCCCAGCCAGTTTGTCGCCTGGGGCTATCTCTTTTCCATTTACACCAGGACGAGCAAAGCACTGGGACTTGATAATCACGAGCCACCAGGAACAGTTCGTAAACCGGATCTTCGTCCAAAGATAGTCGAGCGGAATTGATTGATGGAGAACTTAAAGTATGTCGGAATGAAAAGAAAACCCTTAGTCCGTTGGAGTTCCTGATGTCCATGGTGCCTTCCGTAGCAGCTGCAATTTAATTTCTTTGCCGCTCTCGATGTATATTTACGGCAAGCTTTCCCGTTACGAAGTGAAGTTTATTAATTTCAGGGGTCTTTCGCATCATACCTGACCTTTCATCAGCGTATTAGCTCGTTTCTACTCTGATACCTGATCAGGTACGATCCGAAGGCTCTGCCAAATAAGTAAACTGTTCTTCGTAACGGGAAGTCTGCTGTATAAATGTATAATGAAATTATACGGAGCCGATCACTGTAATCCTACATACAATTGTTTGTTTCTCGTAAAATCTGCCTTCCAAGGAAAGTTGCATGTTTAGTTTGCCTTGACGGTCAATCTTTCTGTTAGCGTAGATGTTTTCGATGTACCTTTTGTAAAGCCAAGGGGTTGTTATCAAAGAGTTATCTGTTTTACTGAATGCTCTCTCTTCTAGATATTCCACAAGAACCGTTCCAAAAATGGGAGAGAGCTGCCAGTCGGTGTCCCGTTGTTTCGCATGAAGAAACTATACTTGACAATAAATGGTTCTCTTCCTTGGTGAGGTAGATGATGAGTTCGATCAACTAAGAGAGATTAGTCTATCTAATCTTGAGGTTTGCTATTTTACGCCTAGCATCTTCCTTAAGGCATTGGTCCCATTTCGCACAGCCATGCTTGTATATTGAAAGTTGGATTTTTCTGGTAACAGGAGTTCAATATGTCTGTATATGTCGTCCCTTGTGGGCCAGACCTGCTGATCTCATTGATTGCAATGCTTGGTGCTTTTAAGAGAGGGGATTGTAAAATGTCTGACGTTATAGCTGACTAAAGTTTCATTTTGTGCCATGCTGTGCATTTTGTTTTCTTTACCGTTCTTATTGATTTTGGCTTAGGAGGAGCTCGTCCTTTAGGCGAATCAGTTCGTAATGCTTTAATTTTATGGGTTTCCCGCAGACTTCCCGATGTTTTTGTCTGCTAGATACCATCAACTGTGCTTCTTAGAAAGTGTGTTTTGGGCGGCTTCACCTCGGTGTTGGAATAGGAATCGTACGAGGCTTGGAGAGTTAATTTTATCCCTGACACGAGGTTACAAGGTACATTTATCAGATCCCCTCTGCGCTTCGTAACTATTAGTTATATTTCCACCTGTCATCTTATTTAGTCCTTAAATAATACGGCTTTATAGCCACCGTCGGTAAAAACTCATTTAGAACAGAATGGACGTACCACTTACCGGCTTCTTAGTAGCACCCTTTGTTGCAATGATTTTTAAATTTTTTCATAGCAAGAATAGTTCTTGAGAGACCAAAAGGTGATAATCTGAATTACCTACCAACCACACTTTCAGAAACCTGTGGGCAACCTTGGCAATCTGTTGATGCGTGTTACCTCTTTGGCAGAAACTTGGCTGTTTCAATAGCCTCGTTCGAGTTGCATTTAAATGTTGCTAGCTGATTGGTATACCATTCGGCCCCACAATAGTCGTCCGTTCTGAAAGCATGTCCCTGTGCTCAATGTAGCATTCTCTCCATCAAACGCAAAGAGAGAGTTTCTTCTGGTCTTCATCAGCTCTCGCTTGGGTCGCCACTGCAGAGCCCGAGGGAAGCTGAAGGTGAGTCTGCTTGGCAGTATCACAGAGCTCGCAAGATATCTCTTGTGATAAGATGGTCCACCTATGCAAACGTCCAACGGTTCGCGAAAGACCATTGGACGTTTGCGTAGGTGGATCCTGCAGCGAAGACCTTTCTATCTTTGTTCTCTTGCGTCAAATCGTGTGGTACTTTTCGGCCCAGCAGCTTAACGAAACGAAGCTTTTCCAAACCACGAATTATAGTTGTTTGAGAGCAAGGTAGAGTATTTATTAAGCAGCGTGCCGTTTGTTCGCTGTTCTTCTCAAGTTCTGCCAACCATGCGTATAAATTCAGACCGCCGCTTAAGTTGTGAAATTCCCCATTGGAGAATTTGGTGCACCATCGTATCACTGTGCGCAGATTGAGGACATCATCACTTTAGCAGAGCATATGCGACGATAGGCTTCGGTTGCTCCGAGATCAGTATGGAACCAAAATAATACAATGTCTCAAGTGACCTTGTATAAGCACAAATTTCTCGCTAACCATTACGAAAGTGCAGATATGGAACTAATCCGCAAAAAATGGCTGTCACTCTCCCACTGGCCGTTCCTGGTGCTTGTGTTTGATTACTTCTCGGAGCCGCGGCGCGCCCCTCCGCCAATCGTCAGCCCGTTATGACGCACTTGCATGTTGCAATTGTTATGTTTTGCCTTTATCCAAGCCGTTTTTCAATTTAAAGTATTCTGTGAAGCATTGTGCTATTCTTTTCAGCACTTTAACGCTGTCTTGCAGATGTGGAGCCATATAATCCAGAGCTGGATGACAAATTGTACCGTTATAGTTGGGTTAACAAGGGTGAACTGAGGAAGTACTATTTACAGCGTTACCATTTGTTCGCAAGGTACGAAGAAGGGGTTCTTATGGACGAAGGTAATGACAGATTGAATTCCTGTTTTTTCCTGTACCTTTTCTGCTTAGAATCTTGGTTCTCAGTAACTCCGGAAGCTATTGCCGTTCATATAGCTAAACGATGTGCATGCGACACCATTGTAGATGCGTTTTGTGGCGTAGGAGGGAATACAATTCAGTTTGCAAGGTACTGCCGGCGTGGTAAGTACGTTGACGCTTGCATCCGGGAAAACTTATAAATAATTTCAGTTATTGCAATCGACATTGATCCTGTGAAAATAAAGTGTGCACGCCGCAACGCAGAAATTTACGGAGTTTCTGATAGAATTGAGTTTTTGTGCGCAGATTTTTTTGTTGTTGCGCCGCACCTGGACGCCGATGTAGTTTTCTTGAGTCCACCGTGGGGAGGACCGAGCTATCAGCTTTCTTCTACCTTCAACATATTGAAAATGGACACAATGCAAAACCATAGCATCTTCCAGGTCGCCAGTGTCATAACAAAAAATATAGTGTACTTTGTTCCACGAAATTCGTCCGTCTGCAATGTAGAGAAAGGAATGGTTTAATTTGCCGAATTTCATATTCATTTTTAGATATTAGAATTGGCAGGCAAAGGTGAAGTGGTAGAAGTGGAGCAGAACTTTTTGAACGGAAAGCTGAAGACGGTTACAATTTATTTTGGAAACTTTGCGCACGGCTATCTTTTGCGGAATAACCAAGTGGCGAAAGCAGAAATCTAAGCTGTACGTTAGGTATCGAGTAAGAGACAAGAAAGTGAAATGCCTTGCTTCTCCAAGACCTTCAGGTCAAGTGTAGAACATTTGTTAGGTATCTGCCGTTGACTTCCTGTTGAACTCACTTTACCAATGATCTCACGACAATTTCAAGACTAATCTACGGTGACAAATGCAGCCAAAGAATCGAAGTTTACAAATATTAATGACTATAGAAAGAAAGACTTTCCTGAAAGTTTATCAGTTTTTACTGTTACCAACTGATGGAGGAAGAAATTACTCAGTTTTCTTACCTGCATTGAATTTTATTGTTCATTTTCGCCAACACATTAGTAGTTGCGCGAATTAATAGGCATTGAGCTCCAACTTAATGTAGGATGTAAGGTAATGCCATTAGTAATCTGAAACCTTTCTTACCAGGTGCTTCTAAACACACATCGACATCACTTGTCTTCATGGATTTTCCGTAGTCTTTGTTGCGATCAATAGACGAGGAAGTGTATGTTTTGAACATAGGAAAACTTTATTCAGACAGGACATACATCAGGGATTCGGGAGGGTCTGAAGCACGACAGTCAACCTGCCCGTGAAAATGCATGGATCTACTTCGAACCATTTCGAAAGGCACCGAGAGAGCAGTAACACAGCAACACTTACAGTAATTCAGCTTACAGATAAAACAGTGTGCAAAAATATGCCGGAATTCAGCATTAGAAACATTTTTGTCTAATCCAAGGCTGCTCCGACTTAATCCGCTTCGGCAGTAGACGACTCGTCCTCCGAAGTAACAACGTTAACCAGGTTGCCCATGGCTTTACCAAGGTCTTGAACGGTGTTCATCAGATCGCCTATTCGAGCGTTACTGTTCAGATAGGACTCAGTCAAAGCTGATGGTTCCTCTAGAGACCAATAAAAAGTTTCAATAGAAGCGAGCTCAAAGCAACGGACACTTACCAACTGCTTCAAGCAGCACAGGATCGTGCTGTAATGATTGGTCGAAAGACGTGAGAGACCGAGTCGGCTTTGCTGCATCGTCTTGGTTGAGATTCTTAATTCTCTGCTGAAAGTATGCTCATCTTATCGCAAGAAAGCTTGACAAATTCTGAACGAATGATAAATATTAATACAAGTACAGTTGAACTTCACTAATTCGGATTGCATTGAAAATAAAACTCCTTCTTTCCCGCCCTTTTCTTTTTGCTCCCTTTTCGTGAATCCTTTCTCCCTCCCCCTTTTTCCCCCTTTTGCCTTTCCTTCCTTTTGTCTCCCCATTTTTATAAAAAACCCCACCCCAACCCCCCATGTTTTCTGTTACTCTAAACTTCCCTACCAACCACCCCCTTTTAAATTCCGTAATCTCGTTTAAAAACCTCCCAAGACTCCCGCGTTTTAAAGCACTGGGTCTGCGTAGCGCTATGACACGATTTGCTTTGCCATTTTCATGCGCTGAAGACGGGAACCGGCGTTTCCCGAAAGCTTCGCAAAAATAAATGTTGAACGGGTAGCTTATCCGTACCACGATTATGTTAATTCACTAATTCGGACATCTATTTCGCGAGCACTTAACATTAGAGTTCAGCGAAATGTGTACCACTTTAACATTATAATCGTAGGTACTCCGACTGAAAACTGCGCTTCTGTTGACGAAGCGAAGTTACATTCTACCGCAGGTACTGTAAAATACCCATCAAAGGTAGGATATCACTTCATACAAGTACGTGAAGCGCCTTCCTTTTGCGGGTTAAAACCATATTTTTAAATTGGTGCTCCGCTGTAGCTGATAAAACAAGCGCTTTTTGTTGCAAGCACACAATTTAGCATGGTAGTGAAACATTACATGCTGGCGTAAATACCTCTTCAATGAGCTGCTTGATTCTTCGGAGTTGCACTTCCAGTTGTTGATTATGCTCTTCCAATATCCGGCTTCTCTGTTCCAATCGCTGCTGTTGCTGGCGGAGCTTCGACGTTTCATTAACGAGTTCTCGATCGTCGACAGTCGCAGCAGCATATTGAGTATCAAAGGTATTTTCTTCCACCGTCTGTTGCTGATAGGTACTTGGGAAGTGATTGTGATTTCTTGTTAAACTACAAGTCGATCGATGTTGACCACGCCTACCCAATGACCCATTTGTCATTGGCAGCATAGGCGTTGATGCACTGTTCTGTAGTCCCGATCCTTCCTTGTCCATCCCGTTAGGAACTTTTACTCGCAGCTTCTCATATTCAGCCAACAAGCGTCTGAAGAGTGACTTCATTTAAGACTGCAAAGCCGAAGACAAAAACAAAGTATTTTGTTTCTTTTTACGGCTTTGGGTTGTTTAAAAGTACGCGTTGTATTAGTGTTAACAAAAAAGCAATCGAAGCTGTCAAGGCTGTGCATGCCTGGTGCTCAGGAAACGTTTTGATGATACACTGGTAGTAAACGTTATTTCAATATTAAAAAGGCACGGAAACGCATCATGTTCAATACTAATAAAACATTTACTTTTAAACAGGTCAAAAAGATAAAAAAAGAAAAGATGAACTTTTTCAGGTCTCTTAAAAAGAAGCTACGTATTCGAAGTTACAAAAATAAAGTAGATCAATGGTATACCAAGAGAAGCTTTCAAAGCATTGAGACGTACTTATTTTCATGTTCCAGGTCCTTCAGCATCATTGTCAGCTCATTCTTCTGGGCGCAATCCGTTGCAGATAGAAGCTGAGCAGGCGATCGCACAGTACCACTTTGTACATTAAGAGGGCCTTTCAAGGGGCAATCACTGGTCAAGGTGCTGCTGAGAGAAGAGATCACTGCATGTTCATCGTCCTCAAAATCGCTCGCTTGAACCACCAAACTGCGTTCAGTTTCAGACAAATGCATAGCGTATAGCTCGATCTGCGCGTGGAGACTCCGTGTTTCTGGATTTACTGGTGCAACTTCGCGGCTCTCCAATGACAGCCCTTCCATAACGGACTGCACCGGTAAATATCCAAGTTGTGGATGCTTACGCCAATACTGTTTCGATTTGAACTGATTGCGAATAAGCAGGCCAAAGTCGCGGACATCCTGCCCACTTTTCGTCTACAAGAGCAAATAGTACGTCAAGTCAGACAATGGCTCATGAAGCTGCTCCCACCGACAAACAGTACTCCTGCATCGGATGCTTCGTTTTATGCCCTTTGGCAACACGTTGAGCAAAGAAACAATTTTGACACATGTCAAAATTAAAACACTTCAGGCAGCGATATCTGAAAACCACTTCAGCATTGCATTGGTAAGAAAAGAGTACAGCAAATCAGTGTGAAAGATAACTACTGCAAAGGGAAGAAGAACGCGGGCTCCACGCTAGCAATGAACATACGGAAGGCTTAGGCTAATTATATATTTTTCTTTTTTCTTTATCCCATACGTTTGCGGTAGGCGATGGACCGCCCATATGCCGGTATGGTGCGACCGAGTTATTCCACCAGCCACCTTATACGTAAGGGCGAAACAAGATGGCGGCATGCTTACCAGAAGGGAGCCTGCCTTTCTCAGATGGAGAGCCCAAAACCGACAAGACCCAAAGTTTGAAACGATCTTTTCCAGCAGACGCCCAATGACTACTGTAGACGGAACTAAAATCAAGTTCTCCTGGTCCAGGTAACCGCTGGCAGCCTAAACGTAAACCTAAAATCAGCATTTGCTTTAATTTAAGCTGCTTGCGGTTATCTGGGCAAACGGAACTAGATTTTAGTTCCACCCACAGTAGCCACCGGGTGTCACCGTTTCAAATAATCGAGATTGAATGATTGTAGGTGCTTGTTGTACGACAGAAGCGAAATAAGTAAATATTAGAAATTTATTTACTTTTTAATTTACTTTTACTTAAGACAGTTAAGAAACTCGCGCGGAAAACAAATGACAGACAAGTTACGAAAAGTCAGGACAACAGCCACGCAAGACATGGACCACTTCTATCAAATTAAAGACAAAACGGAAGTTTATTGAGAAAACCACACGAAATATTGGAAAGATGGAAGTGCCCCTTCAGGACTATCGCCACAGAAAAATCTCAACATCCATCCATCTCCAGAGGGATGAAAATAGCAAGCCCAGTGCCCTAAATTACCGTAGAAGAGGTTACACTGGCACTAACAAAATTTGAAAATGAAAAGGCAACAGACGCCGATGACATATCACGCGAATTTTGAAAATATGCGGCTATGCTGACATTATGTCTATGAAACCAAATCAACGAACTAAAACAAACGCGTTCATCCTGGAAAATAAGCGTGGCAATATCCCTGCTACAGAAAGGCACGGCGACATTGCAGACTATTCTACACACAGCCAATCGAGTTAACAAACCATACACTGGAAATCCTTGAACGAATTATAGACGCAAGGTTAAGAGAAACATCGTATGTATAACATAAAACTAATGCAGCTTCAGAAAAGGCTGTAGCACAACCGGTGCAATACATGGTATATGCCTACTAGTGGAAAAACAGTGAGAAAAAAGGACACATGCAGCCTTCCTCGACATTGAAAAAGTCCTCGATAATGTACCACACTCAGCTACGTTCGAAAACACAATGCCCCCGAAGAATATATGGAATGAATCAAGATCGCGCAGCTAAGAAACAGAACTTCCCAATAACAGTAGGAGTAAATCGAGTCAATCAGTACCAGTCCTCTCACCACTACTCTTCATCACCGTCATGGGCACAGTCACTAGACACATACAAAAGCCATATCCGTAACCATTGTTCTATGCCGACAACGTCGTCATCATGAACGAAAGAAGAGAAGAATGGGAAACTGACCTAATACCTTGGAACAACCGATCAGAAATACACGGCTTATAGCTGAACCTCAAAATGACAGAGTATATTGAAGGTGAACCTAGAAAACCTGGCGCAAGTAGCATCGATGGACCATTATTTAAAACCATGGCATTCAAATACCTCGGAAGCTACCTCTCATAGGAGAGAGAAGTCAAGGATGATGGGCCCGCAAAGATAAATACAGGCTGGAAGAGATGGAAAACCTTTGCACGACTACTATGTGACGACGAAACATTACCAGGGGAAGTCAGCTTCATAGGTAGAATAAAACTTTGCCGGCCCATTCATTACCAAGCAACTGATATTCTGATGGAACGGGGAAGCACAAAACACAATATCCAAGAAACATGGGCAGCACATTTCAGTTCGAGTTTTATTCGCAGGTTCTTAGCAAAAGCTTGCTAAGGAATCGCACCTCCTATACAAACAAGGTAGAACCGGTGTGAACACTGGAGGCCCTACTTCAGTCACACGCATGAACATTAGGTTACAATTAGGCTTTGGTCCATGCACCATGTAGGAGATCCACGCGTGAACCAATTTAGCAGTCGACTATCGATGGTTTACCGCGACAATTGCGGGTGACTGAGTTGCAGCTTGATGTAGCAGCGCAACACCCCGAGACTATTGTCCGGCATGTCGCTAGCCTTGGTAAAAAACAATATATACATGTCGAAGTGAATGCGCGCCGCTATCGTAAAGTCGAACCTATTTTAAGTCGAGGACTCCCTGTATCCATATTAAAACAATCTACAAACCTGAGACCCACGATTGGAAACATCTTGCAGACGTTGCACTTTGCTTGGTGCTTTTCATTCTCAGATGCAATAATGCGATGCATTACCGCTAACCATACGATACTCTGCGGTTCACAATTTAACCAGTCGAAATACTGTTGCAAAGTTATCTCAGACGGGTATTTTGCCTGCAACGTCAACATAAATGAAAGTTAAAGTTATCTTTTCTTTATAATAACCTTTTCGAAGCAGCTGCGCACGCTCGGCTCGATATTTGTTCCGCCAAAGGCGGCCACTTCTCCGAGAAACTTCGGAACTTGCATGCATTCGTGGAGCAACAGTGCCAACTTCTTCTGATCCAATGATCGCCTGTTGTAGGATACTTGATTGAACAGGTCTAAAAATGTGGATTACATTGACAAAAGTTCAAAACATTCAACCGCACAAATGACCAAACCAAAGAAACTGCAGAACTGGTTAAGGGATTTGTTAACTTCTTATTTGTTTCCTTTAACCTCACGCTTGTCAGATAGGAAATGGCTTTGAAGCAGCTGAGAATAGAAATGATATTTAACACTAGGTTTCTGGTTTCTGGTAAAGGGCGTCCGTGTTCTCATGAATAATATCACGTTGTTTGTCCGTTTTAATGAGATAAAACAGAATGAGGGAGTCTCAAAGCTTCTGATATACACATGTCGACCTTCGCCGAAGACAGGAGGGGAGGTCTGGAAAGCATCGAAGCTCCCTGATAAAACAAACACCGTGATATTCCTCATGAGAAATGACGGAGTCTTTCCTCAATGCGTCCCACAAAGAATATCTCCTGCGGTGCCATGTCATGCGCCGCAGAACGAGCGGATGGAATTATGATTCCCTGCGTGGTGGAATGGTCTACTTCTCTTTTGCGTGTTTGCCAAGATTAACGGTAACGTCGCTGCTGAGACTTCAATTACATCACCAGGAGATGACACCCTGTGCAGCCAACCGCTCTACTTGACCTTCCGGTACGATGATTAGCGGTAATGCTGAATTAGTATGCTGGCTGGAGGTGCTGCTTGCGCAAACTGATAGAAATGAGTGGTAGTAAACGAACTGATAGAAATAATTTATGAAATGGCCCACGAGGTAACGGAAAGTAGAAAATTTGAATAATTACGAACACTTACAGCGGTATTTCTCAGCAATTGGAGCATCGCAGAGCAATATCAGAGCCACTTTAAAGCATAGCGCTCTTATACTGCCACACCGTGTCCTGTAGATGGTATGCAGTCAAGCAGTAAAAAATTCCAAGCCAATCGACAAATGTCCTTACGGATCATAGACATTCAGCAGCCAGTTCAGGCAGAGGTCAATTGCCAGTGGGACGGAACGAAGTAGGTTCGTGTTTTCGCGTTGAATCAACTCATATATGGGCAGCAGTGTCATTACCATCTCGCTGACATCCATCTGGTCATCGGTGACGTCTTGTAGTTTGTTTTGATTGAATATGTCAATTAAATCGTCTATCTGAATGAGATCCACTAAAAAAGAACAATGACACCCGCCATCATGGGGTTCACTAGTAACAGAAGGCAAGCACGTACGGTAGAGATTCTTTTGCAACGAACGAAGCTTGATAGCCGTACGATATGCTGAGAACTTTATCTCGTTGAACTCGCTCAAGTTATTAACAATCTCCACCATCTTCGGATGATCCCACTGGGTCTTTTCAGTTTCATGGCTGAACGAAAACAATCGACTGAACCAAGTTCAAATTCATACTACCAACCTGATATAATACGGCACACGATTGGAAGAAACGGCACGTTCCCACGGTAGGGACACAGAGCCTGCGATGCGTTTAGTGAGTAGTCAACAACTACTTGCTACAGCGAAGCTTACCTTGTAGGAAATGCTGGGAAGAGGGGCCATAATTGCGAAGCGCATACTGTATTAGAGCTACGCGATTTGTAATAGCACCTTCGAGTTCCTTGTAGCGCAGATTTAGACTTTCCAAGCTCCGTATCATTTTCGACGATAGACGAACGTTGTCCGCCAACAGCCTGCTGGAATGGTCGTTGACGTCGTCAAGCAGCAGTCGCACGTGGCAGCTAAGGTACTGTTGAAATGCCTGGAAAGAGACCTGCTAAGCTATGACATTCTTCCTCAAGTACAACGGTTCCTTGAAAACTGTCGCATGGACTGTCCGGCACTACGCAAATATTCATACATGAGCATGTTACGGAGTAAACGTGACATAAATCAACAGTGACCAGCTCAATGCAGCACTGTTCCCATTGGGAGAACAGTGAACAACAGGCTACGACGGCCATCAGAAGGGAGCCTCGGTATGACCTAGCAAATAGCTGAGTACCCTTATTATCGCAAATGACCAATTCCTGTTCGAGTCAAGGTAGGGAAAACACGCATTATCAATCTTCCGGGTTCACCGAAAGGCTGCACTGCATTCGACCAATGCATCAC
This sequence comes from Trichuris suis, assembly GCA_000797535.1. Lineage (NCBI taxonomy): Eukaryota > Metazoa > Nematoda > Enoplea > Trichinellida > Trichuridae > Trichuris > Trichuris suis. Next base: position 339,481 of record KN538387.1, on the reverse strand, counting down.
TGCTCGTTTGCCAGAGCTCAATGAGGAGCCTACCCTGCTAAGTCGCTCGCTTCCTGGTTCTGAGTACATAGCAGCTGTTTGCTTCCGCTATGCTCCGTGCAAACTTACAGTCCACTTCTATCACTTCTTGTCGCAGGCAAACTGAATTGAAAAACGAAGACGAAATTGAAACGCCTGTAGTTACCAGAAAACCAAGTCGGATACTCAAGAACTGGCAAACTGAGCAGAGCGCTTACGCATAAGCAACTAGAACAAAATCATCCACTTCCCTGTCTATCAGAAACACCCGGCTGACGTATTTCTAGATAACACAACACTATATACGCTGTATGTCATGATCACAGCTATTCTAAAGTAGAATAGAATAGAGGCTTAAGCTACGTTGAAGATCCCAAGTTTTTCATTTGACTCATCACAGCTACACTGAAAGGTGAAGGCACAGTTTTCTAACAGCAGAATGAGAATGGACGAACTGCCAAAACAGAAGCTTGTGATAGGAGCGTATAGGTATGGAACAGTTAACTGATATACGGACCCCTTTTCTAATAACTGCGAAACAGAAATACCACGCAAGTGGAAATTATGCTGACCTTTTACCTTTGTTAACAAGCTCATTCGTCCCTCAGCCAGGCTTTGCACCTGGATTACAGGCGATTGAAATGACGAAAAGAAGCGACTGAAAATATGTTTACGTAATCAAACAACTTTACCTGCCACATTATCGAGGTCAAAGAAGTCAAGCGTCATTACATGACGATCAAAAATAATCACCAGGCTTCCAGGTGCTTAACGCGAAAAGCAAAGCAACTTAAGTATTCATGCTGTTTCAGCACTTGATTCCACATTGCTTTTCAGATTACAACTTCAAGTATTATTGCATTTTAAGAAAAGAAAGAAGTGCAATAAAAACGTAAAAAACTTACGATCTTAAAAGTAGCTTCCGAGTCCTGCATAATACTGATAAATGGTAAAAAGTACGCTTTATTGATCAGAACTTTACCAAGTCCTCACAAGCACATTTTTGATTAATAAAATATTCCTTCTACAAATCACCGCTGTTCTTCACAGCAACACCGCCGCAGTCATTATTCAGCATGCTAAACGTGACCAAGACGCTTCATTTTTAAGTTACGATTGCAGTTTTTCTATAAGTCGGAACCTTCCCAAATGGTTTCAACCTCACAGAATAGAAGAGACAAACCTGTTCTATTAAAACAATATCTCAAGGATGAAAATGTAGCTTTTTGGTACGGGGCAGTAGGTTTTCATGATTAACTTGTTTCTTCTTACGGAGGAAGTCCCGTTTGGAAAGTAAAATTTTTATTCCGTAGCTTTTGGGTCTCTCGTGACCCGTCCTCAGCGGTGTTAAAATCACTGATTGGTCACAGTGATTTTAACACCGCTTTTTACGGAATAAAAATTTTACTTTCCAAACGGGACTTCCTCCGTAAGAAGAAACAAGTTAATATCTCAAGGATAAATTAATCGTTTTAAGCTGTACTACGCCTCCGTGATGCTGTGTCCATCAAACCGTCTTCAAACCTTCACTTACAAGTAGGCCTGCTGCCTCACTGAGAAGCGAGTTAATTTCTGCTGTAGGCAGAAAAATATTTTTCGATGTTGTTAACAAAAGCATAAAACTTGCACTGTTACCGAATGTAGGCTTTCAAAGGTGTCTTCAGAACACACAATCGAGGTGTGATGATGGGAGCGACTCAACTCCGACAACTTCAATACGTCTGGCAGACAGGGGACACCGAATTTTCAGCTGCAGATTGTAACGCAAATGAAATTCGCTGTAGTAAAGTACAGAGCAGTTCACCAATGATCGATAAAGGATAAAGCTAAAGAATTCAGACTGAAAGAAGAAACAAATCCCACATTAACAGGCAGTCCAACCAGCGTTACTTGCAGTGAGAAAAAACGCAACTTACTGGAACTGAAAAACAGCTGCATCACCCGGTGTGAACGCGAAAGGTTTTAGAATTAAATATCATTACGTTAGAACCATTAATAGATACCGCAGCTTAAATTCCGAGAGTGGAGAAAGTTAGACTAACAGGAAACAATTCTACACTTGACGTTAGCTTCGCTCACTGTACCCATTATATCAATGCATCCTTCCATGCAAAAGCATTATGGAATCCCCCTTTACGTAAAGGGTAAATCACACACGGTGCTTAACACTACTGGTTAGCTTACCAGTCCAAAAAGTGGATCTGCATTTGAGGCTCCCTGGTTTATTTAGAAAACAGAGTTTGAAGTGTATAAGTCCAGACAATTGAATATGGTAAGAAAAATATGATAATTGAAATAAATTTTTGTAAATTATCCACTAGTAAAGTAACAATAAAAACTAATCACTACTGCGATAATGACAAATCGTTGCCAATACTTCAATGTCGCTAGTGCTCTTTCTTGCACAGCTTGCACTGACTTTTATGACATAGCAAAGGTTTATCGCTCAAGAAAACGATGAAACAAGTTCGCCAGTCAGCAAGCACTGCTCAGATTAATATTTGAATGCCACCGACTCGATAAATATATGCATATAAACTTTTACAGTCAAAATCCCGACTTGTCCACATGCTGAAAATCCTGACTTATGTTTTCAAAATAACTTCACACGCAATTTCACCCATTAACAACTAGGCTTCTGCTTAGGTTTACGCTTAGGCTAAGGTTTAGGGAATTCCGCAGGGATCTGACCGTCGCAGTTACCTCGACTTTATTTGTCAGCACTCTGACTGTCTGGATTTGGCCCATATCCGCATACATATATTCCTTCTTCCGCATTTGTCCCACTGGGTGGGGTCTACGGTTTTTTGGTGTTCTGTGAATGGTACCACTTTGATGAGAAAGCGGTATTTTACCAACCGGTTTGTCGCACATTCCTCCTTTGAGGAACAGCATGACGCTGGTTAAGGTGCAACGGAGATTCGAACTGTGGACATATTAGGTCAAGAATCCCTTCTCTTAAGCATGAGGCTACTGAATGCAGAATGAAACGTGGACGGTCGAGCAGCTCTTGAACAGCCGACGGGTTTCATTAATGGAAACGCACCAAAAATAATAAACACATGCCCTGTTACAATGTGAGAAATTTTAAAGAAGCAAAACAATTATCCACGGAGCACTTCTGGATCTACATGGTCCTAGGCAATAAACTGTAAGTTAATTTTCTTCTTTCCCTTTCTACTACCCTTTACCCCCTTTTTCCTATTTCAGCATAAATATCCTGCATTACTTATGTTTACTCTTAGTTTATTGGTTCCCTTATTCAATCCCCTCAATCCATTTCCATTAGCCCCTCTTTTAGTTCTACATATTTGCTTTTTCTGAGTTCTGCGCTACATACGCCCTTCTTCACATTTATTGATTATTCAATTATGCTGTAGCTTTTAATCAGCTTTCTCTTTAAACTTCCTTCGTGAGAAAAGAGGTAGGAGTAAGAGGTTAGTGCACAATGAGTTGTGCAGGCAGACGGCGGCGCCCGTTTATTATCTGTCAGTCTGGTCTAATCGAGCATCGGTGGCATATTAATCCGCACATGTATTAAAAATAATAAACACGTGCCCCGTTACGATGTGAGAAATATCACTGAGGGAAGTTTGGAAAAACATAACGCCTTCTCTCATGAATTACTCTGAATGGACACAGCATGAGAATTAGAACCGGAAGTAGAGCACGAGGTGTCACTGAGTCGGTGCAGTCTCACGACAAAAACCTAACGGGTAAAGAACGGTTCTTATGGATGAAGAAAGAAGGTCCTTCCTTGAGGTGGAATCTACACGTGAAACGGGCCATGCTAACACAGCCGAAATGGGGACAAAAGATTTATAATATTACATAGAGTTAATTGAGAAAGCAGCGGCAGGGTTTGAGAAGATTCACCCGAGCGTCGAAAGTTTTACTATGAGTAGAATGCTTATAACCAGCATTTCATCCTACAAAGAAATCTACCGTGAAAAAAAGCCAGTCAATGCAGCAGACTTCTTTGTTGCATTACTTAAGTTGCACCAGCGGCTCAACATTCATCAATCGCAGCCTGCGACATTCAGCAGCCGTCGACACAAATGCAAGAACCTCCGCCGCCAAAACTGTTATGAATCAGTGAGAGTTCAGACGATGATTAACACTTTTAGCAACAAAAATGTTGGATCTAAAGCACTTGCGCCATTTTTTAGTCTCAGCCATGTTGCACACTTAATAGTTCACGTAGCCAGCGCTCAGAAACCAAAACTGCATCTGACTCGCTTTACTGCGGTGGCCTGGGACCGATTACACGAGGTACGAGTATATAATCAAAAATATCATTACTCAATCTAATTCTTATCGTCCCTCAGTTAATCAATTCTCTGTTGTCGTATTCCTTTATTTTGAATATGCGCATCTTCTCCAATATGGCAAACTGGCGCGAACTTTCGGCTGCGTTGACCTCATATTTAAAGTCAAATCTTCATCACTTTAAAAATTTCGCGTACTACTCTGACTTATCCAACTTTTCAGTCATTCGTTTGCTATATGCTGATGACTGGGTGAGGAAGCTCTTGAAAGCTACATTTTTCTAATAAAAACCATTTACAATGGGATAAACTAGCCGTAACAATGCAGAATGGAATTATACGTCACGTTCGGAAAAATTACGCTTACGACACTGCAGACCGTGCAGTAGTTAGTTGTCAGACAGTGACCTCACCAGAGCTAGTTTTTAACTCATAAGAGACCTGAGTCCCAACAGTACGTTTCACCGTGACAGCTCAAAAAAGATCCTACGCTGGCTAGCGTGGAAAAAGAATGCGCGCTGTAGCATACACTGCTTCTGCTTCCAAAATAAGAATGACCGCATCTGATCAAAAAGTATTACATTTCTGCCAATAACTGGGTTAGCGCTCATCAGATCCAGTACTCCCACTGCACTACTATCATACAGCTAAGGCAGGGCACACTTTGCCATAGAATAAAATGGAATGAAAGGTTCCTTCTCTTGAAAAAGTAAAAAGGTTTCCAAAGGATGCAAGTGAGTTTACCTGAGCGTTCTCCATGCTACTTGGCAGTTCTTCCAGTTTTATTCCTCCAACTGGCTTCCACAAAACTTTTAAGCTATCAGCTTCGTTCATAACCACTTTGCACTCATCTATAGCTTTATCAAAAAGCATCATTTTCTGAAAAATGAATTACGTTAATCTAGCGAGGCAAAGAGGATAAGCCGACCGAGTAGGTCTCCTCGACAAGCTTTTGCCAACTATTTGTGTTTTCAGTAAACTCAGTCCAAAGTTCCTCCAACCGATCGCTGTCATTCTTGATCATTTGACCAATACGACGAGATTCTTTTTTGGCTTGCTGAGCTTCTGAAACAAGGCCCTGAATGTCAGCATTGAAAATAAACATTTACCATCTTTGTCGGCTTCGTCAGTGGAATCCAGGATACTGGGTCTAAGGTCTTGCTGCAGCAAGTAGCTGCGTGCCAACTGTATTACTTCTTTTACAGCTTTGTCTTTGTTCAGCAACTCACCACTCAGGCTCTAAAGGACCGCTTTTACAAGCACGTGGTTAAGCAAAGGCGAGCCAACTTGAATAAAATCGTTCTGCTCCTTCAACCTGTCGAAGTCACCTCCTAGTGGTTGCTGACGAAGGAGTTCCTGGTTCGCTTCCTCTGCCCAGCCGATTAGTTCCTGCAGCTGACCGGTAAGGCGCTCCCAGCGCTCCTGGGCGCGGTCCAGCCTAACGCGAATATCGTCCGATAACTTAGTCGCAGCCTCCCATCGCTGGCATAGATTGAACAGTTCGTTCTGGAAGTCCTCCTTCTCTTCCGAGCAAATTGTGTTCACAAGTAACGCATTCGCCGTGTCGCAAAGTGATTGAAAGACATTTTCGTGAACTTCAATCTCACTATTCACGCCCTGCAGTAGAGAGCAGACATTTGATGCTGGAGAGAAACGAGCTACTCGACTTCGTCAGCTCAAAAATGTTTTAACTTTTCTCCCTGTAGTGCGATGGCTGAACTAACAAGTTGAAGCCAAAATTAAACCGCAGCGCTATAAATTGCAGCAGCGGAACTAAGTACAGCGTTGTATGTACCTTCCACTTGTCTCGGAGATCACGACGATATGCGACATCCTTTAGCAGTTGCGTCATATTGCTGTCCGAGTCCAAGGTCTGCAAATGGCCTTCCATACGAGTCAACCATTGGTTGAACTCTTGGAAAGCGGAAAAGAAATCTTTCCTTCCTCTAGAGAGAGCTTCTAGGACGGCTTTGCGAATTCTCAAACTGAAAAACCAACGCGCGCGTTAGATAGTTTCCTTGCACGTGCACGACAGAAACGAAACAAGGACGGGTTCAAAAGAAAAGAAAGCGTTCAAATTGTCTTAATCCTAAGAGACAGCTATTGCTCACTTGTCATTCGTTTTGCTCCATAATGTGTTCAAATTCGAAGTCATCTGGCTCAAGGAAGCGGCGTCATCGTGCACATACGTTTCTACCATGAAGTTAGACAACTCATTGAAGTCGGTCATTTTTCTGCGGTAGGCATCTGCCTCAAGCGACAATTGCTGAAAAAACAGTAGCTACTATTTCAGGCACGCTGCTTATTAGCAAGAGAGCGAGAAATATGAGGACGACTGAAACGAAGACCTTGCCAGTGCCCGCGGCAAAGTGCAAAAATTACGAGCAGGCAAGTCCGGCCATGTAATCGATCGAATAAGAGACAGTTGACCAGCACAGGCATGCTGCACGCCGAGAAAACCGGCCCGTTGCCGGCGCCACGGAAAAATTATTTCGCTGATAGCAGAACCCGTTTTTCTCCTATCTATTAATACTTAGCCTACCGACGGCACTTGTAAAGTGCCAAGCCAACCTGTTCAGCACGTTTCTCATCTTATCTTAAAAATACCGAGGTGAAACAGGAGTTTAAGAAGTTGCCCCTAAATATAGCCGAAGCTAGAGCACAAGCTGAATGGATTAGAAGAACGAATTGCCATTGTGGACAGCGCTGCCGTTCGAATAGAAAAAAGACCAAGAGCAAAGACTGAAAACGAAAGAAAATACAATCGCTAGGACAGCGAGAGTAAAGCAAGTGCCACGAGCGCCTTACCTTACCATGACTCACAAATTTCTACTAAGAAAACAACATACATGTGAAAGAAAGCTGCTTCAAATACTAGCGTAAGGTCATGGTTAACGTAAAACAACGTTGGTGAAAAGGGCAACAACTAAGAAATTATAACCTGCCCGAAAGAAACTTTCTGGACAACGACTTTTCTAAACTGCCAACGCCCTCCAGAGGGCAGAATAAAAATAATACATGGAAAAAATGAAAGGCAACTTTGAGCTAAATATGTGCATTGTTAAACGGAGTGATCACTAGTTTGGAAACGTTGAGCGTTTAAGCCGGTTAGCCACAACGACTCCTTTCGAGTACCCAGGCAACATGTTTCAAACAAGTTTCAATTTAGTCCAAATAGGCATTAACGCTTCTACATTGCCCGCAGGGCAGAAACAGTTGAAACAAAATAGCAACGTAGTGGATGTTTGGACTTAACTTGTTAGAAGAGCAAAACCGAAAACGTTTTATAAAGTGTTGCCATGTTTGTTTTTGGACAGGCAGTCATAAAGAAACTCCCAGACGTATACAGAGCCAGGAATTATTAATAGACAAGCAGACGCTCAAGTAAGCTGCAACGGAAAAGCCATTCCAAGTGGTTTGTTAGAAAATCAAGAAATTATAAACAATAGATTACGCCGGCCTGTCCCTTCCAGCGACCCGTCAGCACCGCGATGAAACGGCTATCCTTGCTAAGTTCGTCATGGAACATGTCGAAGCTACATTGCCAACAATGTTAGGTAAAGCAAAAACTTGCAAAACAGAAAACGAAGTTTACCTAATTGCTAATGCGTAAACCAGTAATGCTTCAAAGTGAATAAAACAGTAAAATACCCTGCAAGAAGGATGTAATTATTAGGGATGAGCATAATTTCCTGCCATTAAGCTTGCACTCCATGAATCTCGAGTACACTGCAAACGCATCGGTTTTCGCAGACTGTGCATGATTCAGCTGAACGTCTGTCTAATGCGTAAAAAATTCTAGACAGTTCCGTTCATTTAGTCGTTGTTTCATTGCCGTTTTGTCATGTACCGGGAAAGGCCCATTTGGACACATGGCGTTTTTCGCTTTACGAGAAGAAAAATAGGTCCAGGCACCGAAAGAATTTTGTGCGACGCTTAAGGTGATGCAGTCTTGTCAGCGATTGTATGTCGAAGGTGATACATGCGCTTCCGCACTGGAGATGATCGACCAAGGTCAGAGTGCCTGAAGGAAACTGAAGATGATGATTTGCAGACCCTGCTTGATCAAACTGAGCTGTCACAACGCGAATATTCGGAAAAGCATTTGATGCAGACAAACTGACTCTGAACTGCGCTGGAAAAGGCCCAAAATGCAGAAAATGGCCGGCGTGATCATTTGCGACATAAATGGAAACGTTCTCTGTCCCAGATCGTTACTAGCGATGAAAGCTAAGTTCCGTACGAGAAACCAAAAGACACTGGTTGGACACCAAAACAAGGGACGATATCCACTGCAAAGAGCAACATCCACAGCGAAAACGGATGGACTAACTAACAAGGCATAGTGCACCATGAATTGCTCCAGAAGGATCGGTCGATCTCTACAGACCGCTATTATGTGCACTTTACAAAATTAACCCAAGATTTGAGGGAGAAGCGGCCAAAACATACGTCAAACCCTTGATAAGTCCTATTGCACCATGGAGGTGGCGACAAAATCATTTCTGGACTCAAAGCAATCCTTTGCCGGGAAATGTTACGCCTCGTAATTACAGGCACTGACCCTTCTAATTACCACCTATTCCGGTTCATGTAACATTGCTTGCCTGAAAGCCACATCTCTGAACTCGGAGACATTCAAAAATGAGTGGCTAACTTCTTTGGATGAAAACCGGATAGGTTCCACCGCCGGGCGCCCATATGCTGCCAGATCTTGACAGGTTGCTGATAGCAAGGAAAAGTATTTCGAATAAACGACATTGTATTGAAGATAAATCTTTTTTGTACAGGCGCGCAAAGTTTCGTTGGTATTAATACATACGAAAAACAGCCCACGTGAATGCAAAAACTTTTATTTTGACAGAGCCTTCGGGACTGACCGTTTCCTGTGTTCAGTCCCAGAGATAACACTGTAAGGATGGATTTTGTTATTAGCGAGGACGTATGGTAGATTAACTAACATAGTATGGAATTTGCATAAGCTACCTTCTTATAATGTTACCGTTACCAAAAACCGACTGTGCCTGTTATAACCATTGAACAGCTGTGGATAAAACGCGAAGTTTTTCACTTTCCTTCTATTCGTGTGAGGTTAAGTTAGCGCACAGCTGCATCCTATACGGGGCTGTGAGATAATTCCATACGTTACTGACTTCATCTCCCTTGTCGCAGTTAAGCACAAAGATGCGTCGAATGCAAAGAGCTTCCTTCATCATTTGCAAATAAAAGTTAGCGTTCCTTGTAAACTATCTCAAGTGTTAAGAAACCAACGCAGACTGTCGCGTGAACAGCCACAGCAGACGTTTTTCTTGCTCTTCTATTGCAGTGGTAGAATCTAAGCGCTGTCTTCTATCCCAAGGAAATGTTATCTTCCTGTTTAAATCTCTTGAGCATTTTTGCAACAGACGAGAGAGCCAAAGTGCTCTTTTAAGCGATGACGCAAACTGCTACCAATCTCACCAGTGTAAGACGCTGAGCAAGTGCATTTGACATCACGTACAAGCCAGGGGTACTACAGGTCAGCCGGAAGCTTGAGCTTGTCATTCTGAAGAATGGATCCTACTATGTTAGGGGTCCCGGTGAATCACACATTGAAGTTTAGAGCCCTCTTTGGTGGTTCATCTTTTCAGCTAACCTGCTATAGTATGGTAGACCAATCAGACCTCTGACACACTGGTTTTAGGATTCCTTCGTTGATTGAGCCTGCGGTGTACGGTAGAGTTTGTAAGGCTGTCAGCATACCCATTAGTTCGAAATTTCATACGTACATGATGCAATTCTTGCACTGGGAATTCTGAGTCACAGATCTCCAACGTGCGATCCACCGTATCTTGTAATACCCTAACTAACGCAGAATGTGGATGATGAGAAGAAAAGTCCAGTTACCGGTATGAACGTGTGGCTCTCCGGTAAACTGGTGCTTTTAATGTAGTCTGCAAACGCATAACCAAGATGTATAGGAAAGAAAAAGATTTGCATTTCAACCACGGCTGTTCAACGGTTAGAAGAGGCGCCGTCAGTTTTAGCTGACAATAGAAGGAGGTGCCGTACACAAATTTCAAACGAGGTGATCTACCACTCAGTTTAAACTGTTCTGTATAAGCGTCCTCTTTACCTCTGGAACAAGAACAATTTATCACGGTACTGCGTCTGACGCTGACGACGGGATACCGTCAATGCCAAAAGCTCACTCAAAATAAAAAAAGCACTTACTCGGGCTATTTCCGTGTATGTTACAGAGACAAGATGAAATCTCAGTTTGAGAAAAATTCGTGGCGCTAAGTTTTTAACGTGTCACCTCCATTCATCCTGGAAAAGTTTGGTCGACCGTTGAATTAGGCGCTGTTTCACTGTCTTTTTGTCAAGAACCTCCGGAAGGAACACTTCTGACATACTGTTTTTTCCTTTTAAACAAGAAAAGACAGCAGCAGAAGCCAAGAGAACATTGCGAGAAACAAGGTAACAGAGCGGTGTCAGCAAGCGTGTGTTGAAAATGGTACAGACGCTTCAAGTGATCAACCGCCGTCAGGGTGCCCCGGGAAAACTGAAGATCGACAGTTGTGCAAACCCTGCTCGACCAAAACTCTGCTGCGATGACATAACGCCGCGGAAGCATCTGATGCGCAATGTAGAAGAACCGAAGATCTCCCGTTCCAAGCAATGGATAAGGTACGAAAATATGGGAAACGGGTGCCACATCGTTTGTCCGAATCTGCCAGGAAAAATCGCGTCGACACGTGCAGAAAGCAAGTTGTTGAATAAGCAAAAGAAGAAGAGTTTCTTGTCGCAAATTGTAACCGGCGATGAAAAATGGATCTTGTACGACAATCCGAAAAGGAGAAAGCGCTGGGCAGACCCTGGACAAGGGACCACATTCAAACTAAAGGCCAACGTTCGTGGCCAAAAAGTGACTCTGTGTGTATGGCGGGACCAAGGAGGAATACTCTTCCACCAGTACCAGGAGAGAGAGAGTCGCTGCACAAGTCTCCTGTTTGCAGAATTAGCCTGAGCTTTCCGGTAGAATAAACAAAAATACACATAAAAAAGTGGATCGTGTTTTTTAGTGAAACGCAGAGCACGACCTCATGTTGCTTCAGCAGCAAAAAACATTATCCACTAGCTGCGCTGGAAAGAATTGCCACACGTCACATATTCATCGTACGTTGCTTCGTCAGACTATCGGTCCATGCAACACGCCTAGTACAGAAAACACATTGCTAATATTGAAGAAGTCTGATTTCTTTGGATCAAAGCCTCGGACCTTCTGCTCGAGTGGTACCCATATGCTGTCAGATCTTTGGGAGAAGTTTGTTAATTGTAATGGAGACTATTTTGAATAAGTAACGTTATTGCTGCTTGAGCTTATGAGCATTTGAATTTGACACAGAGCACCATGAACATTTTCTCACATTTAACATGTTACTCCTAATGAATTAGAAACAATCTTGTTAAAACTCGACTTTACAGTAATTTAAAATAGTTAATTCACTAAGGACTTACAGTCACAATGGATAGTTACCGGATTTTATTTTGGATGCAAACATAATGCAATAAAGAAGTGTGGCATAATAAAACAACAACGTGTTTATTTGCGTAACGCTGCATCACGACTGAACGCCAGAGTCTAAGCGCCCTAATATAAGCCCAACACTACATTGAAGAAACTCTGTGATAAGAGGAAAAGCAGACTTCACACTCAGAGAGATTATTAAGACTTTAATACAGGTCAATAAACGTATCAGCAGGGACAAAAGACGGGAATTCAATAACACATGGACTCGTAGAAAATAATTAACAGTCGTACTGAACTATTAATAACCTCATAAAGTGAAAAAAGCCAGGCGATGCATAATGCTACCTAATTGTTTCACTACTACGAAGGGAAAAACAAAATTATTAATACTAACAATTACACCAATGAAGAGTTATACATTTACAAAGAGCGCTATATTTCAGTGAAGCTAAGTCAGGAATAGGCAACTATTACTTTCCTTCGCATTTCAAATTTTACAAGTGCCGCTAACTGTTATACGATTGCTCACCACTCAAAATTGTTCCACTAGCGTAAACATACATCAAAAAGCGATACTTTACACCAACGAGGATAGATTTCATTACGATGCGCCGGCATTGCAAGGTTCCTTCGATGCTAGTTTATCCCCGTTAATGATCAAAAACTGTGAATAAAGAATAAATGGATAACCAACTGATGGATAGATCAGTAATGACAAAAAGATTGATGACAGGAACGCAGTGAGATAGTGAAATCTGAAATTACCAATGCCACCGTGGGCATCATGAATTGCCTGACCCCTTCACCTCCACAGGTTGATGACGATACGTGACAACAAAGCGCATCTGCGATAATGCTCGCTTCTAGATTATCAATACCAATTGCTGATTATTCTCTGTAGGTAATGACGCATTGCCACGCTATTAGCTACGGAGATACTTCCTTGTTAATGATTAACAAATTGTTCCATAAAGCTATGGTTCGTCTGCTCATCCAAACGTACGTTGACTAACAGTCAGCTTTCCAGAGTAGACAAACTAGCCAGTTGAACAAAAAAGTAACATACGGTTTGAAGTATGAATAATGGATGTTTGGCAATGGTCTTCGGTAACACGCTCCTTTACCCACGACTGGCGGCCGTTGATAAAATAAAATTCTATTTTATCTCAAATAAATTTAATATTTAATAAATAAATATATACAATAATAAATAAACAAATAATAGCAAACAAATATTTAATAAATTTTATTTTATTGCTTTTCCTAAGATAAAGTTTTATTTTATCAACGGTCGCCAATCCTTAAGCAGAAAACTTTAAAACATAATTAGAATATCAATACGTTGTTTATCCTCTGCCACATTCCCACAGTCATTTTCTTTAAATTCGCGTCCATCTCTGAAGTTTAAAACACTGCAACGAGCTGCGTCAGCATGTGCCATTCATACGTTAGACTTGATAACAGAGGTAGATGTTTCCCGAAAGCCTTAAATTCTTCGTGCGCTCAAATAATCGGTTTCCTTCCCGTACGGAAAAAAATATGAAAGATACAGATCAACTAGCAAGTGGATTAATATGTGATACTAATAGAACCCAGATCGACGACGTATCTTTTCCTGCTGAAACGGCAAAAACGGCGTACCTCAAGAGTTGCAAGTTCTTTGTGCAACTTTTCAATTGGCACCTCAGACACTTTGGCGCTTGAAATCTTTTTCTCGCAAGTCAAAAGAAACAGTTCTATTTCCTCCCGAAGGTCATCCCAACGGCGGGTATGCTCTAATATTTCGTTCAACTCCGTCAGACGAAGTTCGACCTCGAGAACTCGCTTCTCCCATTCCTTGTACAGCATCTCAGCTAAACAACCGCAGTACAGAATATCATTTTGTCAGATGCCGCTGAAAGAGGTTCTCTGTCTACCTTTATGCTGTAAATCCGTATTCTGGTCGCATTCAAGTATTCGGATGACCTTGGGTAGATTAGCTTTCAGTTGGGAACTGAAGGCCTTCAAGTAAGGAACTGTGAGACACGATGTTAAGGCGTTTCAAGAATCACAATACCTGCTCTTTTTTCATCGCTTCGCGAGTTTCTTCGATCACGCCAAGCTTACAGAAAGTATGGTATTCGTCAGTAGTATCAGCCAGCCAATGATCCCAGCGGATCAATTCTTGTAGGTCTTTCCCTACTGAAGGAAAGCCAGCCTTCTCAGGTAGATCTTCAGGCTTGGAAAGCAAGGACGAATAATCATCCGTAACGTCTCTTATAGAACTGTCAGCTGCCACTGAATCTGCAATACAACAGGAATTATGCAAAGACAAGCTATTCGCGCTTATAATATCCGAATTTGGAAGACGAAAACACTACTTTAGAAACGCACAATGTCAGGTAATTCCTATTAATGTTAATCATGATTGAGCTGCTTGGATCAACGCTCAACTTAATAACAGAAAGCTCAAGGTACATACTGCTGGCTGGCATGCAAGGTTATTAATTCAGCTATAAAATTCGTGTTTAAAATTTTCATGTTTGAAAATGCGCTCCACCTCGCTCAGCGGAAAAAGGTACAGCGTAGTGAGCAACTTCGGAAACGTCTCCAGCTGGGAGAGCAATCAGTTGTTCCATATCTAGTTGTTTAACTCCATATTCGTCGCTTTCCAAATGATCTCCACTAACTAAAGCAAACCGCTGAGTAATAAATAAGAACAAAAATGTTCGTTTACAATTCGTACTAGCCTGATCTTCCGCACTTCCCGCAGAAGAAGAAGATGAATGAAAAAGTTCAATCATATTCAGTATGGCATTCCAATTGTTCAACAAAACTTGTACTCCACGCTCGGTAGCCTCTCCGAGAAAGGCGTCATTTTCGCTCACCTCCTGACAAAATGCCGAATAAAGACTAGCAAATGCATCTATCTCTTTTTTCTTCTCTTTAATTTCTGCTTCCAAAGTCTAGAAAAACCAAGAAAGGTTAAACTTGAACGCTCCAATCCCACATTTCAAAAGCTGGTTACCTCAAGATCCACTCGTGACGGTGTGTAAATAGTTGCGGACTTGCATTCAAGAAGGAGGTTTTTCACATTTTGAGTCCATGATGATAATTCTCGTAAATCATTCCAAAATCGACCGCAAGCTTCAATTTTTTGATCATATAGTGTCAGTCTTTTCATCAGCTCTGCTCGAACCTGTGGAAAAGATAATAGCAGTTATAACATTTAAAACATAAAATGTGATATTAATGAAGGATAAAAACCTATCTTTCTTTACACTTTTCAGTTGGATTTCTGTCCACAGAGGTATAAAGATTGACGAAGCCTGTGAGAACATCAGTGCCGTTTAATTCTCTCCCACCGGTCAAAAAGTAATTAGTCTAAACCTAACAAGCTATCGTAGTTGCCGGTCTTTTTACAAAAAGTATTTCATCTTTAACAGAAAAGTAAACTATTGCATCAGAGTTACCTGACACCGCTCAGACAGAAATACCAATGTAACGAACGGCAGCTGACAAGCGAAATCGGAGTGCTCATGGTTTTAGTCAAGAAAAAATGCTTAATTACAAAGAACCTCAAAATAACTAATGTAGTAAACAAGACAAAAAAGAAGTTTTATGCCGCTAAATGCTGGCGAAATATCACTGATAATAGAACTATACAACCCAAAATATAAACTGGGAAACGCAAACCGCCAGGTACATAACTACAGTCGGCCCTCGTTATCCGCGAATTCGATACGGCGCGATTTGTCCGGGGCAAACAATGACATCACTTTTTGACGGAGGCTGGCGCATCGCTTCCGAACATGACACATGTTCTAGTGTTCTTGTATGCCTATGTCGCTGCGAACTCATGTTCTGACCTCCGAAAGAAGTTTCTTCCTGCCTGTATGGCTCTTTAGACTGCATATGATACTGAATCATTTTTACTAATCTGCTATTTGACTGTCCCTTTGATTTCGTAGCTTATCTTCCTGCCTTGACACATCGCGTATAAGGAAAAAGAGAAGAAACGGATGAATCAAGACTTCCTCTTAGCATAAGTGCACCTTCCATACGTGCTTATACGTCAAACGGGCTATATTTATTTCACATACGTCCCTCAGGTGACTCAAGCGGAGCAATCTTCAAGTGTTTAGACCAGTGATGCGCAAGCCCCTGCCTGATATCTCCCTTTTCCAGCTTCGAGACTACTGCCGCCGCCCTCGAGCGTGAAAACACAACGTGGGCGTAGAAGATAGTATAGAGTAAAGAGATAGTTTACAGCGCATGAACAAAGGCAGCCTCTTCTTAGGTTTCTGCTGCGTACGCGAACGGTCGCGAGTTCAGGATTTCTTAGGTTGTGGAAAGCGACAGGTCAACAAAAACAACTTCCACAGACAACATTGGAGTGGCACGATGATAGCAAGAACTTTCTTCAACGACGAGAAAACGAACTCAAACTGTGGGGCAATGGCGGAAGGTAAATGCATTTATACAACTGAAATGAATAGGGAGCAATTAACGCAGCAATGTAGGCAGAACAATAGCGCCTCCAGGTGGTCTTTCATGTAAAATCTTTGCTACTTGGAATTCTCGGAAATAGCGAGGCAGAAGGACTGAATGGTCTCGTTGGACACTACTGTACCAGTGCACGTATCCAGACGGTCGTGAAAACATAAGCGGGAAACCCGTGGAAAATTTCCTCCGGGAACCCCATTTCCCATAAATTCCCCAGCGTTCTGGCGATACAGCTCTTTTTAGCTTTACCGCTCCTCAGGGGGGCGATATCTCCCCATTAGCTTTTCACCGCCCCCTTTGCCCATCACTGGTTTAGAGGAACAGAAGCTTACTTCTTCGCTTTCCTGTTTTAAGTGGTCAGGTCTGTGATGGCTAGCTCCATACTGAACGCGTGCTTACCTTCCGTTGCCATGCATTAGGTATAATAAGTGACGCATTGAACACATAGCACCTCGTAACGGGTTCGTAAGTCTTCATGATAGATTTTATTTACAGAAAGACCCGTTTTTTAAAAAACTGATGGTATACCCCGGAGCTTTTGGGCCTATTCTTGACCCGTCCTTAGCGGTAAAGATGATGGAAATTTGTATGGCTTTTAGAATGCACATACAACTCGAAGAATACCGGATGAAACACGTAGGTTAAATAGAAGTTACTACACGTTTCGGACAAGGGATGCGATTTAACGCGGAAGGCTCGGGATGAATTAACCGTGGATAACCAGGGCCAACTGTATTAGCAGCTTTAAGAAAGCTCACGAGTAATTACCGCATATGCGGCGTATAAATCGATCTTGCAAAGCAGCAAAATGGGTCTAAAAACTGGGTCGACCTATACGCCGGATGAAACATTCGATCCTCCGGAAAATTCAGTAGTTTGATTCTCTTAAGCGATTACCGTGCAAATGCAACTGTCCCGCATGTCTGTTTATGTAGCTATTAGGTTATGTTCAGTTTACAAAGGACGAGCGTTTATTACGGGAATTATTATTTGCCAAAGTTGTAACAAGCACAAAAACAGAGTCCCTTGTTCCTACGGTAGAACAGTGATTCTCAAGGGCTGCAAGCGCCCCCTGAGGGCTCTGGAAAATTTCAGGCGGGCTGGAAGCCAAGTGGGCAATGAGGGGGCGCTAGGAGATCTAACGCGCTACTGAGAAAGAAGCAAGTGAAAGTTCTCTTTAGACGCTGGTTAAATGGCGGTTGTAATGCAGATGGATAACAGAGAAAAAGTTCTCCCGGCCGATGGAATAATTCCCTCTGGGCATGATTCGGTGTCCCGCAGGCTAATTGTGTAGCCTGTCTGAACTCTGCCTCGCAGACGAGTGGGAAGCTGCCTGCAGTTGCGACAAACGCCTGTGGCATTAGTTGCAGCTGATTTTGTCACAACAGCGTACCAGCTTCTTCTATGGTGATTCGCGACGAATGATTTCACCTCTTGCATATTGCTCATCTGTCTTTCAGGAAAAATTAATTCTAGATTATTCCTACTGGTCAGCTTTATTTCTAAATTTAAGAAATAAAGGTTTGAGCCATCGCTGGTTCCTTTCCATTTCTGCAGTTTTTGCTGAGCGCAGGTAGCGCCGGTAAGGTGATAAAAGCAGATAGGAATGGACGTAAACCATCCGCTGGAGCTGGCTCAATTCGCTCGTGTCAGGGGAAGGAGCGGGAAGGGTTATACCGGGCGAATACCAGCGACAGGAATTAGGGGGCGCTGGCACGGAAAACGTTGAGAAACTATGCTATAGAAGAATTTTTCAAAGAAAAAATGCCCCCCTTACGAACACAACGACTGTTGCGAGTGACAGAACATCATCGATGGCGGGAAACCACCGTGAATTTGCTGCGCAATTGAAGCAGTATGAGAAATAAAGAGAGACAATCCTGAGGTGCCCTTTCTTGAGAACCTGATCTTGTTTACCAATACCTCCGTATTATTACAGTTAGCAATGTCATAGCATGGATTTATTTACGGTACGACCCGTTTAGGCGGTGCAAATTTTCTGACCGGATCTTTCGGGTCACGCCTCGACCAGTCTTCAGCGATAAATCAGGTGAACATGGAATGAGAGCTCTGGCCAGAAAATTTACATCGCCTAATCGGGTCGTACCGTAAATAAATCCATACTATGAAACTTTATCGGCCCGTTACGAAGTGCTGTCTTCAAAGTTAGCAATGTCAAAGGTTAACCATTATTCACAGCAGTGTTTTCATGATGTAATTCTGAATCCAAGAACTCTGAATCACAAATTGAAATCGCAAGCACAGTTAGACTATTTGTTACTCTTATTTTGACGGAATGAGCATGATGTGGTGAGAAATGCGAACGTGTATCCTACTGGACTGGTTTTTGTAAACTGTCTTTCTCAGTCTTTAGCAGAACCTTTCAAAACAAAGTACATCTAATAAACTACGCCCACTATCAATTCCTTTTCCTACAGTGAAGATAACCAATGCATTAGCTAGTTAACTAGTGGAAAGCCTGTTTCATTAAACAAGGAAAAATAAATAAACGATTTCGCATTGAGCAAGAAATCGCTGACTGTAGGCACGACAGCCACGGTTTTAGACATTCGTTGTTTACGGTAAGATGATCAATTATAACCATCAATTCAGAGATATGTATAACTCTGACGACATCACTCGCTGGAGTAAAAAAGCATTCTACATGATCATCTTTCATCTACATGATCAGGTTCACTGCTGCAATACAATCACAGAGCAAAAAGAACTTGCTATTACAGATGTAACCCAATTTTCAAAGCATCGATTTACGCACGAAATAGAATAGCGCTTAAAACGCAATGCCCACCTTCTCCAGACGACTCTTCAATTCAGTTGCTTGATTTTTTAGGGACATTTTCACTGCTTCTTGAATATTTCCATTGGCGTCCAGTTGCTGCAGCGTGAGTACAAGAGTTTCCAATTGATGAACTTTCTCTGGAACTTCTTCCACTCTCGCCTTGAACGTCACATTGAAAAGGCACACGACACATTTCCATATGCCATACTTACCAGTGCCCTATCTTTTAGTTCGTGCAACTGCTGGGAATCGGTCGGGTCAAAAGGAGTTGAAAGAAAAGAGTCGGTTTCGTCAAGCCAGAACAGCAGCTCCTCCAATTCTTCCTTTGCCTCCAAGTCGCTTCGCTGTAATCTTGAAGAAAAGCACATTGACGAAATGGGAAACAAGATTTGGCAACGTGAAAAAGTCGCGATATAGCGCAATGATAAATTAACAGTAAACATCGCCAATTTAAACGCGAACCTCTGCAGACACGGAATGGCTGCTAATGTTATCACTTGCAAGGCAGAGCTGTGAAAACAAGAAAATAGCTTTAACGTTCACAGAAAAGGAAATATGCGTTTCAAAGTTCTTTTACTTCCCGTTCACGCAAAACGTGGTTACCTGTTTTTGTCGGCCATTAACTTGAACTCCAACGAATGCAATCTTTTTGAAACGTCATGCAGTTTGTCAGACAGCATGACAATGTCAGAATGCGATATGAATCCAGCATGCTTCGTTTCCATGCTCTGCAGCTCTGCCATCATGTCGTCAACTTCCTTGCTACTTCCTTTTATATCCTACAAGCATAACCGCTTGACAATCTACAGTAACTTAGCATTGCTTTCATTATTTAAGTTTTATTAAACGAACGTAATTAAATAGAAAACCTGGTTCCTTACTTCCAAAGTAGAACCGGCAGTTTTCGTGGCAATCGAGTGCTTCAGGAAAAATGCCTGCGACAATTTGCTCTCCGCTTGTTCAAGCCAAGCCATAAGGGCAAATAATCTTTGATGTAAAGATTGCCACTGTTCCAAGGCAACTTCAAATTTTCTAAAAAATCTCAACTGAAACTTTTTTCAACCTACTGAAATTACAGTTGTTAACTTGAAACGCTTCGCATAGGCGCCCTCCAGACTGTCCAATCGGGTGCTTAGTGCATGGATCACTGCCTCAACATTGTTACGCTCTAGGTCATTTTGCACCTGACTGATCACTGCCTCTTGTTGCTCCCAAAGGCGTTCAATTCGCTTCTTCAGGCTGTCTATTCCCTTAGAAACGGACTATTAAAGAACAAAAATAGTTAACGAAAAAAAACAGAAAAACAAACGTAAACACCTGATATACAATCTCATGATCCACCAGACTGGTATTATCCCCAGACTCAGGAGTGGCGGATAGTTTTCTTTCTAGTGCCAAACACTCGTCGTCTAATTCAGTTGTGCTTGCAATGAAGGAATTCAGCCTTTCTCTTGCCTCCGCGGTGGCGTCTAGAGACTTCACGTGGGCAGAAACTTTGCTTCTGGCCTGTTCAAGTAGTTTGGATAACGGGTCGGTCGAAGCATCAGGAAAAGTAACGCCAAGTTTGGCAAAGTCCTGCTGCGTGTTCGCAAATAACGTCTTCAAGTCCTCCTCTATATTTTTCACTTCAGAATCACAGGCAAGTGCTTTTTCCTTATCCATATTCTTAAAAGAAACCAATGAAGCCGAAGGTGAACAGCGAGCGCGTTTGACGGATAGTGATGAACATAGAAATGAAGTTACTGATACTCTTGAATTGGTGCAGTTATATTATACACAATTACCATTTTAACAACAGTGCACACATACGTCATTGCGCTGAAGTTCGAAATCAATCACAGGCATCTTAGGAAAAAACTGGACAAAATGTTAACACAATAAAATGTCAAATCTGCTTCGCAGTGTTCATACAGAGAAAAGCATTAAAGCGAATGCAAGGATTACTGCTGATCTTGGAGTATTGAAGGATGAGAATGGCTATGAAATTAAGCAATACACTCGACTTCAAATAGTGTGAATACTTCCCCATAAACACAAAGAATGTACAGACATGCACCCGAACGAGATTTCAGCGCTGATTCAAGGGCTAGCAGGGTGAAGTCCACTTTCTGAACAAACTTTTCAGTATAGAAGGGGCAATAACGAAAACATAAAAGCTACGCAAAATATAGTAAACTATGGCATCAGAAAAAACATGAAAACTGTTGCCTGCCTGCTGGTAATAAAATTGAAAAAATGAACATGATTGAACAGTGTTTTGTCTTAGTGCAGTTACTAAGCCAAAATATTGCAAAGTACGTCTATTGACAGTAGTCAACTGTATTGCTTTCTATTGATTCGTTCGGTGGGCATGAACGCATATTTTCAAAAACAAGGCAGACGCGCGAAAATTCCAACCTGTTAATATAACAGCAGGTAAGGTAAAGTGGACATTAACACGTTAAACAATTTCGAAAGGATGTTGTAAAGGAATCTTGCGAAACATGGTCGTAAAATGAAATTTCTGAACTGCATAACTAAATTGCAACCTTAATGTGATTAGATTCGACGAAGATGCACGTTGCGTTCATAAAGCAGTACATGAGAATAGCGCCGATCGCTGAATTTATTCAGCTCGGGTTACCCCTACTGCAACGCGACTTTTTCTCCATTAAAGGAATATACGTTTCATTTCAAAACTGCTAAGGTTTCATATCTCACACCTTTTCTCATTATCGTAAGACTTGAAAGCTTGAAGTTCGTTAATGATGGGTCATGAATGATAATGAACGCTGGGTCGTTCTAAAATAAAGCATGTCAGCTTAACGCGAAAATAGCCGTATTACAAAACTAAAATTTGTCTTGTTCTTAACGGGTTAGGGTCAAAATCCCGAAAGTCGAAATCCCGAAAGGTCAAAATCCCGTAGGGGTCAAAATCCCGAAGGGTCGAAATCCCGCATGCGTCAAAATCCCGATAGGTCGAAATCCCGAATAGGCCGAAAATGCAAAGCATGGCCTTGTTTAGGTTGTGCATTGGCACCTTCTATTTTTGGATTAGTCGAAATGACTCCTTCAGCATTTGCGGCTCACCTATGAACACAGCTGGTTTTTTTCAGCAGTGCAATCTTTTTACTAACCATAAGAAGGCAAAGAGATCAACACGGTTAACAAAACTAGAGGAAAACTAGACGTCAATGCACAACTGAAGCAAGGCCACATTTTACAGTGCACTTTCGACCTATTCGGGATTTTGACCCATGCGGGATTTCGACCCTGCGGGATTTTGACCCGTGCGGGATTTCGACCCTCCGGGATTTTGACCCGTGCCGGATTTCGACCTTTCGGGATTTTGACCTATCGGGATTTCGACTTTCGGGATTTTGACTGCCACCGGTTCTTAACAAATCTATTTTTGATAACTCACGCTATTCTACAAAGTCATTCCGACAGTGTTACCTTTCATACTTTTGTACGGAAGCAAAAGCGTGTACAAGTATCTTTTATTTGAGGCTGAGCTATCTGGACGAGCCGCATCCCATTACCAGCGCTGCACATAACGACAGAGGTTGTGGTGATAATCCAGCAAAGCGAAATATTTGAAGTTGGTAGGGCTGCTAGTTTAAATTACTCTAGCTCACATGAAGTGCGCCAGTCAATAGAGGATTGCTACGGGTAGACTGATTGGTGTTAACAACGACCAACGGCGTGGTCCCCTGGAATCACCTGAATTCCGCGAGTCTACGGGACAAGCTTTCCAAGTTTCCGCGGTCGCACAACATGCAGCACATTGTCCAGACCAGTTCCATGCCAGGGTTCCCGGTAGGGAGAGCAATTCTATGATTAGGAAAATAAAAGAGGCCTTCAACATAAAACACAACTCCACCATCAATTATCAGAATGTTACTGTGGTGAGTGATGCAGGGATAAACTCCACAAAGCGCTGCACCCTAAGGCGTTCATTCGAAAGTAGAAACTTACAAAGGATGACCAAAACAACCCTTCTGCTCAAATCTGATCTGTGTACCTTCAATTATTACACTGACACCCAAAATCCCACCGCTTAACAGTTCCGACGAATTTTTACACTTGTTTCAATTTTCATAATTGATCTCCAGTTCACGGCTTTGGCCCGTTTTGTTTGTCTGTAAGTAAATTTCAAAATTCCCAACCAGCGAACGGATGAGCTGATTGTTAGAAAGTAATACAGAACAACGTCTAGCCGTATGTTTCGGAACTGCTCTTGTTCCGTCGCTAGCGGTGTACGGGAGACACCCCGTCTTCTGAAACACTGTTCCGATTTATTTTAATTTATTTGTTTATTATTATTTCTTCCATTTCTCAACCCATATTGGTAACTAATCCCTTAGGTAGCGTAGTACTGAATACACAATCCTTAATTTGATTTTCCCTTCCTTCTTAGCACACTTCGAAGATCATTCTCTAAAGTAGTTTACTTAAGGTTTCAGTCACCTCTAGTTTCAAAATATTTCGGTTTGCTGGTTCATGACCATACAACCACTGTCGTTACGAGTAACTGGACACAACTCGTCCTGAAAGCCCTGCCCCACAAACACATACGATTTATTCTTCCTTACAAAGTTAAGAGACTTTACACACTCGCATGAAAAAGCTAGATTTTCAGTGTGATCCAACAATGCTAAATTAAAAGCAATTGAAATAAATCTAGAATAGCTCAATCCACTGCAACTATTCCTCTTAAGCGCCCAAGGGGAATAGCGAGTGCAAAAATTCACCCTCCCTAAAATTTTCTCATCTGAGAGTTTCCAAACTCTGACATGGGCTTTTGAAAACCATCTCAGACTCCCATGTGCGGTAAAAGAACAACTCACGGTCCTTGGCTTGATGCTGAAAAGACTTATGCGAACAATCTTAATCCAGTTACAGACTACAGCCGTCATCAAGCGCTTTCCCATCATCAAAATTCGAATCCATCCAAAAGCTACTACCGAGCTGCTACCGTTCTGTTTCATTTGAAAAGCGAAAGCAACTACTAAATTCTGCATAAACGAATCAGTTAAGAAAACATGCAATACCTTTACTGTAGCTAAGACCACCAAGTCTTCCCCTATCGGTTTGCATTGTTAGAATACGACTATTAATGATTCAAAATGATTTTTGAAAAAGGGATCTGACTGTCAGTAGCAAAGTAAAATGTCTATAACCTCCAGAAAGACCAGATTAGCTAAGCAGCTTTTGGCATGAGCACTGAGCACCTCGTGTTTGCGTTTGTGGTTCTCGTTTATGTCAATCAAAGTCTTCACTTTCTTGCTCAGCTATAATCACAGCAATCATATAGGAGCACGCATGGCTACTCTGTCAACGCAATACCATTTTAAGCTTACTATCCATAGTTTCAAGCTTTGACAAAATGGGCACAACGGTAGGACGCAGCTCGGCACATTTCTCCTTCTCACTGCGATCAAGCAGCTGATGAACGTGACAAGAACAAGCCTCGACAGTGTTGGACACATCCTAAAAATAAGAAGAATGCAATATAAACGGAATAAAGCTAAAAATGCTAATTGCTCAATGTATAAGACCTGAAACTTGGACTGTAACTGCGCGAAATCCTTCTCGGATTCAATCAAAAGGTCTTCCACAGAAACAATGCTGTCAGCCAGAGCGTTCGCTTGAGCTGTCAATCCGTCCGCAGTAAAGCTTTCTTCATCGAGGTTAACTTGCGTGCCGGATTCGTCGACAGACACTTGCTGTTCCGTGGCCGCTGTGCTTCTACACTCTTCTGTGTCAGCACTAAAGCTCGCGCCTTCTTTCCCAAAGCTAGCAGTGACGGAAACGGTCTTCTGATTATCGCATTCGTTAGTATGTGGCGCTTGGGTCAACTGGTCCTGAAAGAGACCTTCGTTCGAAATAACGAATGCAGCTATGCACTGGTGCTAGCTCTCAGTCACGCTCAACAAAGGTAAACATAGAACCAACTACAGCATGAGAGTATACGCACAGATGTTATTGGTAAACAGTTGTTCATCCTTGGCACAAAAAACAAATGAAGTAGATGACAGCGCAAACTGAAATTGATCGCCTGATTATGTAAGTGCGCTTCCAATCATCTCACACATCCCAGCTGCTTGAATACACCCTTTTGCATAAATTATTAGCACTTTCTTCAAGCGTTTTATAGCATATAATAAAATACTGCGAACTTATTACAACGTACGAGCTAAGAAAAGAAATTAACAATTTGAAAATAATAAATTAAAACACATGGTACTTCTTACTGCCTCAAACAGTAGTGTAGCGAGGGTTACGTTCCAAATCCCGAATGATAAAAATCAAGAAAGCTGAAGATCCTGAAAACGTGTTTTAAATCCGAAATAGGGAAGAATCTGACTTGGGGACTGTTTTTACAATTTCAGTAAGGGATTTATGGTCTTCATGCCGCTTGGACGCCTCTGCTGAGTCGCGGCATTCCGCCACTCAACAGCTCTAGCTAAGACAACTTCAGCAAGCTAGATGCAAAAAGCGCTTTACTTTCAATTTTACCAACCGAACCTGCAATTATATGAGATAAACCTTTACATAAAAAAGCGAAAACCGCCACGAATATCGATGTGACGTCAGAAATTGCCCGTAAAACGTGCCACCGGCTACTCTTAGCCTAAATGAAATCCTTTTCACATCCTAAGATCGTAGACTTAAACTAGGAAATCATGCCGGCAGCAGGGAAGAAATGCTGGGAGAAAGTAAAAGCAAAAAAAGAAAGACAGGGAAGAAAGGAAGTGACGGCCCTCCGGCTGCAAGATTCGAAATCTCATAACTCCGACAATCACGATTCTGATCCTTCGGGATTTTAAAATTTCAGGATCATTTTCAGGATTTCGAACGCGGCCAGTGTAATGACATAGAGCGAAAGTTGCGAAGTGTATCTTAAATAACGTTGTCTCCTACCTTAGTACTTTCCAGTAGACTTTCCCAACGACGACAAAGTTGACTGGACTCAGCTTCTATAGCATGAAGAGGATCGCCTTGCTTTGCAATTAATTCGACGGCCGTTTCCTTGAGAGAGTCCACTTTCGGTCGCAAACTTTTCAAATAATCTAGCTGCGTCTACAAGATGATGAATTGTTCACCGCAACCAAACGCTTAATACCTGCAAGCACACGTGATCGTTCCCACATTGGGAAATGTCAGACTCGGTGAGGTTCAGTTCGCATGCGACATCAGCATGAATGTCAAAAAATTTCTTCTGTAGCTCGACTACTTCCTTTGTTAACTTCTAGAAAATGGAATCACGTGACAGGAATACAAGTCAACCTCACTGAGTAGCAATTATTAGGCTGACAACTGAAAACCCATCTGGATCACGCCAATACTGCTTCATGTGACCAGAGCCAAGACAAACGCACAGAAAAACGCCATCCACGGCAAGTTTCGAATTGCCATCACATTCGAGATTGATATGTGCACAACGAATAGAAAAAGTTGCGTGCAGATTTCACAACTTTACCTCATTGATCAACGCCCATTCATCAAGTTTGCCGTTGATAATGGAAATTTTGTTCCTCAGCAAGTCAAGAATGCTTTGCAACTCGGCCGCCGCCTCAGGGCTGGTAAGCTCGGAAAACTTCTGCAAACCGACCTGGGTATCTCGCAAGTATTTGCTGCAATCAGCAACTTGCTTTCGGTGAGCCTGCGATGAAAGCTTATAAATGTAAACCACCCTATCACCTGTCTTTAGCCTACCAGTGCCAATCGACGTCGATCCTCTGGTGCAGGAGTGTCGTCACCCTCCGATTTACGCAGCTCAGACTCAACTTCGTTTAGTAATTCGCTGCAAGTCTGCAGATTCGTCGAAGAGACCGTGAGCATATCTTTTATTGATTGATATTTGTCTCTACTTTCCATAACCTAAATAAAACTTTAGATATGCACACACAAAACGACAAACAATAAACACATGATGCACTGAGGATGGAGAACAAGGTGGGGTAAAAACGAGAAAGCTTCGGAGTTCGTTAGCATCAGAGTGCGTATCAGTTCCAACGAACGCAGCAAATCAATAAGAAATTCGACGAAAACCGAAATATGTCACAGCAGGGATGCTAATGTTGAGTACCGAAACCAGGCAGAGATTACTAGCCATAACAATCCAGAAAATGAATTGGGACAAACTGCAATGACTCTATCAAATATTAGCCAAGCGGCCTTCACAAAAAAGGAAATGAAAAAAGAATAAAGTTTTCTGTTGATACCAAGACAAAAAAGGCTTTATTTTCAAAAAAGTTACTTTCTCAAAGACGGACATCCATGTTTGAAGAAGTCGAATGCATGAAATAAACAAACGCTACAGAAGCTAGGCAAAATGCGTGTCTGGACTCAAATGATTAAGCAGAGCACGAGGAGATCTAACAATGTTCATTTACTCGTATTAGTAAAAATTTAATCTCAACAATTGCTAACGACGAAAACAATAGTAAATTCGACACTCGCAGTTGGAGGATAATAAGATAAACTACCTCGATTTGCTGAATTCCAGTGACAAACGAACCACTAATATACCAAGCTTTCAAATCATGTAAGAGTAAAACAACATAGTATCATCCATTAGCTATATATTCATCTCTTGGAAATCCCTACTGCTTTGCCAGTTCGATGGGCAGACGTAATAATCAGAGCGAGGAAGCGCACCTACATTTTCTATGCTGTGCTTTCCGAACTGAGAATAATAAATTTTAACGTTTTCTTCTAATAAACATGAATGCACCGACCGACTGGCTAAACACTGACATTTATTAATAGGTTGACAAAAAACGAAACTCTTCGTAAAATGAGCCTTCATTTAAATCTTTTTATGAGCTTAACGCTTTTCTTAATATCCATAATCCTTTTCCTTTCTTTTCGTAGCACTTAGAATTCACTTTGTCCGTCCATACCTTAATGTCAACTGGCAGAAAGGTTCAGTGCGTCTGTACATAAGCAAAGGCGGTGTTTGGTCTGCAGGAGTTGGAGAAATGATCTCTTCTTAAAGCAAGATTCATTTCCTTTCTGATCCACTCGCAACGTCCACTGATATTTAAGCCGACTTGCTTGATGACAGGTAAAAAATGGTACTTTTGAACAGTTTTACTCCACAACGTGCACGCAAACAAAGAGAAAAACCAAACATTCGGCTATGCTGCTTCGATTTTGCGGAACAGTTTGACAAATTTACCGCTTTTGCTCCAACACCAAGATTTAGAAATGAACTTCAAAAAATGGACAACCCATCCAAAGCAAAACAAGTTAACTATGGTAGTACGACAAACTGCAGCCGACAGTGCAGTTCACCATCAGGAAGGCAACAAATCAATGCAAAAAGATCAAGTTGCTGCCGGCAAAACGTCAAGAAGTCTACAGAAAAAGTGTTCGCAAACAATACTTTGCATCAGCTAGCAACGGGAGACCTCCACGAGTAGATAAAGACAGAAGCTATGGGCAGCTGCAGAGAACATTGGACCCTTAGTTTTATTCAATTCTAATGACCGCTGCGGTTCACAGCCGAACAATACATATATTTCGCAACACATTAATAATAATTTGCCACGCAAGGAGGCGTAATTACTGAGAGGTTCCAAGGACCAGTACACTTTCTAAGATAATATTATCTAGAATAGAGATCTCTTCAACAGAAAAAACTAAAACTTGTTCTAGACAACGATTTAAACGAGCGTCCTACAAATGGGCCAGTTTAAAGCCACAGTGTACCTGAGTCGCTCAAAACTGAATTTTCTCGTCATCTAAATCTATTAATAAATATGGTACGCTGTCGAGCACCCAAGTAACAAATAAAATAACTTAATGCGGCTAACAGATGAAAGCTCAAGTTATAGAATTGAATCTGCGGCAATGGCTAACACAACGCACAAGAAGAAGTTTAAAACGTTAGCACTGCAAGAGGCGCAGTCAGAGTGAAATGAACCTGCATGACAAGAGCAGCAAAGCATCTCATCCACCACAGGCAATATATCAGTTGCGCTTCTCAGCAGCAGCCAACCAAGTAATGGCTACTAGAGGGCGTTCGAAATGAACTCCCAGTTAAAGAATGACACCTGACGTTGTCGACGCCTTCCTGGACGTTACTCTCAGAAAAACTGCAGATTGGAAATTTCCGCCTCTCTGACGCAGACGTATGTAAAGCATTATTTTCAAGCGCCCGTTGAAACAGACTACAAGTGACCAGGGAATAAGTAAGTGGCTGTTCAGTCACCAGAATTTAAAACAACCTCCGCAGGTGGCAGGCGAAGATAACTCAGTGTTGAAATATGCGCTGGCAATTAATGCTGAACGGCGAAGGCAACTCACTTAAGAGACAGCTCAGCGCGTGAGTGCTTACTCACCTTAACATGAAAACTTCTAAGGGCCTCCTCGAGTTCTTCTATTTCTAATGTTCCAACGGTAGATGACGACGGCTGCGCTTTGGCCCTCGTTGCTTTTAGGTCGCCAACTTCACCCTGCAGCTCGCAAATGGCTTCGTCCGTCACCTTCAACCATCAAGATAAAACAGTTCACTGATTGCAAACAAGCGACCAACACAACGTAAGCCTACCTCGACCTTTTCTAGGAGCTGGTCAATTTCCTCCAAGTCGTCTGATGTGACAGTAAGCAGCTCGAAGCTCTGCTCAAGGTCATCGAGAATGCGCCTGACACGCCTCAGGCGATCTTCTAGCTCACTAGGTTGTTTGTAACGTTCCAACTTGCTCTGCAAGTCGCACATGTACTTCTTAAAGCAACAAGAGCAACGTGTCAGCATGAAGAAAATGGTGACCTCTCCGCCAACAGGCTGCCTACTTTCAAATGATTCACTTGTTCTGCCAGGCGTTGGGCAGCTAACTGCTGGTCAGCTTGCTGATAGTGCGCTATTTGTTTTTCTAAGCGGAAGATGCTATTCTTGTGCGAGTCGAAGTCGTCGTACAATTTCTAACAAGAAGATGTATCAGCTAAATGACAGAGTTGTAAGAACGATGCGCTTGCCGGTAAAAGCTGGCCACTGGACAGTAGGCGCTAGAAAATAAACAACAGGAATGGTGCTAGGAAGCATTAGTTTATCTAGCTTATACTTTGTAGTCTTCAGGAACATCCGACGCAAGAATATCGCATTCCGAACGTGTCTTTAGGATAAAGTCAACTTGCGACAACCAGGACAGGCACTCGTGCAGTTGCTGTTCTATGTTTTGAGCTTCACGAGCATCGCTTTCCAAAAACTTTTGCCTCTCACGAGCCTTAGAGGAAGCAGTACTTATTGTTGAAAACATCTGCGAAAGACCCACCGGTTCGAGCACCTCTTCCCGGCGTGCCAAATACTTGTTCAGCTCACTCTTTATAGCACTGGAAAGGAGCTTCTGGCTATTCAGCGCTTGGGCAATTTCCATTATGCGGCTGTGACCTCCGCCTCCTTCCATCTGTCGTTCAAACTCCTAATAACATACATCACAATCAGGAAGACCTAAAATTGGTCCAAAAATGTCAAGGAAACTTGGACTGAAAGGTGCAACGAAGTGCCACTTTAAAATAATGGAATTCGTCAATTCCAACACTGCGTGAAACTGAAAGATGAGCAAGAAAATGGGCACCTAATTTTAAAAACCAAACTTACTTTGTGTTTCAGAATCCATTACACCACGTTCCGAATAGACTTTCACATTAATATTATAGCAGGCTCAAAAACGCGCACAGTTTGGCCTACTTTGAAGCGATGGCCTCCTGTGTAGTCAACAACAAAAACTTACGTCAAGCTGTTCAGAGAATTCTTCCGCGTCAGCGGCAGACTTCATAGGTTCCTTCAGTGTTTCCTCCAGTCGATCAAGCGAAACTCGCTCCACTGCTACCAGCTCTGGCGAAAAACCAAGGGATAAAAGCTGCAAAAATACAAAAAAGCAGTTGCTACCCTGAAACTCTTTCCACAGTTCATAGGCACCAGTAAGGATACTGAGCCTCGACTCCATCTGTTGACAAACCGCTCGCCACTGTTCGCGGGCATTAAGGAATTGCTGCTTCAATTGGCGAGTGGTTTCATCGGCCTGATCGACCGCATCTATTATTACCCCGCCAAGGCACACTGCACTTTCGATAGTTTCAGATTTACTGCGTAGTTCTTCAAGAATTTGCTGGAACAAAAAACAGTTCGGCTAGACTGCTGCATAAAGGCGCGTGCTTGCTTGCTGTTATCATGCAAACTCACCTTATGTCGCTTGATCATTGCGCACAATTCTTTGCCTGAGGTAGGGCTCCCAAAGCTGTGAACTTCCTGTTCAATTCCCCACAGCCATTTTGTCAGCATGTTAATGTCATCGAATGTCTTCATACTTCTTGAATAGGCTTCATTCAAGCTGAAAGGATAGAGTGCAGTTGTGCTGTTAGAAGCTAAACAATCGTGGAAACACGCAGTACACAGAATAAGCATTTCCGCGATTACGCAGCACGCTGCTATCACGACTAATGGAAAGCTCAGCACAAAACGACCGTGACGTGAGTTTTCATTTTACAACTAACCAAAGAGAAAACGCAGGACAAGATAGCAGGCTTTGTAACCATGCTTAGACAAAATTTTAAGACATAAACTCACCAGCAACACCAAACGGTTATTACCAACAACGCTGCAACAAGCGGTAGAGCTAGGATTTAAGTCAGCTAATAAAATCTTCTGGTGACTGTTTGCTGTTTGCGTGCAATTCCAAAAACTAAAGGAGGAGACTGAAGCCGAAAGGACACCTGATGGATGGTGGAAAGTCTGCTGTGCAGTAAAGGAAAGGCAGAGGGAAAAAGCGATCACAGCGAAAGGAATGGGAGAAGGTCAGTCACGAGAGAGGACCAGTGGAGCGGGAGTCCTTTCAGAGAAAAGCAGCAGGTAAATTGGACGGCAATGGACAAATACATGCTCACTAGGAAGGTGGTAGGTAAGGGAACAAAGGTTAAAAGCTATACCTTATGCGTACAGCTGTGCCTTGGATTCAGCGCATCGGTTAGCTGCGTTTTAGAAATACCGCGTATAATTTTTGACTCTCTGAATGTTAACTATCAATAGATAACTTACCACCCAGTACCACAGACCTTATTATGCATATGTGAGAATAGACTATCAACTTCCGTTCAGCTCTTCCGTATGATGTTCTGCATCAGGGATACTTAAGCAATGCTGACGACGGCGAATACACACGCGCACGTAGACAAGTCTGTTACTGCTGCAGTAACTGAACGGCATCACGATTATTTGCTGCTAATTAAATGGAAGTGGATCATCAAAACGGTTTTAATCCTCGTCTTCGCGTTGAGTAGACTGAGGAAGAAGACAGGGCATAGTCTTGCTGTCTCAGCAATGGAAGAGTGCCTGTCTACGTTTCTGCCAACCGTGAATGGCGCTCTGTATGGTTTGTAAGTACCCGCATGCACAAGTTTCGATAAATACCAAGTTCGTAATAGAATTCTGTATATTTTAGGTGAGAAATAACAAATAGTTATAGACTAGTTAGCCACTTGCATTTATACTATGCATCAATGAAAAACCTGATGGTAACTGTTTTGATGATTTAAGGCCATCTTGTTGACATACACGTTTCAAACCTTGAAAATCTCTGAAAAACGTTGCGGTATATTCACTGAGGAAAACCGCACGTAACAGGAATCGCGTTGTTCAAGTTCGCCTTAACTAAGGGATGCTATACACGGTCAGTTCTCGCATAACACGTGTCCATATATTAATATTAATTCGGCGAAACGCGACTTACGAATTTGGGAATGTAGTGCCAAACCAGCACATCCTAGTATTTAATGCCACTTCAGTTATACATGATTTTGCCTACAGGAAACTGTAGAGATCTGATTATATATGTATATACAATCAGATGGTCTATATGATAAACGTGATAATCCATCTACTGAAGAGTTGTAAGAACTTCGCGCTGGTGACGAAATTGAAAAAGCAGGATGATGGTTCAAACCAGGAACTTCTTTAGCGACAGATAATTGCGGCTCAGATAAACAAAATCGTAAGAAAACGGAGGATTGCAGATTCTCACTGTTGCAAGTCGGTAAGAGTTCTAGCGAAACAAACTGTGCGGTTTCCCGCGGTCTACAGAAAGCACAATACCGTGCCTACGAAGGGATGCTCCGTGCCGCGATACACGTTGAATGAATAGGCTAACAGTTAGTAGACAGCGAATAAACTATTTTGCGCAGTGAAACGTTGGGTGAACATTGTGACATTACGTTTATTCAGTTATAACCGTGAAGGTGAGAGACGTTGTTAAACAGTCCAAAATGTCCTTCCGAGTAAATGTGCACAAGTGCCTCCATTCAGAAAAACAGAAATAT
Organism: Trichuris suis; assembly: GCA_000797535.1. NCBI lineage: Eukaryota > Metazoa > Nematoda > Enoplea > Trichinellida > Trichuridae > Trichuris > Trichuris suis. The sequence continues at coordinate 306,093 of KN538387.1, read as the reverse complement.
TGAGCACAATTAATTTCGGCAAAGAGACATAGCACACTGCAATGAAGTACTAGCACCAACGTAAGATTAAAATTCGCTAATCTGGTGCAACAGTTTTTTGCACGACGACGTCTGAAATAGGCGGCATAGAAAATAAAGAAATGCAACGTTTAATTTTAGAAGAATTACCCAATTCGAAGGCGCTGGTAACAGAAAAAATAAATTAAGAACCTGCCCCAGATAAAAATAAAATAGCGAAAATGGAGAAGGACGATGAGAAGTTCCTTTACAGTAAGATCCCTGACTATTAAGAGCATTGCTCTCAAAGGCTTACAAAATTTACCTATTTACCTAAACGGCTTAATCACCTCGGTGCTACTTGTTAATAGTAGATGTACAGTTACGGAAACAAAAGCAAACCAGCACGTCCTGGACAACTTATGAATGAAGATAAACGGTAATAAGCATAAGAATGTGAATTCGAAAGTTTCAGAACTGTCTAGATTCGCTCTCAGGTGTTTTGAGGTTGGAAAGCCTGCATTTGACCTCCAGAAACTATTTTAATCAGCTTCTACATGCCACCCACTTAAAATCCTTTGTCCTTGTTTACAATCTTCCTGTTTTAAAATCTTTCTTTTCTACTCTGCCACTTGGTTCACTGACGATTCCTTTCACTCAACAGATCAATTCCTACTTTTTCATTTGGTCTGTAACTGAAATAACTCTTTGTTCAGTCTATAGTTTTCTTCGCTGGATGATAAGAGACCAACTTTTCCTTTTGACTTCTTCACCATTCAGTGTTTTGCCATGCCATACATTCTTAAATTGGATGACATTCTCCGAATTTATGACGAATACTACCGTCAGTTTCTGCCACACGAGAAGCCTCATAGGAACATCTGACGTCATAAACGGCGCCTTGCACTTCTAACTAGGAATGCTAACTCTTTCATACCTAAGCACAGCTCTCATTGTGTAGCAGCGAGTAAATCAAGTAAGGAATTTTTAAGACGGTTCATACTGTTCGAGAAAAGGGCACTCTGTGACAGGTATGCAACAATGAATAATGGATGTCATGTAACGCTCTTTTCAAAGCACTTTTATCCCTTATAACGACTGGTGACCGTTGATGAAAGTAAAAGGTTCAATTTCCGCATTTTTCACTTTCACCAATATCAACAGTCACCAATCGTTATAAGGGCATGTAATATATTATTACTAAATAGCAAATCGTTAGAAATATACGGATTAAGTGGCCGCCGTTGGGAAAAAGCCCGATTAAAACAGACGGGAGAACACGAACCAGGCGCCGCCGTCTGCCCACACTAACTGAGAAAATTGACTAATGGGATTATCGCACCTGCTGTTACGTAGCCTGGCCCGTTACGTAACATGTTACATAAGCTGTTCGCGTGTGTCCATATTTCGGGCAAAAACGTTGCAAGAACCTAGGCAGTTACTTCAAGCGTCATGATCTTCAGTGTCTACAAAAAATCCACACGGGAGGCTGGCTTCAGTCTGACGCTTCTAAGCACTACGACGATACCTACATCACTGATTAAAAATGCAGAAGCTACGTGCCCAATTTAAGATAATTTGTCATAAACAGATGACACAGCACAGCTCTTTACAAAACAGAAAAGCCAAGGCGCTAAGAATCTTTTCATCGGTATCTCAACATGAGACATGTAAAATTTCGAGTCAGAAATTCTCATAAATGGGGTTCCTTATAAATGACCGTAGGGAAGTAAGTTTCATTTTCCCCTATGAAACAACTTTATCTCCTTTATTGGTAATCAGTATTCTTGCAACTACACAATAAAGGCCCCCTGCCACCAACTGGGGGCTGAGCAGTTTCTTTGCAAAAGCGCGCATTAATAAACATAGGAAACAGTTTCATTCTGTTTTGTTTCGCCCATATGTCCTATTAGAAAAGCCTTTATCGAGAGAATATGGACCTTTCGAAAGCCTTACAGTCGGGACTAACAGAATTTAAGAAGACGTCTGGCCAAAACAGATGAAATAAAACTATGTGATCCTATTAAGAAACATAATGCCTAAAATTACGTAGGAGACAATACGAAGCTTTCAGAATAGCGCCTGTTCCGTCGCCATGTCCAGGAGCTCCAGATTGTCTTACTCACAGGAATATCATGCTTCTTGCTAATAAGCTGCTCAGTCACTAGGTCGTAAGGCTCTTGTGTAAATACATGCATGCTGACCATTATAATATTATAACTTCCTGACCACGAACAATGGGAAGCAAACCGTTTCACGTAATGAAATGAAATTAGAAAACGTTTGCGAAAACACTAGGATCCGACAGAGGACAAAAGGTCAAACGCACAATGTAAACTCTGATAAACTGCAACTATTAATTATTTTTGGTATCGAGGAAATTCCTTCTGGCCGACGCAAGAAGCTCTAACGGAAAACCCAATGTATGTTACTGTGGTGACTGAATTATTTATAAAGCACACTGGCGGCAAAGCAGTATTAACACAATCTTGGAACCGCTTTTTCAAACTATCCCATGGAAAAATAACTCGGTGAACCAGTCGCTAGCCCGTAAAAAAGCTACTTGGAGACCAAAACCAGCAGAATGTGTACCTAAACTAACAGCTCTCAACTCCAGAATGTTTTACGAATGAAATTACTACAGGAATAATAGGCAAGCGCTGATACTGATTAGGACTACGCCCAACTTCGCGCTATTTCTTGACAAGATAAGACATTCATGAAAATACGCTGCAACAACATTGTTCAGTAAACGTAGTTTCCACTGCTTAAAACGACTTCCTACCAAAGTTGTGAATGCGTACGAATACCGCAGTAGCAGAAGCTATAAAGCTTTGTACAAAAGAAATTAATCACCCTTTTTAAACTTTCCTGATTTAGGAGAAGTGTCCTTCAGACCAACGGTGCTGCATGGATCAGAATAAACAGCAGTCAGAAGGAATAATGTGTGCTGACTAAGCTAGGTGTGGCATGTGGTAACACTTCACAGCCCAGTTTTACTCTAGCCCAGACGCCTCGACATACGGCCAAATTGTGGTAAGATCTACTGTTGGTTTGAAGCAGGTTTCAGCCGCAAACCCCGCGGAACTCGTGGTCCTTTTGAAAACTGCATGCAGAAAGGGCTTGCAATGATCCTCTGACCCAACTGCAGTAGCTCGTGGTCGTCGTTCCACCATACATGGTAGAACACATTTTTGCCATGCATGTGCGACCTTTGCCGTGGATGTAGCCCGTTATTCTCGGTCCAGACAAAATTCATTTACTTTTAGATTGTCGTACAGGAACTACTTTCATCTCTTGTAACCATATACTATAGAGAGGGTTTCCCTCTTCCCCTAGACAACAACGAAATGCAAATGACTTCATTCATCATAACAAAGTTGGACAGCTGGAGGAGAGATATCCATTTTCTTGCACTCTGGAACTTTCCCATCATTTTCACAGCCTACTTGTGCACATTAAGGGTTTCTGCAAGCCTCTCGCGTCGTTACAGTTCACTTTTAATCACGCATGACCTGCAAGTCTCTATCTTCACTTTCACAGGGCTTGATTGGTCATTAACTTTGAAATGGACACTCCGGAAGCGTCTATACAGTTTTTGACAAATGCTAACTGTCACAGTACCTCTGGCGAATGTATTACACGTAAACCTTTTGGCTTCTTCCGCTCCAGCTTTTTCTGGTTAAGAACAAAGGTGTACAGTAAGGAACACAGATCCTGTCGGGGTGCATCTCAAAACGAAGACAAAACAGCGACTGAAAGAGTGAAACTGAAGAAGCACTTTTCGCAGAACACAGGCACCCACCACATTCTTGCGCACATCCCTAAACATGGACCGCTTGCGCAACTTGCACGTAGCTGACGCAGAAGCTTGACAACGCGAACTTACGCAGAGGCCTAGTACATTGCACGAGTGCACCTTAACAGCCTCAATCCTATTCTACGGCCTGTTTCATTAACATCAAACAGAAAAATTAGTCCCCACAACAATAGCTTCCGTCCTCAGCTTTAAATGGCTCAGCTATGACATGAGCTGTCCTTCTGGATATTTCTGATAGGGAGAAATTGGTTTTAGCACTTTTACACACTTAAGGAACATTTATCCAATACAAGGATGAATGAATGAAAGATCACATACTAAATAAACTAAGAAAAGCTAGCCGTCAGTCATCGAACCGAGAGAGTTAGAAGTGAAATCAAATGGTAACAACTCCTTCAGTTACGTTACGGAATGAGTGCTTAAATGCGAAAAACCTAAAAATAGTCAAAGTGCCTCGCGTTTTGCCAATAAACTGGGTATAGAAAGAAATTAAGATTCGTTCTATGTTTGAAAGAAGATTACAACTAGGAAAGTAACTAGGGCGAGTAAACTTGCAGACACCCATAATATTCCCACTCGAAGATCAGCGATGTACAAAAATGCTAACGATCAACTATACATACGAAGTTTCCTACCGCCTTCGCTGACGATAGAACAAGCCTTGTTCCGAACCCTCTAAACCAGTGTTTCTCAAGCTCAGGGTCGTCAGCGCCCCCTGGCAAGGGTTCGTGAGCGCTTGCGCCCCCAATTATGATTTTCCGATTTCGGGAGCGCTGATTGGCTGGACGAAAGGAGTGGGGGCAGTCGTTGTCGGACGGTGACAGCTGCCGGTGTTACTCCTGGGCAAAGTTCTCTGGGGGAAACGGCACTTAGATTGTCACCCCGGACTACCCCCCACCGGTCGTGCCAATTTCGAGCACGCTCACTGGCTCCAAGAAAGGACCGGGGGCAGGTCCTTTCCCTTGTAAACCCTGTCGGTCGAGCGCCGCCACTCCATGACTGACCATCCCTCCCTGTCTACTGCAGCACGGTGGCCCCGGTGGGTCATGTGCCCCCCTCAGCCCAAAAACGCCCCCTGGTGGGGCACATGCCCCACCGTGAGAATCACTGGAGTAGGGGAACACGCGCAACACGAAGTCGGAACAGTGAAGCGCTGGAGAAAACGCGCGGCTATTTGTGCAGCAGGAATGAAGAGTAAGTAGTTTTTGCTGGAAAGGGGGTCCCAGAAAGACATCTGCTCTAAGTGGAGATCCAGAAAGGCACCTGCTCTCAGCGAAAGGAGCAACTCAAATAAAAAGCGCGTCGTCTGTCTACCATCGCTATTATCAGTATTGCAGCACATGTAACCGAGCGTCCCCGGCTCAGCGGGGTGACTAATAGCAGATATGCTTTAGCGATGCAGAGTTCAATTCAGCACAGTTGCGGCGCCTACGCTGAGACGGGCGTACTTACCCCCCAGCGCCTTACTGCTCCTCAACTATCCCCTATGAGAAACACTGCTCTAAACTATCAGTAGACGAACACTTACAAAGCTGTACCACTAAATGAAATAACAATGAGACATTTCAATTCCTGTTATTTGAACAATTTTAAAAGACACTGAGCTCGAAAGACGCAATTTCTTCTAACCAGCGCAAACAATTCCACTCTTCCTTTCTTATACGAAATAAAAATGTAGTTTATACTTACACAAAAAACCAGGCGAGGTTTCGAAGCAGTCCTTGCCCCATGCTCCTCGACCTCGCTGCGGTGAGGACGAGATGGTTGGGCTCGACAGGGTCGCCCGTTTCTCACGCCAGTATAAATACAATTTTTACTTCCGAAAAGGTCAAAACCGTACAAGAAGGAAAGACGTTGAGCTGATTAGTATTAATAGTTTACATTTACGGAAGCTTCCGTCGTTCAAACTGTTAATAAATTTAAAAAGCATTGCTAAACAGCTATTGCTTCCCTACTATTAATAACTGCTTCAACAAGTAAGACCTGTCTAACTAGAACAAACCTTTCATGTTTGGCTTTCGTAACCCTAACAACTTCGTTCCAGTGAGTTATGATTTCTTCCATGCGTGCCCGCAGATACTCAATCATTCGAGGTGTGCATATGGCTTTCAACTCTTCAGCCCACGTCTCCATTTCCTTCACCTTCGGTACAAGTGCGTCGACATCGTTTATCAGTGCCTGCAGCGGAGAAAACAAAAGCCTATTCAGGAAGCACGCATACGGTTTCTTACTTGGCTCTGCTCAAGTTGAGCTTTTAATGTTTCGACAATACCAACAGCAGGTTTTTCTGCATAGATAAATTCAGTCACCTGGACCATCCATTTTTCTAGTTCGGACATGCGTAGTTCCCAGTCTTGAAGAAGAGAGAAGCCAGCGTCTAGGCGAGCCAACTGATTTGTTAATACTCGTTCAATGTCTGACCACCTGAAAAATGCAATGTAATTAAGGAACTGAAAATTAGGAGCACATGAAAGTCACCTGGGCACCACGGCCGACACTTTGTTTGACAAAGCTTCATATTCGTTGCTTCCTTCGCGGCGCATTTCATCCGCAACATTTACAACGAAACTTAAACTTTCTCTCTGAACAGCCATTTCCTTTTCCAATTCCTACGCAAAAAGAAACCAAAGTAGTGAGGCAATTTCGGCGTATATGCATTCGTTTCGCTTGAGGACGTACAACTAGAATGGTCTAGAACAAGATAGAAAAGTCGAACCTTCAACCGGGAAATTTTAGCCGCCGTAACTTCTGCTTGATCAATGACATCCAAGTCCTGCGTGGTGATCACGTCCTCAGCGCGGTCCAACCATTCTAACAATGATTGCATCGCTTTCTCCAACTGCGTATCAGGCGCATTCTCCAAATAGCTGGTCAACGATTCCACAGCCGAATCTACAAGACATAATCATAAGCTAACGGTCAAATCGTTTTTATTCATATCTAGGCAAACCAGTTAATTCGAGCAATCGGCTCCACTTAGAGGAAAATGACTGCGCCATCGAGCGAACTTGACTATCCGTAGCACCGCTAGCCAGCTTGTCATCCAAAATTTCAAGCAGCGTTTTTACAGCCAGTTCATACTGCTTAAAGAAAGCCACCTTTTCCTGGAATAAATATCTTGGAGTATTATGCCGAAGAAATTATGCTGTCCGTACGTTTAGTTTGACCAGTGCATCTTTCCGAGGTGCCTTAGTTTCCACATACTGGCAACGAATGAAACAAGAAGCATATTCTAACCAATCATTCAAAGAGTTCAACAGTTCAAATAGGTTGGGAGAGGACAACTGCTCGACTTCAGCCAGGAGCACATTGAAATTTGAAGCTAAACAATATATAACAACACCGAGGAAAGGCAAATCCGTGACAAACTTACTAATTTGTTTTGATATTGTTTTCCATGTAACTTGACCATGTTGGATACGCGCGAGAGGGTCAAGGCTCGTTTCGCCCTCAATATTTCGGACCGTGCCGTCTCCTTCCTGGAAATCGAAAAAAGTTTTCGTGTCCATATAAGGCAAAAACGGCTGAAACAACCTCGACATGACCTTCGCCAGGTAAATCCAATCCCTTCGCCACGTTATGTTCGTCTAAAAACTTTCACTAGTGCAACGTCAGTCATGTGAACTAAGAACAGAATGAAAATTCACTCTTGTACCATCGAAAGTATTAATAATATGGCGCCCGCAAAACTTTTATGCCACGCAAACGAAACGATTAAACAGCTACACTAGTAAGCAGCTGGCCTAAATTTACCTTATAAGGCTTTCCTAAATATTTTTGAACTGTAACTGGTGATGTTGGAGAGCAAACGCTACCACTAAGAATTAACTTCGTCGATAATAATGTAGTTAATTACTGGAGACACTGAACCACCGAAACGCAAAACTTCAAAGTAAAAATTAAAAAGTAAGCACAATTTTACATGTGTCGACTCCAGGAAGATAGAAAACCGCTTTACGCTTTAACGTCCAAATGCCATCGCCTTAGTGAGCGCGAAGTGAAATTAAAAGGCCGCACTGTGATTAGCACACCGAAGTAATCGCCCTACAGCTTTGATAGCCACAAAAAGAGAAGAAGTGGATGTTCCAAACCAAACATTTCAAAAACTTAGAAACCAGCGAACTTGGCCATACGTTAAGCAAGGCAAAAACTGAATAGTCAAGTTCGATTGGCTGTCCGGCAGGCCGTTTTGACCTGCCCTCTTTTACCTGGCCTTTTTGACTGCAGGAGGTTTCGACTAAGCAAATTTCACAGCACTTGAGTTGAGGTGCACCTAAGGGTACTCCGCGTGCAGAACCGTTTGCACAACAGCTACCTGACCCCTCTTCTTGACAGTTGTTACGTATTGGCCCCTAGATGTGCCGAGCCCACATCAGAACCTTAGACAGACTTGAGAAGCGTGGGCAAATCCGCGAAGTTACGACGTCCTCGTGGCAGAAAGACCATAGGTTACGTAAAAAGCGAGAAGGAAGCGAGAGGATCAAGGCTCGTTTCGTAGGAAGCTCCTACGCTCTGAGCTTCAACACAATGCGGCGGTTTTGCACAGGAATGGCTACCCAAACAGGTTTGTGAGTTCCATCATCCAACATAGATTGGACGCCCTCAGAGACAGGTCAAATAGTACGCTAGATTCAAGCCCAGTAGTTTTTCTTCCTTACTACTGCAGCCTAGGGGAAAGGTTACAGCATTTGAGTCGCCATCATGGTTTCCGCGTTTTCTTCAAACCCTCCCTGAATCTAAGGTCTCTGCTTAGAAACGATAAGATAAAGTTCCTTTCGAAGAAAGATCGCACGTCGTTTATGAGATTAAATGTGGTTGCAACGCCTCCTGCATGGGAGAAATGGGCAACACTTTAGTTGACAGGTTCAGTGAGCAGATGAAGGCACTCAACGGCTACAGGATAGCAAAGGAAGAACTCAACGGGACGCAGAGGAAACGCCGAGGCCGACCCCGAACGCTGCCTCCATTACAGCCATGGATAAAGCAAAGAATAGTTCTGCGGTCGTTGAACATGCTTCTCAGTGTTCATCTGACCTACAGCCAAAAATACTTTGTTGCGAGCCAGTTTCGCCTTAGACACATATAAAAGAGTCCCTACTTATCCGCAATAACACATCCATTAACCGTGACAAGGGGGAGGAGGTCAGTTCCATATGGACAGCCCTTATCAGTAAAATCAGGTGCTGTTCCGTATCGTGTGGCGCCCCTCCCCTGCATTTCAATAACCTGTCCTCATAGTAAAGCTTGCACAACCATCATCGCTGAAGACGGGACACGGTGGTCCCGAAAGCTCTGAAAAAACCAAGAACGGGCAGGAAACAACCGTACTGAATATGAAGACCTTTGGGCCCGTTAAGAAGCATCCAGTTTTCAAAATAATAATAATAATAATAATAATAATAATAATAATAATAATAATAATAATAATAATAATA